>OX596255.1:15784976-16384976 GCA_951394255.1 Polyploca ridens | reverse complement strand
ATTCTAGTTGATAAAAACAAACTCAGTTCTAACTGAGTGAACATAACCCGACAAGTTCTTTGAAGGACTACTTGTATTTTATTTATAATTAAGGGTAATTTTGATACCAGTTGTCTCTGAGAGATTAGTAATCAATTGGCAGTATTGGGTGATTTTAACAGTTCATGAAAGTGCATCTTTAGAGTTGCCTATCTACTAATATGATAAAGCGGAAGAGTATTTTTATTCGTTTATTTAAACGGGCTTATCTCTGAAACTAGTAATTGGATTCTAAAAATTCTTTTACTAATTGAAAGCTACATTATCTCTGAGTATTTATTATAGGCTACTTTTAAACGTGGGTGAAACCGCGGGGGTCATCTAGTCAATATAATATAAGTAATGATGAAGGTGCCTACTTTTTCCATTGAGCTATTATTACTACGTATAGAGAAGCTATCATAAACAAAGGTAATGTCCCATTTTTTTAGAGTCAACTAAAGTTATCTTTAGCGCTGAAACAATAAGTAGTCGTCTAAGCAGACAGTAGAAACACGTAGCGCTATCAGAACCCTTTTAGGAGTATTTTTCTCGCAAACACCGTGATTTTCAAGGCGCTTTCGCGTTTCGTTCATCGTTCTACAACAAGAAGTGTGGCCGGCTGGCCTCACTTGAACGGAACATAGTAGTGATGTGTGGCATCTTCTCTATACGTAGTGATAATAGCTCAATGACTTTTTCGTAAAATTGCCAGTCGAGTAAGCAAACACGGCTTCTGCCTCGTGAGTGAGACTAAAAGGGAACAAGCAGAGCGTGCTCGCGATTTGTCGATGATGGCCTGACTTTACCCGACAATCGTGATTATATCCACTTTCTAATGCACACACTTCACACACTTTTTGGATTCAGATAAAGGGTGGGTGAAAGTGATATTGTACATATTGCACGTTGATGTAAAGAAGCCAATGATGATTCATTTGGTTTCAATCCACGAGAATGTTATTCTGCAGTAAGAGTAAAAATAATTGTTTATTTTGATGGAAAAAAACTTTACAGAGATTGTAACACACTGTTTCCTATACTGAATCAATTTTATGATTCGGTAGTCATTGACTCTAGATGGTTCAGGTACCAAAACAATTTAATCTTGGATATTATTTAACTAAATGTGTAGAACAAAAATAAAATGACATATTAATATGTAGTTTAATAACCTGCTTAAAGATTTCCCGAAATTAAAACTATAATTAGGTGTAATTACCCGACTGACACAGAAGTGTTTAAAGTGTTATAACATGTTCAACTTACTAAGACACGTATGACACCGACTGCAATTTAGTATTATGTTTTATAGCATAAATACAAGGTTCACAAAATTTACTCGCTTCCGTCTTTGTTGACCATTATCTCAAACTCAGTGAAGATTTGGCCAAAGACGATGACAAATAGACGAGTATTGGATGAATTATTGATATACTCTTTTGTTGTGGTAGAGTCAGTTGTAACATTTGTAATTGCTTTTATGGTATAAATTAGTTTTGAGTTTGCCCATCCAAAGATGTTGAATAGTTTTGACAGGATTTAGCATCAAACAATAAGACTTAAGTATATTAATTAAAAACATACAGCTTTAAGTTTCAAGCCAATCATCACCGTAAAATTATCAAAGACTACCAATGTGTCATGTCAATGTGTGTATTTCTCCACTGGCCCGAGAAAATCTCGAACGTAGAGCTCCGAGAACGCTGCCACGAAACACCGATCGACCAACAGATCAAGCGTCGCAAATGGAATTGGATTGGCCAGACTCTCCGAAGGGACCCCGACCATATACCCAAGCAGGGAATGGACTGGAATCCGCAGGGGAAATGAAAGCTTGGCCGTCCCAAACAAACCTGACGACGCACTGTGCTTGACGAAGCGAAGAAGATCGGGAAGTCTTGGAGTGAGATCAAACGCGAAGCTCAAGACCGATCGGGATGGAGAGTTTCTGTGGACGCCCTCTGCCCCATCTAGGGAACATAGAATCATAAGTCAAGTTACCAATGTGTGCCCCAAATACCCACTCTTTAAAAACATGATTACCTACCTGTTTTTGTAAAATTATATATGAATGAAGTCAATACATTCGTTCTTCATTACATGCAACCGGTACCGATAAAAATTAGAAGACAAACAAACATATTGCATAAATACAAATTACGGACACTCGATGAATTATTGCTTGTCTTGGTTCTGAGTTACTCAAGTGTGAGTTAGTGCGTGTAAGTGACCTACTGCTTAATACATTGTAATGTACTGTTATATAATATTAAAAGTGGGAAATACATGACAAATGTTTACACTCTTTGATTTATCCGCATTCCCGAAGTTGCTTATATTTTCTTGATATAAAATATATGTATTATCTTATGTAAGGGTAAATATAAGTTTAAACCCTATATGAGAATCCATAAGCTTCAATAAAATTAATTATAACCTCATAATAATACTGCGTATGCACTTGAAAGTAATTTGAGTTAATATTGTATGTGCTTAGAAGGGCAGAATTTGGAATGGTCCTAAAAAATTTAACATCTTTTTGTAACCCAAATTTATACAAATAAATACTTATTACCTACTTAGTATTGTAAAAGAGATAAAATTATTATGATTCATTTGAATGGATCATAGTAATTAAATAAAATCCTGCTAAGCAATCCCATCCAAAGATGATTTTTTCCGCTCTACCATCTCGGCATCCATAATTTTCCATCAACCTATACGAAGCATCTACCAAACACCGATAACTTTTGGAAAGACCATTAGATTATCTAATGCATAACATTATCGCATATTAGCAAGCGTGGATGAGGCGTAAGGCTGAGTGAAGTCAGTTGGCATCCGAACAACGGCTGTGATCGACGCGCGGTCGAAGGCCTTTACAAGCGAGCGGCTAGCGGTGCGGTGTGCTCGAATTATTTCGCTCGAAATTTGACGCTTTCTGATCAAGGAAATTTTATGTCAAATTCATTTGTGCAGTGTTTTTACTTTCGTTTATTATTTTTGGATGTTAAAACCTGGATGTTATGGTGAGTTTTTATTCTCTAAAAATTTTACGATGAAAATTATGAAAAAAAATGCATTAAAAATTGGATTATAGTAAACCTATTTTACATCACAAACTAATACAAACATAGACTATATTATTTTATTCGCACATCTAAATTGTAAAACATTTTCTATCTGCATTTAGTTTGTATATTCATAAGAATTTACACTTTCCTTTAACATGAATATAGAAACTACATAATTTAACTTTATTAGGAGTTTTACGCTCGCAAGCTTACAATCATATCCCATCACGTGGGCCCAATGCGGTTTGTAAAACTAAAATAATAATGATAATAATGTTCTTTATTTCTAGTATAATAAGTTTCAAAACTAATACATAATTGATACAATTTGCTTGAAATATTTCTTAAGTATTCTAGGGATGCCCTAAGAAAGATTTTCCCAAAATTCAACCCTAAGTAAAAGGGGTACAAAATTAAAGCTCATCCTCTATCGATTTAAATAGAGCCTTATTACTGACTAATAAAGATACATAATTCTTTAACAATTTTTAACTAAATTCACATACTTAAATTGAGTAACGTTTAGCACTTTCCACCAACAGTTACTGTAATGTTAGCATGCAACGGAGATCCTTATCATTAATTAAATGCAAAACCCATCCGTTTGCTAATCTTTACATCTTTTTAAGACCTAGATGTTTTACGTTATTCACACGTGACTTGTAGAAGTATTTGCTGGTTGGCGTGGAGAATGGATACCAGCCACGCAACAGGTTCGATTCCCAGAAAAGACATAGTAGTTATGTATGAATATGTTTTGCTTTGCCTGGGTATAAATATAAGTATATAGTATAGTTCTCAGTTGTCATATCATACATAATAAATACTTGTACTATGGAAACCAGACGGTTTATATAGTACAAGCTGTACCTACTGAAGAATTTTCCCTCTATACTGATGATATTATGTATGTTTGTTACTCAACCGCGCTTAATGGCTGAGCGGATTTAGGTGAAACTTGGCACATAGATAGGAAATACCCTGGAGTAACATGAAACTTGCTATACAAATATTACATATGCTTCCTACTTTCTTTATAGGGGCTCCACTGAAAAATCAGTGCTGATGGTAAGTACTTGCCACAGCATATGCTGAGTTGGAATCCATTTTGGCATCACACCACAAATATAAATTAAATATATAATTTTAATTAATGGCATATTATATATAAGCATTGTGTTATTGTTTTTATTTCTGTTCTTTATAAGCTTTTGTTTTTGTTGTTTTTATTTTGCATTATTTGAATGTTTGTGATGTGTGTGTGTGTGCCAAATAAAGCTTTGTCTAAGTGAATAATAGTTTTCAAATTTCATTGCATAAAGAAGAAAAATAAGTAAGTAATTTATAAAACAAAATCCTAATAATCTTTTATTTGGGACCACGAACCCCAGACACGATGACCCAGCCTAGCAGAAGATCTCCGTTTTTAAATGGAAAAGTCATCCAATGCTCCTGCATAACCCCATACAGTCTTTATTTTTGGCCACAACTGGACTCAATACGCCGTGATTGTGGTCTAGTCAAGAACAATTATTATAATGACAAAATATGACAATGTTCATTCATGACTAACAGAACAAGAAGGAAAAGTTAGCACTTTCTTTGTTTAATAATATTATAGAGTTGCACTGTAATAATGTTATACCACTTTTACGCTGTAGGGGAGACACTTATAATCGAAGCACTTTCTTATAGCGCGCTTGATAAATTATATTTAGTTTTTATTTATTATATAGTAAATTAATAAAGCAAAAAAATGTTATGTTTGTTCATACAGTCATTTGATCAGCCTGTGTTTTAGAAGATCTGCTGATTTACATTTTTGAACTCTATCCCTCTTATTACGTGAGATGGTTTAAACTAATTCTAGGAAAACCTAGGTATATATATCCGTCTCTTTCTGATGTCATATAAAAAAGAGCTGGAGCTATCTTAAACCCTGGGTTTTCTAATACTTCACTTAAACCTTCTTTTGTAATAAGGGAATATATGCTTAAAATAGTTCTTTATAATCATAATATCAAAAGATACTAAATATAATATGCAATAAATAATGTAATATGCAATGATAATAAAATGATACCCTCCCCCCTAAAAAGGAAGCTAAAGCAATATTGCTGACGCAATTATTTTTTTCGAATTTACGGCAGATCTTATGTAATTCATCAATTCCGAATCTTTTATTGAATTGAATTGTATATAATGAGTAACTAGTACACCAAAAAATATTGAAATTACGTAGGATCTGCCGAGAATTCGAAAAAATAACCCTATCTATCATCTGTAGGTACTGGATGTAACGGAAAGTGACCCCCGTGGTTTCACTCGCATTCCCAGGGTAAAAGTAGCCTATGTCCCTCTCCATACCATAGGCTATCTGCATGCCTTTCAAGATGATCCATTGAGTAGTTGAGACGTGAAGGCGTAATAAACAAACTCACTTTCGCATTTATAATATTAGTTAGGATTAGCAAGGGACGCAAAATGATTATGACCCTCATTGACCGGTGATATGTTGGTTATGATTATAATTTAATTTACTTGGATGCAAAAATATATAGAGCATGTACCTGATGTCATTTTCACTCAAAATTCAAAATCATTTATTCAAATAGACCTTCGCAGGCACTTATGAAAAGTCTGACTCTAATACTCTAATACCGGTTCGGAAGGTTGCATTTGCTGAGAAGAGCCGGCAATAAACTCAGCAATTACTCTTTTCGAAACAAGCTTAGATTCATTACATAATATTTACATTCTAATCGCGCTGACAACAATTGCGTGCCCCGGCGCGGCGGTAACACTACAAAGTAGACTGAATCTATATTTAATAAGTAAATAAACAAGCAGCATCTGTTCACAAGTATGAACTCCTTTCGGATAGATACATATACATTTATCTACCTTTTCGTTACACCCAGTATAAAAGGAGAAACTCAATGATTAATAGATGTACGTACAGCTCAAACCTTAGACCACCTTAGGCTTTAAAATTGTATACATACTACTTATACAACATAGGCATCAACTTTTTTTTTTTTTTTTTTTTTTATACCACTAAGGTGGCAAACAAGCATACGGCCCACCTGATGGTAAGCGGTTACCGTAGCCTATGGACGCTTGCAACACCAGGGGTATCACTCGCGCGTTGCCGACCCTGAAGAAACCTCTTCACACCCTTCTTGAAGAACCCCATGCTGTACTCCTTTGGGAAAACCACGGCGGGGAGCTCATTCCACAATCTGAGCGTCCGCGGAAGAAAACTCCTTTGAGCCCGCACAGTTCGAAACAATTCTGGTTTCAATGTGTGAGGATGGATTCCCCGTCGATGGCGAGAGTTGCGATGGTAGAAGGTAGCCGTGGGCATCAAGTCGAACAATTCCTTGGAACACTCCCCGTTGTACAAGCGGTAGAACACACATAAAGAGGCAAAGTCTCTCCTCAGACTGAGGGGCTCTAAACCGTTTGTGAGCTCGGGATCGTCAACAATTCTAGCGGCACGTCGCTGAACCGAGTCTAAAGGCCCAAGCTGGTATCCAGGTGCCCCCGCCCACAGATGACAACAGTACTCCATATGAGGCCGGACTTGCGACTTATAAAGTTGCAGCCTTTGCCCCGATGTGAAGTACTGCCTCGCTCTGTTGAGCACTCCAAGCTTTTTGGATGCCAGCTTAACCTTGTCTTCCAAGTGACTTCGGAACAAAACGTCGCTAGAAATGTCGACGCCAAGGATCCCGATGCTTTGACTGATGTTCAAGGAAGTGTTCTGGAATTGTGGAGCCACAGACCATGGGGTTTTCTTAGCGGTGAACGCGCAGGCTTGAGTCTTGGTGGGGTTGAAATGGACTAGGTTTAGTCGATCCCAATCGGAGACACTAGTTAGTGTACTCTCGATTTCAGACACCAGCCGTTCGCGGCTTTCCTCCACCTCGGAACGAGGGATATTTGCACGGCCCGCGTATTGAGCGTCCCCTGTACTGTCGTCCGCATAGCAATGAATGCCGTCAATAGACAGCATATCATTGATATGCAGAAGAAATAGTGTTGGGGACAGCACAGAGCCTTGCGGGACGCCGGCATTTATGTCCATGCTATTGGAGCAGCTACCGTCGACGACGGCTCTTATGCATCTGCTGGACAGAAAGCTGGCAACCCATTTGCATAATCCCTCGGGAAGCCCGTATGCTGGTAACTTCGTGAGAAGACCCCTGTGCCAGACCCGATCGAACGCCTTCGCCACATCTAGGCTTACTGCCAACTACAGGGTTTTACAAATTTTAAAATTCCAGGGGATCGCGGATTTAACCACAGAGTATATAGCTAGTAAGAACGTGACCCGAGTATAACATAACCACAGAGACAGGTTAGACTTCAATAATTCTAGAATATATTTAGCCTTGAGCATTATATGCAAAGGAAAGCTAATAACTGTCTTCATACAAGCTGAATTAGAAAACAACGATTATAGTAAAATTGTTAAAGGTAAAATAAAGGTATTGGATGAATACCTACACTGATTTAGTTTGAGATACTTTGGATTTAAAATGATGAATTAACTAAATTTATTCAGGCGATTCGATCTACATGTGTTCTCATTGATCGCCGCGGTCGCTGTGTGCAATGATCAAAAGCGCTGCATATATTACAGTGAACGCGGAACTCTGACCGCAGTACTTTAGACCGCTCGCTGTAGGATCGGCGCGAATAGTTCTCTGTAGCTTTCACTGTCTCTGAGTTCACTCACATTTCAAGGTGTAAATGTTATCTTATTATTTGAGGTACAATCTGTCTGCTTGCAAAAAAAAATATTTTATTCACCCGTTACAGTTCATGATTATATTGAGTTCTATCAAATTATTAAAAGAATTTAAAATATTAAAATTTATCTATAAATTTTATTATTATAAGCTTTTGCTTTTGATGATAGAACCGTTGCTAGGTTTAGCCCTCTCTCAAGTTGAAAGCATCTACCGGCATGTTTCGATAGTTTGTACGGCAATAAAAACCTGAAAAATTCTGTTTAGTTCGTCACGTACATTATCAAATTAATTAGACTCTTTTCTTTTGTTAATTAAACAAATAAAATCAATGATATGGTGTACACATTTCACAAACAAGTAACCGTCACGAGCCCCCACTCCCGAACTAGGGCGAACTTCTACGAGCTTTATCTTTATCAGTTTTTATTGGTTTGATAAAGAAAAAAAATACGGTTACAATATTTTTCGATAATCTAACAGACGGACTAATTAGTATTATTATCTTTTTATCCAGGCCACATCCCTATTGACAAACTTCTTAACTTCATGTAATGCCATAAGCAACAGTGGTAATTTACCACTGGGTGGATATATAGCTTTCTGACATAAAAAAAGAAAATTTTATATAAGTTATTCATATTAGAAGCTCGTAACGTAAAGAAAAATGCATAATTTACAGGTAGCGGCGAATAATTATTCACGAACAGTTATAATCATTTTATTGAATAATTCATGTTAACTATGACGAACAAACTTGCGTAACGATTTGCGTTATTAACATTTTGTATGTTAAAAATTAAAATCACGAGTCGCTATTGTTCTTCCTTTCATTGCATTAGTAGGTAATATAATAGTTTTTGTGAAACGAAACATGGTATGCACGGGCTGGGCAATCTTTTCCGCCATAACTAATGAAAGTGTGTGTAATACATTTTAAAAAATCTCTAAAGAATTTAATGCATGTGATATACAGGGTGTTGTTTTGGTCAGCGACAAGCGACCCAGGAGCGGTAGTACAAAATATACATTTTCCAAAAATGGACTTAATTCCATTAAATACTGTAAATGCGTTGAGAAATACCTTATTCAATTTGAAATAAAATTACCGCAAAGTATGGTCACTAGCCACGTGCACTGACTTGAGCTAGGCACAAGCCGCCATCACCCTTTAACCCCTCGCACTCTCGTTGAGTATTACGTCTATATTTTAGCTTATTACATGATTTTCAAAATAATATTATTTTAATTTTTATTATTATAATTTTTTTTAGCACCAGTGTCAGTTTTATTATCGACCCTGAGTCGCTCGTCGCTGACCAAAACAACAATTTGTATAATTGTGAAAATTTGAAAAATCATAGCAAGAAATAAAACTGTTAAAATAAAAAGGAGCGCGTTGATGTCTTTTATATTGGACTTCATTTATGACTTTTCAAGCGCTAACTAAGCGTTATTTAAAACAGTAGTCTATCAAGTTTGTATGTACATAATATGTTTATTACTGAATAGCTAAAATTCCTACAGTATAATTGTATACTTATTGAATTTTTATAATCCGAATAATCATACTTACGAGTAAACCTTATCATTTCTTTAATCTACCTGACTTACTTTAAATTTCAAATTGTTCTTTTATCGTAAAAATCTTTCAACATCTGGGCCTGTAGACAAGATGGTTATCGACAATCGTCATCGTTAGTAAACGATCAACCTTTGTATGGGATTGACATTTCAAATCGAAATATCACGTGATTTTTAACAATCCCTTAAGTCAATCCCATACAAAGGTTGATCGTTTACTAACAATGACGATTGTCGAGTACCATCTTGTATAGGGGAGCTGGTAGATAGAAAAAAAATGTAAGCTTTTATATGTTAACTAAAGAGCAAGTAACCAACACACATGGTATGAAGCTGTAATTAATTCCAGCGATGAACCGTAGCGAACAGCGCGGCTCGCGGTGTGTAACGGAGCTCTTAGCTGTGCGCCGCGCAACAGACGCGAGATCAACACAGTATATGAGTCTTACTCGGGATAGGGATAATAATATTATTCAGAAGCGCTTGTGGTGTAGCATCATCAACCATTCTTAATCAATCGGTTTCTAGCTGCGAGGAAATTGGTAATTGAAGAAAATATTGCCATCGCGCTATGCAGCTATGCTATGCGCTATGTGTGATAGGGACATTTACAGCTCAGACCGATATATTCACAAAAAAATTGACGAAATCGACGTTTCTTTTTCCCCATTTTCCTCCTCGAAAACTGAGCCGATTAAATTATTTTTTACATTAAAATTTTAAGTAAGTATGTAAATAGGTCCCTCTTACTTTCTTTTATGTTAAAACCTTTTCGAATTTGTCTGGTAGTCCTTGGCAAAGTTACGCTGCTGAGGCCGATACCTGGATGGGTGACCGCCTTGTGGTATTTCAACTCGAGCGTTTTCCATGCTATGAGAGGCACGTAAAGCCGTTGGGCCCGATTATCATTTAATTGTGATAGTTGTTAAGCTAGCTGGAGATCTAGGCGGCTTGAAAACTCCAACAGTGGGTTGAACAATAGCCTACCTACACAAATCCGCAGTGGGCACGCGTGGTGGAGTATTGCCCATTTCCTTTCTCCCTCATTTGTTAATGGAGGCCTGTGCTCAGCAGTGGGACAGTAAGGCTGATGATGATGATGATGAATATTATTCTAGCTATTCGAAGATACAGTGATTGAATTTGGTTTTTTTTTTTTGTCGGAGTGAATAAATTATTAATTAACAAAAGAAATTGTTCATAATTATTTATGAGATTTTAAAATTTATGTTAGGGTAGGCTGGTATAGCAGTACGCACTTAAGCTTTGATCTGATGTCAGAAAATAACTAAAGATTATTATTAATCATAATTTGCTTTATTTAAATTAGTATGTAATTAGGAACATAAACCGTAATCAATAAAAACATAAAATAAAACATTTCTTTAATTATTAATTAAACAAACGGAAATGATATTTGCGTACTCTTAAACATGTGGTTGGACAAGAATACGCACCGAGATCGATAAGAGTACTCAACAGCTAATCAATGCATAAGTCGCAAACAAACGAAGAAATATTTATATATCCTGTGCATTTTTCGTGCCACCAGCTTAATCCCTTGACTTAGAATTTAGAAAAGCACTTAGAATATTCGATCCAGTCCTCCCTAATAGGTTCATTATATATTTCCTCACACCCTGGGCATTTCCATATTTTGTTTTGTTAATCCGTAATACATGCCGTCAATTATTTTTACGTAATTGCACAATTCCTGTTCCATTTCTTGAGAAAATGTTGTGTCATACCTCCCTAAGCTGGTAGCGGGTTCTGATCTCTTTAAACATTTTCGAAGCGTAGCTTCATTCATCTCAAGCGACCGGGCCACAGATCTCACACTCTCACCATTTTGAACTCATTTTCTTGCGTCATCTAATACAGTTAAAGAACATATAGGCTTCGTTTAGTAGTTCGCGGTCTTCGGGACATTCTGGATATTAACAAGACAATGAATTAGTTCAAAATAAAAAAAAGTTGTATAAGAGTACGCGCATACTTTTATACACCACATATCTGCGAACTCTTAAACATCTTATACTTATCTTACAAAAACTAATTCCAATGACAACTATGGTCACGGAACGAAAAAATAACTCTCGATAGTGCAGAACGAGTTTATAACCTATCAATAACAATAGTTCATTTTACTAAACAACTGTTAAAAACGGTGTGATAAAAGATTGAAAGTGACAAAAAATATTAACAAAATTAAAAAAAACAATCGAACTTACATACCTCCTCCGTTTTTACGCTGTTTTCAAAATAATTTTGACGAAAGGTCTTGCACAGTGCACCGGCCAAAACACTACTGAAGATAGCTACAAAAAGCAACGTGGTTGACTGCTGTCTTCACTGCGTACTCTTATCGTCTGCGAACTCTTATACCAGCCTACCCTACTTTTGTATTATTTTCCCATAGAAACACACTTGGACTTCCTGATGATTAGTATTTTGAAATAATAATTTATAGTACTGTGTGTGTAAATGATACCAAATACAGTGCCTTAAAAGTAGATAAAATCTTTGCTGAAAACTTTTTTGTATGTTATTTCGGGCTTGGGTCAAAAATCCCGGTGAGTGTAGTGTAAGTTACTCGTGACCGGCGAAGTTAGCGCCCGAGCAGTGCAATAATAAACTACTCAGGTTACACGTATCGATACATTGGACAATGGTAAACTCATGTAGCCAAGAAGGGTCCTGGCTCTGAAGCTAGACAAGTGGTGTATGTACTACAACGTACTTTACGAGCGCGCTATAGTTTTCACTCCATAATTTTCTTCAACGAAAACTTTTCTCATTTCATACAACAAAGTATTTGACGATACTACCGCTGATCTAGTGATATCTAATAGTTAATATTATGTTTGTTTCAGAAACGATGAGGCCACACCCGAACGCTAGTGAAGTGCAAACAGCTTAGTGAGTGACAAGATGCAACTAGTACGTTATGTGCAAGTGAGCTGAACAGTGAACACCCATCATGTATCCCAAGTTTGTGTTAGTGCTGCTCATCACCGGCGTCGCGAGGGATGCCCTGTGTGAGTCACTGTACCATTTGTATTACTTAAACAACGTGCATATCCATAAAAGTAAACGACTTCTGGTACTAGGCGCACAGATCGCGAAAGAGAAAATTTTATAGTAATATTAGCATCTGACGTGAAAAGATAATGACCCTCATTGAGCGGTGACACGTTAGTTATGATTTAAGTTCAATAAACTTGAAAGCAATTTGGTATGAATTTTGAGTAACTTATTGGGAGCTGAAACTTTTTATAGAGATGTACCCCCTTACTCATAAAACGTTATTTAACTAATATACTGTTTAAAGGGTCACGTAAATAACGTCACTCTATTGGCATTGTCAAATAATGTGACATTATCTACGTGACCATTTAAACAGTATATTAGTTAAATAGCGCTTTATGAGTAAGGAGGTTAGTCTTCACCCCTTTCGGATAGATACAACCTTTCCGTTACGTATAATAAATGGGAAATATTTTATGTTGCACATATCTGTGGATGTTTTACACTCAATCATTTTGTATTAGCAATAATGGATTAAGAAAAATATTGACACATAAATGTGGAATAAATGCTTCTCTTTATCCATCGAACACGCGATTATTATAATAATTCTCTAATACTTATCAGTATATAAGTTTTAAATATCAGCATTAATATCTTCAACTAATATTATGAACACAACCTAAATTAAAAATAATTACACTATATTTACAAAATATTTACGTTTAAGTGAAATAATATAATTTCTGCCTGTGTAAATGAGTATAATTATATAATTTATATTGGCGAAAAAATACCAAAAAGTTTACAACGAAAGATTTTAAACCAAAACAAATTAGACGTAAATTTTGTGGTCGCTATTCGCGTAAAATTTATAATAATCAACTACATTAAGTACCTTTTCTACCAGTATAAATAATACAGCATAGCCTTCAATCTACCTCTAAAACTCCATAAAAATAAATAACCAGTTTTTAACATCAAATAAAACATAAGAATTGCAAGAACAGAGGAAATAACTAAGCGGAACGCCATCATACAAAACAACAATACACATGTCTTGGCTGCACTACTAATAACATACATTCCACAACTGTACCGAAGCTCAATAAAAATGATATAAACCTGGTAATAGTCATAGAGTACGTAACAAAATTAAATACCTACTTGTTTTATGATCGTCTAATTATGGTCAGGAGTTCGCGAACCCGCCGCTTTCCCGACTTTCACCGCAGCGGAATAATTTAAGTTTAAATAAGTGATTTGTTACGAGATACGGAATTTAGAAATGATATACAATAGAAATGGTATTATTGTTTGTTTATTTGGGCCATGATACATGGGTGCGTGGAAAAAATGTATAATTTTGTATTCTTTAAATAATCGCACCGTGGTAATTATTGTGGTAAACGGTGGTAGGCATATAAAGCCTTAATGAGGCTAGACTGATTCTGAAATATAAAAGCCAGAATTCAGTATCGTCCGCTGCTAGCACAGAGCTTCATATAATGAACTGGGGAGTCGGCGACGCGCGAGTAATACCTACTGCTTTTGCAACCGTGTATAGGCTTCAGTAACCGCTTATCATGAGCGGCCATATTGTTTTTGAACTCAGTGGTATAACAATTATGTATGCTTAACTAGCAATATAAGTAAAAAATATTTTTTTATTAGTTTGCTAGTAGCGGAATTTGAATTTATTGACCGTCAAATTGATGCCTTGATTCATTTATTGAAACGTTATTGACATTAAAGAACTTACGAAATTAAAAAAAATAACTGCATTAAAAATGTCATCATTTACATTAGCAGTTTCTCTGAATTATATCTAATGAATATACCTACTAATCTTTTAATAGATTTTTTTAATATAGACGGATATCGATTTCCAAAATGTATACACGTTTGCTTTTTGCATGTTTTGAACAATACTAAAATAATATCATTGCACTATTTGATGATTATTGTTGTGACATAGGCTTATCCTTAAGTACTAATCTCGTAATTTAATTTTAAACCATTTAATAAAAAAATTGATAATATTTTTACTGAACTTTTTTTAAGCTAAGCATGAAATGTTATTAGGATTAAGTAAAATCGTCGAGAAAAAACTACTTACTAACATAACCATGTCCACGGTGACATAAATATTAGCAACGGTTAATCCATAACACTATAATTAACCGATGTTAAATATAACTAACTACATTAGTTATCTTTAGCACATCAAGCGAAGTTCAGTTATTAATAGGGTAACCACAATTTTGTCTACATTTTGTAAAACTAAAGTATTTGATAGAAAGCAATAATGAATAAAGAAGCTTACTTTGACCAGTACCATCTTAGAGTAGAAATGAAATAGATATCTGTAAAGTGACATCAAAAATGTGGCTGAGGACGTGAGTTCGAATCATGAGCTTTGATAAATGAAAAAAAACTAGCTGATACTATATTTGCTATATTACTTTCAAAACTTTTACTGTGGCGACCACCTACATAATGAAGTTCACACATCGAAGATTGTGGCCCAACTTTCTGCATCAAGCTTACGAAATATATTCGGTGATCAGCATATATATATCTGTCCAACGTGTACTGTTGGACCGCGGTCCCCAGGCACGATGCCACAGCCTTTTTTATGTCAACAGACAGGCCACCTGATAGTAAGTGGTCACCGCCGCCTATGGATATTTGCAATACTAGGGGGAATGTCAACAAATTGCCGACCTTGATGAGCTCTATTCCGCCTTTTTTGAAGAACCCCATATCAAAGCGGTGAGGGAAAACCGTAATGGCGGAAGATCTTTTAAATAGAGGTGTCATCCACCTTGCACCTACATACTACATGTAGGCTTTTTTATATTTTAGCATTTTAGACTTTAAAATGATCTGAAACATTTAAACTAGCTATCAACATAAGTCTTCATCTTGAGAATAGCATAGTAAAAGCGTGCAATAATCATGTTCCATAGTACACACAGCTACAGATCAAGCTATACATTTCTAGTATAAGCTGCCCTCCCATTGTACGGAAATCCTATACAATGCGAGATCAGCTTATACTGGAAATGTATAGTTTGATCTGTAGCCGTGTGTACCTACTCACTGACGTATGGTAAGCCCAGTGAACGTACACAATTTACTTGGATCTAGAGCGAGACAGATCTCTTGATTCAAAGATCCATCTGAGCTAATAACCTTGTCACTTGAGAGACTTCTCTTTGCTTTAATGATAGATTTTATCAATGAATTTGAACCTCAAGAAAATCTGACTTCGCAGCATAAAGGTTGTATACATGTGGTATGAATTTGGCGGGTGGCAAGAAACCGAAAAGAGTGGCGTGCTAGAGAGGCCTGTTCATGATGAAATGTGTTATTACTAATTTTCTAGACGTGCTGTCCATCAGCCATCCTATAGTGAATTTTTGTCAGCGTAACTCATGTGGAAATGTAGCGATTTATCTAGAGCTATTTTACATTTCCAAGTTATTTTAAGTATTTCAGGGTATAATCTATCTATGTGAATTATTTTTCCCAAAGAGTAAAAAGTATACACACGCAAAGTATGAATCTCTTTTCAATATGAAATTCATTAACGGAACATTTAGACGTATGAATCAAACTCTCACACTCTCTCACTCACTCGCTTGTCTTAGTACCCATCTGTCTTAGTACTAGCTTGTCTTAGTAATCGCCTGTCTTAGTACCCACTTGTATTAGTACCCATTTGTCTTAGTACCCGCTTGTCTGGCGATCACCCTCAGTTTGGAAATCTACTCCTAGAACCTAACGGTACATACCTAACGGTATGTTCCAGCAGATGTATTTCAGAGTCAATTCCCCCTCTAGGCTTTATAATATATGCTGGCCACCTTTGGCTACATCATCACTGACCATGGTCAGATTTGTGGTCTTACAAATAATGTCGGTGGAACCAATTCATATACCGTTTCGTAACAATTACAAGGGATACATGAATTTTAAGTGTATTCCAAGTTAATGTATTCTCACTCGGAATTATGATGGATGATATATGCGTTGAGAGGCAATTATCACGTTTTAAAATATTCTGTACGATTATTATAAAACTTCATTGTTGGTTATCTGGAGAATTTACATCTAAATATATCTCTATAAAGATTAAAAAGGTTTCATGTCTCGTTTATAAAACTTTCATTTAACATAATTTTATCATGTTGGAAAGATAGGTCTGAATTTTAACATAATTTTGTATTAAAAGGGAATATGGGTTTCTTGGTGTTACCTCACGAGATCCGTAACGGAATGTGATATTAACCAACATAGTTAGATCAAATATTCATCTCCTCAGTCAATATAGGACTGGAGATCTAACAGGTTATAGGATCTGGTAAATCTAGTGTATTTTCTAAATGGAACTCAGAAAGATATTTTACATGTATCATCTTACTATATCATATTACTAATGTGATATCACTAATGTGCAAAAGTTTGGTTGTTCATTTGTTTGTACCTCAATCACGATTCAACGGCTGAACGTATTTTGATGAAATTTGGCACAGACATAGTATATGTTCTGAAACATTTCTCGAGAATGCAGGTGAAACCGCAGGCCGCAGTTAAGTATATAAACAACTTAATGTGATGTTCTAGTTGTAAATTATGTACTGTTAGCGCACGACTTACTTTCATAGCTTGATTTTCTCCTTTTTTGCTCTCCTCCAGGAATTTATATTCGTAATTCTCAAATAGCAATCAACGTACGCGTATACAGTTAA
This sequence comes from Polyploca ridens, assembly GCA_951394255.1. Taxonomy (NCBI): domain Eukaryota; kingdom Metazoa; phylum Arthropoda; class Insecta; order Lepidoptera; family Drepanidae; genus Polyploca; species Polyploca ridens. The sequence continues at coordinate 16,367,756 of OX596255.1, read as the reverse complement.
AAGATAACTATAATATAACATAGAAAACGAAATTATCATCTAATATATGTACCTATAATAAAAGTTTTATATTACCTTCACAGTGACAATTCCTAAGGAAATGACATTGCATTAAATAAACACATATCTCAAAAGAAAACAGCAGCACAATGCAGACAAGTGCTGTAGGCATTTCTTTATTGTTCATGGCGCTAAGTAAGCCGTGCCCCGTGTCCCACGACCGACAATACAACCCAACAATTCTTTACCATCATTAAAGACCTCTCTCCCCGGACATAAAGTCCAAAATCTTTTAAACGAGCAGCTTAAAACATACCCTACTTTTGCCTATGCTGTAATGGAAGCGATGACACGCTACCTTTTTTCTTTTCTTTAGCTAATTAATTTGCTGGCTTAGAGAAATCCATGAGAGTCGGTTTAAAATTAATATTGTTTTGTATACATTGTTTTCAAGGGCACTCATTCGGGCTTCAACTATAACAGGTGGAGATTTCGAGATGGCATATTTTCGAAATCTATGTTGGGTTAGTCATGCTGAACAACTTTTACTATGGGACCAATAGTGAATTCTCAAAAAAAAAATACTTTCCATAGTAAATGTCAACCTTGGTTGTCAAATGGCGACGATAGCTCAGTGGTAGGGTAGATTTGTTACCGAGACGAAGGTCTCAGGTTCGAATCCTACACTGAGCTTGAACTTTCGGTGAGGGAAATCATCATAGCACGGTGGTAGGGTAATATTCATCTACCTGGCTACCACCCTCATATTGAAAATCTGTCACCAAGCACCTATCAGTGTATTCCGACAATTGCAATTGAGAGAGTACCTTCTAGGCTTTCTGTGCTTACCACCTTCGGCAACATCATACTTGCTAAGATTGTGGTTAAACACAGCCTATACACAGTAAAAAAACAATTTCTTAAATTTTACGAAACGTACTGTTTTTGTTTCATCATCATCTAATTATTTATGTCTTAAACACTAAATTTCGACACAAGCCCTGGTGTCTCGTTTAAGTGAAAACATTTTGAAATTAACACTAATAGTAAATTCATTCAGAGAGATGAGATTATAGTGTTGATTGACAAGGTCATCGAACTGCTAGCGATCTCTACCATGATCACCAATTAGATTATAATCGATTATGATACTGAAAAGCGCAATCGTTTGGAAAAGATTACTAAAATACCAATCCTCAAATGTCAAATTGTTTGTATTTTGTGAATGTAATGATATATCCATAAGGTTAAGAATGGATCAAAATCTCTGATCATTCATTAATAGAGCAAAAAAAAAATTAAAATTGAGAGTCTCTGTAAGCAAGTGACTTGTGCATTTATATTACGGCCAAAATAGTGGATATTGCTAGGCAAAATAATGAATTTGAGTAGTGCCTGAGTCGCGTGCTAAATCAATAAAAAATTTAAAATGTACACACCCAAAGTGCATACCGTTTACACCCGCGTCCCTAGGATTAAATTCGAAGCCACTTATGAGGTTCAGACCCTAAGCTCTGAAGTTTCCACCGGTTCGGAAGTCAGCCTTGAACCGCGAAGATCCGAAAGAAACTCAACACCATTACATTTACAGGTAAGGTTAATTAAATCGACAAGTCTTTATTGCGTTTCATAATTGTTGAGACAAATCTTTATTTTGCCTTGGCATTTTATTTTAGCAATATTTCTGATGATATTTAGAAATATATTGTGGACAGTTAGTTTTTATTTATAACTGAGATACTTCCAAAAATTGTAGTCAATTGGCTGTAAGTCGTGTTGACATTTTAATATTGTTTCAGGTTTTTTTATCTCCTCTCTCTAAACTCTTCTAGAATCTTCAAGGACCAGCATTTTTTCTCGCGTTTTCAAGGATTTTTTCCCGCAGTAAAACTTTTACTACTTAAGTTCATCTATTCATATTCACGATACGAACTTAAAAACATAAATACAAAATATATATATAAGCAGACATAAATCCGCATTTAACCTTACCCAGCCATAATGTAATCAATCTGTAATTTAAAAATTAACGAAACGTAACTAAGCAGGTGATCGTAAATAAGTTAAGTTAGCACATCCTTTATTATTCAACTATCCGTGTGAATTGCTAATGATCCGTGCAAGTAGCATTTAAAGCTCCAATATTAATGCCAGCAGCATGTTTTGAAACTACAACCCATTTATAATATAACTGAGAATTAATTACACTAGTTTATTCTAGATAACTTTGCTTATAACTTCATAAGTCATGGGGAAAACTAGTTGACAAAGATAAAACATCACTTCTTGAGCTACTTTGCTTGGAATGCACCAAATATATAACGGTGTTTAATTGTGTTTTATTTATTTATTATAGGTATTTGTACTTTGCTACATAGTTAAGTATTTTTTACGAAACGTTTTAAAAAAAAAATACATTTTGTAATACCTCCAAAAATAGTCATATTTTATTCAAACTGAAATTAGATTTAAAAAAAAATATAGCCAAGAAATCTCTGAACTAATGACACTGTAGGGTTATTAAATTGTTCGTCTATGTTTATTTGTCTATGAAAATTAAAAGTCAATCAAAAGCTATTAAGTATTCGTCTTGTAATTAAACGAAAGTAGTTTAGTCACTTTTGTTTATTGCTCTTTAAATTTCTATTTTCTATCAAAACAAATATGCATTTTCTTATCATTTTGTCAGCTATTTCCTGTGGTGGCCTGAGGCTTTCCTACGACATTAATGACAGTAATACTGTAGGGATCTGGGGTAAAATCTACGTGTATAAGTAACAGGTTACGGTAAATGCTTCCATCGTAAGCAATTACTTAGATATCTGCAGAATTTATCTAGTGACATAGCGCTGCAAAACTTTAAAATGTAGGTTATCTTGAATAAATTATAACAACTCCATTTACCGACGAAATATAAATAACAATTTCATTTAAATTAACGGTTACTTTTACAGGACAGTTCTACTACAAATATTCTTAAATATATTCATTTATACGTCGAAACAAACAGTTTGTACAATTCATGTATGCATTCATCTATAATTCTGACTATTATATCTCACCTAGAAATGTCATCACAATAAAGTGACTGTCAACAACAATATTTATGTAGCCCAATAAAAATCTAATAAATAACGGCCCTCTTTTTCCCTGCAATTCCATGCAAGCTTTCTGACACCAACGATTTATCATACAGTAATGCTAACCGCTAGTCTCGTTTATCGGACGCGTTGCCGGCTGCATCACAGCCGCAGGTCATCGACTCCGCAGCAAAAACTGCAGGAAACTATAGAATTACCTGCAGCTGCACCTGCAGAACGATGTGTCGTAAGAACTTAGACGCACACATATGAGAACGTTTGATTCTAACTGATTGTCTCTGAGAAAAATGGTTAAATTCCTCTGGAGATGCGTTCCGCATTGTTTCTTGATTTGTGCGGTTATTGAGTTGAAAGCTGTTTTCTGAAGTGGTTTTAGCTTGATTGTCGATTTTGACTTATGGATTCATTTATTTATTTTTATTAGGGATTTGAACTAAGTAAAAGTTATAATATCGATTAGATGCAACACCATAGATTTCTTTTTCTAATTTGCACTTATAAATAATTCTTAGTTTTAATTAATTTAGAAATCAACACTTATACTTATAAAGTATTAGTTACTTATTAGATTTAGCAATAGAAACAATAAATCAAGGCAAATATTATTGCTCAATCGGAAATAATTTGAGATAGTTGATGAAGTAATTAAGAAGAACAGATCTTCACTTATTAAAAGTTCCATTTATCAAACCACATTATTTTATTTACAGTATAAATGTGTGTAATTTAATGTTTTATAACCATATCCGCGTCAATTAACCAAATAAAATTTCATAATTTTATTTTCATTACCAATTCATCACCATAAGAATGATTTTATCGATATATAATTTAGTTATAAATTCTTCTAATCACCACGAAATATGTCTACAGATCTCGGCTTGGTAAGTTGTGTGACCACTTTCGTTTTTTTTCTCTCGGACAGGTTTGTAATTAATTCTAGAAATGAGCTCATCCGATACCTACTGTTACAATATCCGTGACAGTTCGGATTACATCATCAGCTTCACTTTTCCTGTGGCAAAATGGAAATCATAATTTTAATGCATTTCGAATTTCCATGGAAATGTTTGATTTATAAATACATACTTTTGGCAAATTAAACTTCGACCAAATAACACTAATAGAGGTAAATTTAATCTTTCTTATTTTTTTTAATCCAACAGAAAATTTGTACTACACATTTTCAAACTAGTCCGAGCCAGTGTTTCCTAATATCGTTTTCCGATAGCCCCGCCCACACTGACAACATTACAGCAATCAAACTAATTATAGGGAAAATAATAAGGATATGTGTACACATAGAATCCGCACAGTAAGTTCATTGAGCTAATTAATTATGAAAGAAAGAATGATTTTAGTTAATTTAATGCCTAGTAATATTATGGATAAACACGAAAGCTCAATTGTAAAATGAGCTGTAATGAGTTCGAAAAAAAAAAACAAAAAAAAAAACTTTGTTATACCACTTCAAATGTATCGCCTGCATCTACCTATATTTTCAGCATAAACTTTGTTTTAAAACCACTCATAATGAATCAGTGTAAAACAAACAAAGATGCTTATCATAATGAATCTATGCTATGCTAATAAAACTGTATCCAGAAAGTGGTCAATAAGCCACTGACATAACGGATCGTGGTCGAGTGGTAGAAATCGAAAACGACGTAGGTCAGGCACCAACCGGTCCGCTGCCATCTCGGGACGAAGGTATTAACCTTGGAGAAACTCTACATGTAAACAATGATTATGCCTTTCATATAAATTGAGCTTGTTATAATAAATTGACGCACGTGTATAAGCTCTTTATAAAGTTTTTATACTATTTACTTCATTTAACACTTATGTATGTGTGTTAATTCTAATTTAAACCAATCTATATGGTTTGTAAAATGCTTATTAATAACTTGAGAAAGTAATTACTTATCACATGATGGTCTATCAACTGATATTCAGAATTCAAACGTAACCTTGCTAGAAACTATTTTGATGATGTAACGTCCGTCAGTTCCCATGGGCGTTTCATTAGCATGGTCAAGGAATACATTAAAAACAAGATATAATTCGTTATACAATCATTTTGAACTCTCAACTCGTTTCGGATGCGCACGTTTTGCTTTCCATCCTCGCTTTCTTTCCAAATCGATATATTATTCAAATCAACTTTAGAAGATGAAAATAATCATATTCCCTTTCAGAATTTATGATACAGTAGGCTGCCTAACTTATAATTAAAACAATGTTTTCGAAAATTCTAAAATACATATTACTCATGTTGTTCGCAATTTCTTTTGACTCTCCCGTTTATTTACTACAAAAAACTGCATAATAGAATCCATATCTTTTTTTAAAAAGTTACAATCTAAGCATCTATTCTAAAATAGTGTCAATTAACAACAAAACTTTTATCCGACAGAACTAACAGCAGCAAAAATACAATCATAAACTATTGACTATATTGCTATACCCTTTATCGTAAATCAACGAGAAAGCCTGGAACTTAATAATAAAGCACTAGTAAAGCTCCGTTAGACAGACCTACATAGAATGCAGCGCTTAGTTTCAGAGATATTACAAAGTTATTTATTGAGAGGTTCAAACCAGATCGTTCAATGTCATGATTGTTATCTCAGTTATAGTTGCTAATATTGTTAAGAAATTGCGATATTTGAAGATGGATCAAGATTAGGATCATGACTACATAATGATCGTATTACGTAATGTAGTTGAGTTTCTGAGGAATGTTTAAATGTTTTTTCGAATACTGATTTTTAATATATGTTTCGTTTGTATTGATCGTTGCTATTGTTTTACGATAAACTATCGTGCGCTCTGGTTTACCATTATCCAAAGCCTTTCTTCTCTGTATCACTTTAATGTCAATTATTGTCATTAACACTGAAGCCTTAATATTGTGTAAAATATTGTATGTTGTATAACTTGAATTAGTTTTATACTGTTCTAATTAAATTTTCTTCCTAGCACTGAGCATGTAACATCGTCAATGCAAGAAAACCAACATTTACGAATTCGCACATCATTAAGTTTATTAGAACATCACTTAAATATTAACTTAAATATTTACTAATGGCTCTGCGAGCTATAAACCTCCCGAGTCTCGATAGTCATATGAAATTTTGTAATCGATTCGAGACTCGACAAAAAAAATCCATATAATTACCGAACCTGCTCACAAAATGTAACGAGAATGGATTGAGGACTGTAAAGGACCTCTAGAGGAAAACAGCCGGACATCTGAACATATGAAAGCATTTTTGTCCAAGCTGAAACGGAGATGTCAACTATTAGGAATATTTTTTTCTAAAACTAATCACGCCGCCAAGGACAGATACAATTGGCGTAACGTAATACGAGATAAAATTAGTTCACGGGGGATTCACGACCCTCAGACATGAGGACACACGACGCGAGGAGGGGATTATCACTCAATTTCCCAAGACCGCGTCCTATTATAACAATTGATGTCACTGTTATATTTTTAACCGCGAGCCAAGCGATTAAGATCAGTTGAACAACGAACTGTTTGAGTTCCCATAACAACTAAGGGCACAAACTTACTGAATTGTGTACCTTGCAAAAATATATTTTGCAACTTGGTTATTTTGACGGTTGCATAAAAGTAACATTTAAATAAGCTTCTTCACATTATGGGCATTTTATCAAAACAACCCGCTATATTAGCCTATAAACATGAACAATAGATGCAGAGAGGAAGTTCTTAGATCATAATAAAGATGTTCCGCAGCCTGCCAACCATTCAATCAGAACTGCTTCCCATAGCCAGATTGAAATCGGCTCTCTTGTAAAAATTACCCATAATCTTCTGATTTCATACTTGATTAAATATAGAACCACAATTTTTCATCATTATTGTTTTTGTGTTGAATGATAGTTTTACTTTTTGTTTCATAATAACTATTTCTCAACTACTGAAACAATTTTTACAACTACAATTTCATAGGCAGTTTTTTGTGAATTTATATTTCAAAAGATCGATCACCTGTCACCACCATTATCTATCGTGTTTCCATAATATTATTATACCTAATATTCATATGCGTTTTTTATAATAAACATCATAATAACTGGACTATATTTCTAAAGATATTTCAATAACAGGTGATCACGCCATATTGAGATATATGTCAATTTTAACCTATACCATTCATGCATGGAATTGTTTCTTACCTATGACCAATTACGTTCCGCTAGTTGTTCAACGTTCAGCCATCACATCCCAAGCTCTTACGGTATTTTATCTATACACCATCGACACGCCATCGTATTATGTAGACTGATGAGAACCTCTCTCTGTGTCACTATCTCCAGCTCACTGCCGATTGGTCTGGACCCAAAAAAGAGACTTCGAAATATAATTAAAACTTACTTGACAGACGTTAGTTGCAGACTGAACTCATTGCGGTTCATTGTATAGGAACGATCGCGATCGCTCCTACTTCACATCGGTGACAGCTGCAGTGCTGTGTTAAATTGATGGCTAGTAACACCATCTAGCGAAATAACTCCAAACATTCCGCCCACCAAGAACTTCGTTCTTCCTGCAGCCGCCCACCGTAGTTGTATTGTTTAGTTGGATGTTGGTAGAGCAACCAGCTTCGAAACTGGTCGCTTGAGTAAGCCATTCTTGGTTCTCAGGCTCACTACTCTAACTGCCCCATCCGGACCCGGATGTGTACCTACTACCTGTGCCATAAGCCATTTAGTTGGAGGAAGTGCTGGTTCTTTAATCAGAACCACATCCCCTGTCTCTGGAGTTCTTGTGTTGTTTTGCCACTTATGGCGCTGTTGTAGGGTGTGCAAATACTCAGCACTCCACCGTTGCCAGAAATGTGCTGTCATACGTTGGACTAATTTCCATCTATCCAGTGGAGCAATAGGTAAGTTGTTTTGCGGTGTGTCAGGTATTGCAACTATTGGCTCACCAATCAAGAAATGTGAAGGCGTTAGCGCACCAATATCATCAGGGTGATCATTCAATCCACAGATTGGCCTGGAATTCAAGCAAGCCTCTATCTGAGTGAGTACAGTTGCCATTTCTTCGAATGTGAGCGTTGAATTGCCTAAAACCTTTATCAGGTGAGTCTTTGCAGACTTCACCCCTGCCTCCCAGAGGCCACCAAAATTGGGAGCTCTTGGAGGTATGAAGTGCCAAGTTGTTCCATCATTGGCAATAATTTCTGCTACTTCAGTTTGTAGATTTCCTTGACACTGCTTGAATAAAATTTCCAATTCTTTAGCAGCACCAACAAAATTAGTGCCGTTGTCGCTCCATAAATCAGAGCAGTGTCCTCGTCTAGCCACAAATCTTCTGAACGCTGCTATAAATCCCTGAGTTGACAGATCACTCACTGCTTCAAGGTGGATCGCTTTGGTAGCAAAACATATAAACAGGCAGATGTAACCCTTGTAGGATTTGTGACCTCGTCCCTTTGTTGTTCTAATTTGGATGGGTCCAGCATAATCTACACCACTTGTCTCAAATGGTCTCCCTGGATGAACTCGTTGTGTTGGTAGCTCTCCCATACGTGGTTGTGCTGAATTGGCTCTATGTTTCACACAAATGACGCACTCGTGGATACATTTCTTGACAAGAGGTTTCAAACCTATAACCCAATATCTTGATCTGATGTAGTTGGTGGTCAAAAGATTTCCCCCATGAAGAAGTCTTAAGTGTGCATCCTTGACTATTAGTTTAGTTAGATGTGAATTCTTGGGTAAAATAATGGGGTGTTTTATTTCTTGTGGTACCTTGGCACCTTGTAAACGTCCACCAACTCTCAAGAGGCCCTCTTCCAGGTACGGAGAGAGTGTTTTCAAACAACTCTTTTGTTTTACTTGTTTCTTAATTTTCAAGTCATCTATTTCTTCCTTAAATTGTTTTTCTTGATCAGTCTTGATCAGCTGATTTAATGTTTCTTGTAATTCTACAGCTGTCAAGTAACTTGTTTGTTCTATTCTATTCTCTTTTCTTTGTTTCAGACGTAGGAATCTTCTACAGTAGGTAAGTACTCGTAACAATTTGTTAAGTGATGAGAATTTATTCCAGATGCTGTCTTCTGTATTGCAATGAAATACCTTAAGTTTTTGTTTTCTTTGTTCCAATTCTGTTTCTAAAACATAAGGTTTAACTTGTTTTATTACTCTTTGTTTCAGCCACTGTGGGCCTTGCCACCACAGTATTTTGTCTTTTAATTCCGAAGGGGCTACCCCCCTCGAAGCTAAATCTGCAGGATTAGCTTCTGACTTTACATGTCCCCATCTGTCATTGTCTAACCGTCCTTGAATTTCTGTAACTCTGTTGGCCACAAAGGTTTGCCATCTGATTGGTTGTGACTGAATCCACGCTAATACCACCATCGAATCTGTGTACGCATACACATTTGTTTTAGGTATCTTAAGGACTTCACTTGCTTCGGAAAGTAATCTGGCAGCTAACACTGCGGCACATAGCTCCAAACGGGCCACAGAAACTTGTTTTAGGGGTGCCACCTTAGTTTTGCTTTCTAGGAGAGTAACTGTAACATTGTCTTCCTTCACCACTCTGACGTACAGTACTGCTGCATAAGCTGCTGTTGATGCATCAGCAAAACCATGGAGTTCTATTTGTAAATTGTCAGGTTGTGTATTTATCCATCTACTAATTTTAATCTTTTCCAGGTGCTGAAGCTGTCTCCGGTAAGTCAACCACTCTTCTACTAACTCTTTAGGTAATTGGTCATCCCATCCTGCACTACACAACCACAGTCTTTGTATTAAAATCTTGGCAAGTATTATGGTTGGTGCCAACCATCCAAAGGGGTCGAACAGGCGTGCCACATCTGACAGGACAGTCCGTTTGGTCACTTCAGCAGCTACTTCAGGTAAGTTCACTGAAAACTTAAATTGGTCATCATGTCTGTCCCATGACAGTCCAAGAATTTTTATGATCTGATCAAATTTAATTTCAAACATGTTATCTTGTGTCTTTTTCTCTGCTATTTTATCTAAAACTTCATCAGAATTACTGGACCACTTTTGTAATATAAATCCTCCACCTTTTAGAAGCTGAGTAACTTGTCTGTGAGCTTCCAAAGCTTCAGAAACACTAAAACAGCCAAACATTAAATCATCCATGTAGAATGACTCTTTAACTATTTCAGCGGCAATGGGGAACCTCTGGCTTTCATCTTCAGCTGCTTGTAGTAATGTACGTACCGCAAGATAGGGAGCTGATGCTGTGCCGAATGTTACGGTCAACAGTTTGTATGCTTGGCAGCTTTCTTCTGGGCTATCTCTCCATATGATGCGTTGATATTCAGTTTCTTCATCAGCTACAAGCACCTGTCTATACATCTTAACTATGTCGCTGACTAAGACAATTCTATGTTTTCTCCACTTCATCAATAAGATACGCAGATCACTTTGTAGTGTAGGCCCTATGAGTAAAGTATCGTTTAGTGAAGATCCTCCTGTACCCTTGCAGGATGCGTCGAATACTACCCTGACCTTGGTGGTATCCTTGTCTTCTCTAACTACTGCGTGGTGAGGTAAATATACTGCATTTTCATTATCTTCATTAGCCAATGTCATATGTCCTAGGTCCAGATATTCTTGTATCACCTTTTTATATTCTTCTTTTAATTTCTGATCATGTTTGAATCTTCTCTCTAACTGTAGGAACCTAGCGGTAGCTATTTCCTTTGTTTTACCACATTTTTCTACAGGGTTCTGAACATTCTCCTTGAAAGGTAGCTTCACCTTGTATCTTCCTGATTTTGTTCTAGCTGTAGTTGTTTTGTAGATTTCTTCACATCTTTCTTCATCCTTTGTCTTTTTTCTTTCAGATGTAAGAAACTCATTCTCTATTTCCCAGAATTGCTTGAGCATGTTGTTTTCACATACACAAGAATGCATGCTTACAATCCTGTTGTTTTCCATGGTTGTATTTGTGTCACCCGAAATGATCCATCCTAGTTGTGTTTTCTGTGCTATAGTGCCAACAGGACTTCTCGACAAACCTTGCTCCATGATCTTGCTGGTAACACTGGCCCCTAGCAGCATGTCAACTCTACCTGGTTTGTTGAAACCAGGGTCTGCTAGTGTCATTGATTCTATCTCTGGCCATCCCAACAATGTGATAGGTTTCTGTGGAAGGTATGTTGTAATATGACTGATTACATATGCTTGTACATATAAAGTGAAGTTTGTTTTGTATCTTGACTTTAGTTCAAAGTTAACTGTATACTTTGAATGTATTGTTTTTCCTTCACTTAAGTAAAACTCGTTGCTGTTTTTACAACGCTTCAAGCCTGTTGCTTGAGCAAAGTTCTCTGATACAAACGAGCTCTGTGAGCCTTGGTCAATGAGTGCACGGTAGACTTGTTTTTGTCCGCTGCTTGAAATAATATCTACCAGTGCTGTGGCTAATAAAACTTGACCAGGGTTGTTTGTGAAATGTGACACTGCCTGGAGTTGGTCTGCTTGTTTTGCTTCCTCTCCTAACATCTGTTTGTTTTCATTTGAATCTCTTTTATCTGGGTGTAACAGTGAGTGATGTTTCTTCTGACACACTTTACAACATGTGTTTCTCTTGCATTGAAAAGCAGAGTGTTTTGGGATCAAACAGTTGAAACATAGATTGTTGTTTTGAACAAATGTATACCTATCCTTATAATCCTTTTTAGCAAACTCTTTGCACTGATATATGTAGTGTTCACCCTTACAAAAGGAGCAATTTATTGTTTTCCCAGGAGTGGCCATAGAAGAATGGAACGATCTTGATTTTGTTGTTTTATTAGAATTATCAACCATTTCTAAACATCTGAATCTATTTTCTAAAAATTTAAATAAAATTTCTATTGTTGGAAAATCATTTGAGTGTGAGATGTGTTGTTCCCAGAGCCTGTGACTTTCATTATCTAGTTTTGAGACAGTGATGTAAACTATGAGAGCATCCCATGAATCTGTTGGCAATCCTAAGTTTTTTAAGGCGTTCAAACATTCTGAAGTTGTATCTAAAAGTTGCTTAATGTTATGATCAGATTCAATTGTTAATGTTTTTAAACTAAATAATTTCTTGAATATGCAATTAGAAATGTACCTTTTATTGTTATAACGTTTTTCAAGAGTCTCCCATGCTTGTGAATAGTTTTGACCTGTGATTGGAATACTTCTTAAAAGAAGCTCTGCCTCTCCGCTCAAATTTGTTTTTAAATAATGAAGCTTTTGCACATCATCAAGTTTAGAATTTTTGTGAATTAGAGATTCATAAATATCATGGAATGACGGCCACTCTGTATATTTTCCAGAAAATACAGGGATGTGTATACTTGGAAGTTTTAATTCTCTGCGAGATGAATCTGTTTGTGATGTTTGTTGTGGTGGTATCGTTGTAATTGGTGTAAGTTCGCTAACTTTAGTTTTCAATTCACTTTTGTAGTTTATATAAACCTCTTCGCACTCATAATAAATATCCTTTGAAAAGTATCCTATACTCTTCCTCTTATCTATGTCAACACTACCTATAATGTCTTCATGAGCACTAATAAAAGATTTCCAAACTTGTTCTATATTTTCCAAACGTGTTTCAACGTAGCTTAGAGTCAATCTGCCTTTTGGGGATTTGTTGAAATTTGTTTGTGATTTCTGAATTTTCTCATACCTGTCTAACTGGCATGCTATGATTTTGTTGTAATCCATTTTGTGGGATTTTCTGTAAGATTGGCAGGCTATGTAGGTAGGCCGGTAGGACACGAAACCGTTCTGTCCGTTTGGGGAAAAAAGTAACAAAAATTACGCAAATTACGTGTGAATGCGTTTGGATAATCAATATTTCAAGAAAACTTTGTTTTATATGAGTTCAAAACACTAATTTCGAATGTATTTTAATACTTTTGTACTTTTTTTTTCACTATGCCTACTTTTGGCGGTAGTCAATTTTGTACCACTTTGTAAGAAAGTTTCTCGATGAATTACAGTTTCTAACCACTGTTTTGTTTGGAATACACCAAATATGAATGTATTTTAATGTTTTTATCAGTCTATCACTTGAATTTATTAAGATTTACAAGAATTTTGTACTTACGTACGCCACGTGAACTTACTACAATTTTTACCAATTTATACGCGATTTTCACGAAACCAACACTAATTATACTAAAATAACACTTCCTAATTCGATTCGCAATACATCCGGCTCGAAGGACCAGCTTTTGGACCCAAAAAAGAGACTTCGAAATATAATTAAAACTTACTTGACAGACGTTAGTTGCAGACTGAACTCATTGCGGTTCATTGTATAGGAACGATCGCGATCGCTCCTACTTCACATCGGTGACAGCTGCAGTGCTGTGTTAAATTGATGGCTAGTAACACCATCTAGCGAAATAACTCCAAACAGGTCAGATTACTTTTATTACTATCTTTACTTGTTCAAATGACTTTAATGGATTACCGTTGATTGCGTGTGATGTAATTGTCACAGCAATTATTTTCATTTTTGATCGTGAGAAATTATCTTGTGTTTATTTTTATTCCCATTTGTCTACCTTTTACGGTAATGATGTTACGAAGATATTTCACTTATCGATTGCGACTCTTTAAAAAAAGTATTCAGGTATTGCACCTTCTATTTGATTTGGCTCCATTAGCAATTCTAAATGTCAATTAGATTTTTTATGGTTCACGATAATTGTTTCTTATGGCTTTGATATGCAAACAACTTTGTCATTGTTTAGTTCATAATTCAATACGGCAAGAATGATGATTGCAAAGTTTATGGATAAATCACGGAATCAGTCACCGCCATCAGCATCCACTCAAGCGTTGATATTGTGAAACCACTCGATGATCTGATGGGAACATTCACCATGGTCGATGTTGTTGTTTGCAAGAGACGATTTGTCGCGGGTGCAGACGCAACGTTGCTACACGCGCGATGTCATTGAGGAAGTGAGATGTCTGTGTTTTGTTACGGTTGAGTAATCTTATACAAACAAGCTCAGTGGAGATTATAATCAAATATTTTAAAACACTGAGACAACAATTCTCAACACGCTGATTAAAGCGTTTTTGGTAAAGGCGACAAAAGTTTAAAACTTAGAGAATTTTATTGGTTCGGTGATGTTGGGTCTAATGACAATCTGTCATCTCATCTTAAGTAATACTTTGCCCATTAACGGGAGGTAGGTTTTCAAAAGCAATTATGATTTCTTACCCAGTACGGAACAATAAATCTGCTAACGACTTCACATAACGTGTAGTGTTTGTGACATAAGATATCAGACGGACGCCCATACATGTCACCTTTCACATCACATTAGCAAAAGCACTAAATGTCAAAATGGACTATTGAGTAGGTTATCATAAACGGATCTTGAGATTGGACTGCGATCTGTGGGCGGTATCGAGAAACAAATGAAATATCAAAAGATTTACAGTCTTCATGGATAAAATTTTAGGAAGACCATTGAATCAAAATTGACTCCACAACATATCTAAAGACTAATCTTAATAAAATCTGTTAGGATATTCTTTAATATCTAGAGCCATTTAAAAAGCCAGAATATTTAAGGAAAAGACGCTATATACGACGAATATTATAAATTAACAATTCTTTCAATGTTAAACACCGACCTTCCAGAAGATCCCATGTCAGTTGCATGTATCAGCCATATTTCCCCGTCACAATTCCGACAATAGAATGGCGACTATAGATTGAATGCGGTCCATTTGTGAGACAATTCGTTTCGCAACCAAGAATAATTGAGTTCGGCTGGTATTCAGGGATTGTTTTAAGATGGGAGAATATTTAGTTCTTACCTCATTGTTTCTACCACCCGTTGAAACGTTTTTATCAATACTGCATAATAGATATTGTGTTAGTTATATTAGGCAATCTCACACGTTAGTCATAGTACATTAAGATTTTATTATAAATTATTTGCGCTTAAAATTTTACGCTTTAAATGATAATAGATACAAATTAATTCATATTTAAAGATTATAAGTATGTGCATATTAGATGCAGTTGAGCTAATTTATTGTTGGTCTAGTTGTTATAATTTGTTTTAACTGCGGAAAAACTATATTTAAAAATATTGTTTTAATTTCATCATTTGTTCCAAAATATTCATTCTCATTTATTATTAGTTTCAGATCTACTCTGAGATAAAAAATAAATTAAATTGATTATTGATAAATTGATTTAAGGCGATGATAGCTCAGTGGTAGTGACGTCGGATACCGAGATGAAGGTCCCGGGTTCGAATCCTACAATGAGCTTGAGCTTTCGGTGAAGGAAAAACATCGTTAGGAAACCATAGCACGGTGGTAGGGTACTTTGTAGTACCCGCCTAGCTGGCTACCACCCTCAAGTTGAAAATCTGTCGCCAAGCACCTTTCGGTGTGTTCCGACAGCTGCACTTGAGAACCAGTTCCTTCTAGGCTTTGTGTGCTTACCACCTTCGGCCGCATCATCACTTATCATGGTGAGATTGCGGTCCAACAGGCCTATATACAGTAAAAAAAAGACATCTTTACTTACAACAAATATGTACAAAATATCTACTAGATCTACTCTTAAATTATGTTTTCAATAAATTCTCTTTCACAGGTTGCAACTTCTACCCAGCTGGTGAATACCTGAAATTCGTGAGGATACCTGAAAATCTTCAAGTGGGAGATGAAGTGTTAAGAGTGGAAGTGCATCCGAGGTATGTTACAATGTTTCCTTTAATTAAAGTGGAACGTATTTTGATGATAATATTTTGTAATTTAATAGTACAATTATTGTATTTTATAAACTCGTCTTTCGCATCATCATTCCGATTTGTTGCTCATTAATATTTAAACAGAAATTAGATTAGATTTAATAAAGTGCATGCATCTAAGTATAAAATTAGTTAAAAATCATAAATTAACAAAAGTTCAACTGTCTGCATCTAGACAGGTCAATTTCGACACGGAATTAAAATATGAACTAATTTCAGAGCCATTAGGAAGCAGATAATCAAGTAATACAAATTTAAATTATATTGGCGAAACTTATTGGGTGATTAAATTAATAACAACTTGATTCAAAATTGATAAATTTTCCTCAAAAAGATTAATCTGTAGTATTAAAAAATAAGATTAGTTATAATTGCTTGATTATAACTTGGAATGTGATTATGATTAATATTTATTTTATAAAGTCATCCGAGTTATCTTTATTAAAAGTTAAAAGATTAATAATATCAAATAGAACTTTGAAGATATTCATAATTTAGAAGGCGGTAAACTGAAAATGTGTCAAGATTAAGCATGACCTTTGACTGTGATATCATCGAGATATAACTAAATAACTTTCACATTAGCGCCGAAGATAAAGTCGAGTTAGATAATATTCTTAGCAGACATTCCAGCCAACTCTTTGTTGCAGTTTTTTTTGCTCTTTCCTTATTTGTGTTATGAATTATCAAGCATGATAATGCAATATGTTTGTCTATTATGATACTAAAGGACAAAGAATGAGAGTGTTTTATTTCAAAAGAGTAACCCCCTTATTCATAATCACTTTTTAACTAAATCAGTGTAATAGTGTTCCCCGTCTCACTCTTTCGATCACCAAATGTCACATGTCAGATAAAGACTTCGGAATTTTAGCTAATCAACGTTTGATAACTTTATTATAATTAAGGAGGTAAGAGTTCAGTCTTCAGCTGTCATAAATCACATTTCAGCGTCATAGTAGGGTTAAGACTTGAGAAAAAAAACAAAAGCTGCCCAATAAAACTATGACTATTCCACTAACTTCCTTCCTACTCAGTTGGGTGATTATTACCTTTTTTTTATTATCGTGCGGAAATCCTCATAGGATACCCGACCTTCTTGGAGGAAGCGGCCAGGTATTGCCGATGGTGATATTTCCTACACTAAAGGCACTTCATAATTTACCAGTTACAACACATAATTTTACAACGTGCTTATCAAATTTGTCCCTAATGAGTTTACACGAGCTTTTTTGCCGTCAATTGATTCATGATGAGATTCGGTTTTTTGCATTCTGACTGTGATTACGTCTGTTGCATCATAAACTATGATGGCCTGGCCACTTCCTATAATAAGCTTTCGATGTTTTACGAGGAATTTATGAACGTCGTATGTATATGCTAATTTATGTATTTGAGTGTGTTCTGTGGACGAATTCACTTTTGCTTTTTGATTACATGAATTATTAAGGTCACTGTCGTTAATTTAACTTTACTCACTTTTAAAATTGCTAGTTAACCTAGGTATGATATAATTTTCATTTCATAATTTACTTCCTTGTTCTGTAAAATCTCATTCATCTTACATTTATTAGCCATCATCGAAGTTTTATCACATTGATGAATAAAATTAATTTGTCAATCATAAATCTAATTTATTTCAATTTAAATTTTTAACTAACAGCGTCCTCAGAATATGTATGAATTTCAAAGAGCACCATTTGTAACAATTTAATGCATTAAATAACTAACTTAATTTAAAACCACTGACATAAGAAAAACATTAATTGCGAAACCATGTGCTGCAGAGTGATAGTTGTTTTTATGTAGGTAAACAATGATGACATTTTTCCTCTTATCTTCATCATTTATATTTATTTTAATCCGAGTATCTTGCATTAAAAGTTATTCTAATATCTTACATAGACTCTGATAGACATATTCTACAATTAGTTATTGATAGATCGATTGATCACCATGTGCGGTATGTACCGACGGACGGATATATTTGTCATACCCCCAAAGATTTGTGTATTACCACCTTTGACCACATCATTAATGACCATAGTGTTTGTGGTCGTGATATTTAATCTAAAGTTGTGTTGTGTTTAGTAGTTTCCCTTTAGTATTTTTTTTTATTTCTAAGGCAGACTTAAGTAAGTCATGCTCACTTTAAGGCCTTTGCTTGCGGCGGCGGCGTGTGACGGGTCGCTCACTTCCCTCCAATATGGCGAGGAGGGCGATGGATGCCACACGCGCCATACTTGTGAACAGGTGCTGCTTATGGGGGCTGGGGCTCTACCGCGTAACTTTGGTGGTAATCGTAACGAACACCATTAATAAATTTCATCCAATCAGGGCCCACGAATGGTCATAGTCGCGTCATAACGCGTACTCGACATTTGATGAAATAATTAATGTTGTTCGTTACGATTACCACCAAAGATGCGCAATAGCCCAGCTGGTCTGCTTAAGTTTGCCATTTATTTATTTACTTATTAAATATAGATTCAGTCTACTTTGTAGTTTTGCCGCAATTGTTGTCAGTGCGATTAGAATGTAAATATTATGTAATGAATCTAAGCTTGTTTTGAAAAGAGTTATTGCTGAGTTTATTGCCGACTCTTCTCAGCAAGTGCAACCTTCCGGACCGGTATTAGAGTATTAGAGTCAGACTTTTCATAAGTGCCTGCGAAGGTCTATTTGAATAAATGATTTTGAATTTGAAATTGAATTTGGTCCAGCATACATTGGTTGAATCAAAGGCATACTAGAGAGCGATGTCACAAGTTAAGCTAGTAACTGGATATAGAAAGTATTTACAAGCATTATGTGTTGTGAAACGTAGCATTAGCGAAGTTTTATATAAAATGTCAGGAATTTAAATGTGAGGAATCAACTTTCGTACATCATTCAACTTGTTATCATTCTGTCTATCTTTGTGCACGGAAAATGTGACAGTAGATTTATTTGTTTTGTCTTGACATTTTTTTAAAATAATTAGATGACTTTGCTCTTTTGGATGAAACTTTTTGATGTCCCCAAAAACACCGCAAACTGCTGCTTATGGTATAAAAATTGAAATGTTTTCTTTTTAATATATTTCAAAGTATTTTAAACAGTCCAAAGATTCAGTTTTTGTTGACCATAAGAATATTTATGTGTATATCCTACGTGTAAATCGAATTCCCAACCTTTGGCGTGGCTGTTAGTACCTAACGAACAAAAAAAAAAACCAACCTTTTCCAACCTAAGTTTTATATCTCAAATAAAATATTATTGTATTAAAACTGCGATGCATTTATTCTTGAAGAGGTTTCTTTGGAAATCACTTTATTTGGAAATAGTACCTAATATAATATGTATGTTACTAAAGAGCTAAAACGTATGTCTGTCTGTAGATAGATTGACACTGAGTGCAAAAGTTTTGTAACAATTCGAGGGCAAAAAAATAAACCGCGCTATTATATGTATGTATTGAATAATAATTTAACCGTATTCTAATATGTATAATTTATCGATTGTATTTATTAACCTATATTAATGCATTGAATGGCTGAGAAGCATCAGTCATGTGGTCATAGCCTTAATTATTTTTACAATGTACATAGTTTCATTAGAAGAATCTTTTAAATCGACCAATCTCTAATTTAAGGTTATTCTCAGCAGAATTCCGAACTAATGGTTCAGCAGTTCTGATGAGTCTTCCTAAACTGAATATATGACTTTGACCTGGAATGAAACAAGTAGAAATGCATTGAAAAGGAAATGAAAATACATTTATTCAAAAACATTCACAAGCACTTATGCATAGTTTGAATGTAATAGGTTTCAACGACTGTTTTTAAAACAAACATACGTACTTTTGTTACATAAAATACTTGTTTCTAGTCTTACTGACCATTTTGAGTGTTACGGCGGGAGAAATATACAATATGATTAGTGTAATCTTGAACAACCGACATCTACTAACAGCACCTGTTCACAATCATACTGTCTCACTGTACTGGCAATTATAAATGCGAAACTGAGAGAACTGTTACCTCTCATAATGAAATTAGACACGCAGGTAGACCTACGATCTAACATTACCTTAATATGGAATAACATAACATAAAGGATTCTTTTACCATAGGAAAGTAGAGATCTCTCCGGAACGAAAGCAAAATTATAGTATGATAATATTATAGATCTTACGTAGGTACGTCATTCATGGAGGACCCTAGTAAGTAGGTACTTACTAGGGTCCTCCATGAATCAAATATCTCTTTTACTATTCTGTGCTTTTACATACAAGCTTAGCACTTAATGTAAGAGTATGCATGCAAGAGTCAGCCGCCTCGTTCCGCGGTAAAAGTCAATTAAACCTATATAAGGCAAATTGCAATGCGGTTGTTGACAAACATGGCTTTACATTTCCTGTTTTTTCACTTTCGTTTGACATGTTTATTCACAGCTTATTTGCATGTTAATGCAGGTTTCGTAATGGTGCTTTATAAACATTTATAAGTATAATATTATGTCGATTAGGGTAATTTTAATTTATACGTATTCACCGAATAAAGACTGAACTGCTTTTACATGTATTTTCATTGCATACTATTATGACCTTTATAAGAGCTTTCTTAAAGTCATAAATTGAATAGGCGATAGATAGATGTCCCTTTGCTAGTGAATTATCCCAGATTGCGATATTATTTTTTTTTAATTAAATGGGCTTGCGTTTGGCCACTGACCCGCCCATAAGGGCGATAATACGAAGCCTAAGATGGAACACGCTTACCTAAAAGGAACCTATTCACTCCTTATATTCAGTTTCCTATAAACTTAAGCATATTATACTGAAATGAGTCATAAAATTCAATAACCTTCTTTGCGTTAAAAATCATCTTTTTTTTTACTGTTTTTTTTTACCAATTCTGAACTCTACATTCTAACGTACGTTTTAAGTATGAATGCTATTTAAATGAACGTTATTTAGGTGTCCTTTTAATCAGTATATTAGTCAAATAACGTTTTATAAGGAAAGCCGTAAATATTAGTAGCGTTTGAAAAATGAATACGCTTTTTCAACGTGTTGCGAACGTCCGTGTTCTTTTGGACATCCACTGACTCAAGTCACACGCTTACTGAATCCGTGTCACCAGTGTGAATTAACTTTTTATGATATTTAATATTCGAGTAACTATCACCTACTTTCCATACACGTGCGTTTTAATTACGGAATGCCGATCGCACTGATACCTCGTTACACTACATCATGTAATAAACCTGTTCTTTATATCAGTGTTTGTTTTTTCGATGGATATAAATATAAAAACGTTTACGCGGTCTACTTTTTGATAAACGATAACAAGGTAAAAAAGATTGGGTAATGTATTGATGATTATGAATCACTAACGCTACCCAGATTTGGCTGGATGCTTTTGTGAATAAATAATGTCTGTTTTCTTAGCTGTATTATTTCTTATAGAATTAAATTGGCAGAAAGGAAATGTGTTAATTTTTAACCGACTTCAAAAAAAGGAGGAGGTTCTCTATTCAGTTGTTTTTTTTTATGTTTGTTACCTCATAACTCCGTCATTTATTAAACGATTTGGAAAAATCTTTTTTTATTTGAAAAGGTACACTTCCCGTTTAGTCCCATTGTCATCATATCAGGATTTGGTTACTTCTTAGTGTACTTTGAAGTCGGTTTAAGTTTTTTGTAAAACAGTCCAATTATTATCTACATAACTATTTTACGTAAAACGAATTCTCATAGAAATGTACGTATTTTTTCAGACTCGCAAAATTCGTTGTTACCATTTCTATATAAAGTTATTACTGATAAGTTAATCCCCAATACAACATGTAAGCATGTTAGATAGAACATGTCCAACATGTTCCAGGCTTATCTACATAACATGTTGTTAGACCGCCAATAACATTTCTAATATGGGCCTGAAAGGGTGTTTCCTGGACATCAATAACATGGGAATAGAGTGAGAAACCCATGTTTGTAGATAAAGCCAAGACGTTGCAAAACAAGACTGTGGTTTGGTTTTAAGGGGAGGTCTAAGCTCAAATGCACAAAAAATTAAATGGGTTTCTTTGAGAGTCGAGTATGACGTAACGCAATAAAAATACTGTGGACAGAAGAGGATTTTGAGAAAAATGTTAACCGAATAGAATATTAAAAAGAACTTTGATATTCCCAATAAAAAAATCGTAAGTTACGTCTAAAAAAATCTTTCGCGTCGAAATTCTCCATATTTTCAGCGATGACAAAAAATTTATTTTTAGGAATATAATAAGATACAGAATTATTTTAGAATGTTAACTGGACACTTATTCAATTTAATGTGTATATTCTGTATAATCTAAAGAAAACCCGTAAATAACAGTCCATTTCATAGAGTCGTACATTTATAATTTACCATTTTCAACCTTATTCCAGTGAAGAACGAGTGCTGTCAAAATCGTAGTCAGTCCGCGCCTTAAGTGCATTTGGTATGGTCATGAGAACGTAGGCTCTAATCAAAGGGACTAATGAGTTTAAAATAATTACGATCGAATTTCAATACATGCTTTTCTGTAAAGAAAAAATCGTGAGAACACTTGCATGCTACTAATACCACACTTCCAATGTATGTCTGTAAATAAAAATCTGACAAATAACATTATTTATTTATTTCATCAATATAACAGGAAATATAATAAATTCATCTCATATAATCTAAGAATTAAAATGGTAAAATAAAAATTATCACTTTACAAAACACTAGAAAATGCTAAAGATTCATGATAACTGTAAAGAAATCAAGTCTATAGTGTGTACACTTGTGATACTTGTGTATATGATAAATCATAGCTACATTCAATTTAATAAACCTAGACATCAATTTTCATCCATTAAGTAATTACATAGTTATAACAATTTATGTGAATTTTATAGCACAAGTATCAAGCAATGGTACCTGCAGATCATTGCGTAATTTTGAGAGTAAAAGTGTGATGGTAGCAAACTGTCGACGGGCGGACGCTACCTATCTGGCGGTCATGTGTACCGCTACAGACGAGCGGCTTGCGAGCGTGTTCATTGCGCGTGCCTAATTACTCACCTGTTTTGTGAGGTCACTTGTCAATTGTCAAAATTAAAAGAAACTCACTGAGAGCTTTATGACGCTTTTTATAACTGAAATGTTTCCTGCTACTTAACGCATTGATGTATTGCGCCTAAGTAATGTGATTAATTAGTAATCTAAAATATTCATGCAGAAATTTACATTAGCGATGACTGGGAAAGTGGTTTTAAAAAGTTGAAAGTTGTCATTGTATGTTACATCAAAAAAAATTGAATTTTAATTATAAAATTAACATAACATTTTACATAATTTTCTACCAATTAATATTATTCAATTTTTAGATAAACAAGGTTATAGGTCAAATATTGTCCACTTTTTTTACCACAAAGATGGCAAATAGATAAGTGCGAAGAGGTTTCTTCAGGGTCGGCAACGCGCGAGTGATACCCCTGGTGTTTCAAGCGTCCATAGGCTACGGTAACCGCTTACCATCCGGCGGGCCGTATGCTTGTTTACCACCTTATTGGTATAAAAAAAGCGTGTGGCCTTCCTGGTGATGCAGTTACATAGCCATAGAAACTTGTAAAACCAGGGTTGTTACTTGCCCTTTGCTGACTCACTCCCTTCACCAATAACCTCTGGTGACCTTACTCACGCGCAGAAATTCAACAATGAGTTATTTAGATGCATTCTGTAAGTTGGATATTCTTTTTCTCAAGCTCTATGTTAAAAAAGTTTGTTAGTGTTTTAATTATTTTATTTGTTTAAGTAAATATATAAAAACCCGCTCGTCTACAATTTGAGAACAAAAATAAATACTTACTAGCCAGCCGAGCACTCTCATAATATAACGATATATTAGATGACTGGCCCCTCTGAACTATTGTCAATAGACTTGAATGAGGCTATGTACACAATAATAATTACTATGGAAAAAGGTTAAGCTGTTTTCTATGTTACATCATTGGTAAGTACTTTGACTATTACTGATAATTTATTTTTTAAATGGTATTATTTTCAAAACATTTGACGCCCTAAAAAGGTTAAAACTACTGAAGTTAGAACGGTTTAGAACTCAACCTTCTCAAGAACTGCTAAGAAACTCAAAAAGTTAACATAATATGTCTATATTGTTTTTTTTAATAAACATTTAAACCAGAACTGTTTCGAACTGTGCATGCTCAAAGGAGCTTCCTTCCGCAGACGCTAAGATTGTGGAATGAGCGCCCGCCGTGGTTTTTCCAATGGAGTACAGCATGGGGTTCTTCAAAAAAGGTGTGCAGAGATTTCTTCAGGGTCGGCAACGCGCGAGTGATACTCCTAGTGTTGCAAGCGTCCATAGGCTACTGCTTACCATCAGGTGGGCCGTATGTTTGTTTGCCACCTAAGTAGTATAAAAAAAATACAACAACAACTGAAAGAAATAATTAATCAAAATAAAGATAGCAAACCTCAAGTAACTACAAAACAAGCTAACTGTAGTCTCGCTTCAACTTGTTTATTCAGTCAATATTCCGAGGAAATTACCTATCAGTAATAGCCTAACAATTTCATCTAGCTTTAGTACTTTCTATCTGTTATTATCTGTTTCATAACAATAATGTTCGTG
The DNA here is from genome assembly GCA_951394255.1 of Polyploca ridens. Taxonomy (NCBI): domain Eukaryota; kingdom Metazoa; phylum Arthropoda; class Insecta; order Lepidoptera; family Drepanidae; genus Polyploca; species Polyploca ridens. The sequence goes on along the minus strand of OX596255.1, from coordinate 16,343,209 downwards.
GTTTGTTACTTGTTTTTGCGTACTCTGTGGTACTGTTCTGCACGCGTAAGCTACTAAATTAATATCACGCAGATATTACCGACTTATCGTTTGATATTCGATAACAATGTTCACTAATTTACTTTCGTAGACAACGTAAGCTTCCATTAGGTTCTTTTATTTCCTGATATTGATATCTATTAAAGGGGATGATAGCTCAATGGTAGTTGCTTCAGGTGCCATAGCGAAGGTCATTGGTTCGATTCCTAAATAAGCTTGAGTTTTCAGAGAAGAAACCGCCTCTACCTGATGATCGGAAAATCTGTCGCCATGTTTTAGAGGCATTTTTTTCTAGCCTTTGTATGCCTACCTCCAGCCGCATCATCACTTACCGTTATAATGTTTTGCTCAAACATGTTCCTCTTTATAGTAAAAAAAAACATGTTTTTTTTCGATCTTCCTTCATCATATTAATCTCCCATTTATTCACATATGTTTCTTTCTTTTGTCTGTTTAGTGGGATTGATTCCTACACGGAACATGCATTTATGCGAATGAATATGTCTGTATGTCCTGAGTCTGGGTGTAATTATGTATTTAAGTGTGTATTTACAAACAAAAAGCAGTATATGTATTAGGTATATCAGGTATCTGGTTTCCATAGTACAAGCTCTGCTTGGTTTGGGATCAGATGACCGTGTGTGAGGAATGTCCCAGGATTCCTATTTATTTCCTGTTATGATCCATACTAGGATATAAAATGAATTATACCTACTTACAGTAAGATCTCAATTAAGTTCTGACATTTTCAATCAACACTGTCAATAATTCACTAACAAAATCAATAAATTAATTCTAGCAATATCACACTGTTCTTTATTTACTTATTGATCCATTTACATATATAATTATTTTAAAGTTCATACTATAATACGTTACAAAAGAGTTATACATTGTATGCAGATCCATATACAGGTCGTTGTTTTGATCAGCGACGAGCGACTCACGGTCGATAATACAAATGATACGGTTGCTAAAAAAAATATAAAAAAACCCTTTTTTTTAAATAAAAATTAAAAAAATTAAATTTTGAAAATCATGTAATAAGCTAAAGTGTAGACATAATACTCAAAGGGAGTACGAGGGAGTAAAGGGGTGGGGCGATGGCGGCTTGCGCCTAGCTCTAGTCTGTGCACGTGCCTAGTAACCATACTTTGCGGTAATTTTATTTCAAATTGAATAAGGTATTTCTCAACATATTTACAGTATTTAATGGAATTAAGTCCATTTTTGGGGAATATATATTTTGTACTACCGCTCCTGGGTCGCTTGTCGCCGACCAAAACAACACCCTGTATAAACATTTTGTTATTAGATAAACTGTTATATTATTTGTTGATGATGACAACGGGTGCAACATTCTTCTATTATGTATTGGTGTTAATGCAATTCTGATTGTCCACACAACACACGTGCAAAGTGCATGCTAATATCAAGTGTCACAATCTAACGATGAGCGTCTTCATCGGAAGTTGGCTAATTTAGTTGGTGATAAAGATCGGATCAAACACGAGTGTTTCTTTCATACTTGATAAGATTTTGACCAGAATATCATATTTGTTGGTGATGATGTAACCAGAGATGGTTCCGTGAAATAGGAATACAATGGGGACTTATAAACAAATTTTCATTCTACGGTTACATCCGATATTTCGGATGATAAACTGTCATTTATCGTTTTTCTAGCAACATTGTGAAGAAAGAATACACAAAGGAAGATAATAATAATAATAAATAAATATCCTGGGACATTCCTCACACACGGTCATCCCAAACTAAGCAGAGCTTGTACCATGGAAACCAGATAACTGATATAATACATATACTACTTTTTGTTCACCCAGACTCGGGACATACAGACATTTTCATGCACACAAATGCATGTCCTGTGTGGGAATCGAACCCGTGGGTTCGATTCCCACACAGGTAGGTAGGTAGGTCGTGACCTACGCCGCGTAAGGTGAATCTTAACCAACTGCGCCAACTGGCCCATCAGATAGATGGAGGTTGAACGATTTGCTAATTTACCAGATTATTTCAAATATAATAGAATCATTAATTTAGTCTATAGTTGCTTAATCCTATAGTCATTATGGAAGTAATTAAAAGATTAGGAGCAGTTCGTTCTATTTGCATAAAGTTGCGTAAACTTGCGTGTATAACAACTTAATGAACGCGTTACTGTTTCATATGTTGGCTACTGCATGATTGGAACTTTGCGTGTTATGATAAATCAAATGTTTAGTTGCAATATAGGTATTACTAGCTATAAATATCTATCTGATCAGTCAGGTGCTCCTTACTTGTGCCAATTGCAAGCATTGTCATTAAATTAACTAATAATGCGTGATCCTCGTTCAATAACTTTACTGTTGAATGTTGATACTATAAGTGCAACACCATAAACATCAAATTTCAAAACTTTTGTTTTTATTTCAGTTTCAACATTTTAATCAAGCTAATAAAATAGTGAGTTCCTTCATCATCTTAATAGTTATATTTCAGACTGGTGTAAGAACAATACAGTTTGAGCTTTCGTAGTACCCCATCTGGTTGGCTCTACTTTCAACTTGAAAATCTGTCGCCGACCGGCATTGATATTATAATAAAAGAATTATTTTTATTAAAATTTTCATTTCTTTTTGACTTACTTGCATTGTCTTCCCATATACTAATGTATACCAAATAACAAGCCAATCCGACCACTGGAAGTGGCTGAAATTTGACTTCCAAGATTCCACCCGAACAAACAGTTACATTACATACATACCATTGCAATTGCAATAAATAAAAAATTGTAATAATAACATATACATATCATTGCCGGTGTATGATGACACCTGCATTTCAAAGCTCTTTTAAACTTATGTGCTTGACGTGCCACATTATTACATACCACGGTAACATAACGGCGTATATTGCAAAAAATCTATTAATTAAAACGTTCAATGACTCGAAGGAAAACGTACGTAGTAGGAAGGTAACGATATTCTCAGTGCGTTCTCATAATATATAAGCATTAATTACTTTCCATCCGTTGCGAAAGTATCGATTACAAATAGTAATCTATTACTTTGTTCCCACTCAAAATCGATATCTCTTAACTGCTTACGATAAAATTTATCCAAGTCACTGGTGTAATGTTTTGAGAATCTATTATAATATATTTTATGTTTTGTGTTTAATTATTTATAGCCCAGTGCAACTGATTGATGTCGGCTAGTATTCTATTCAACTACAGAATTGACGATGCACCACAATTGTGCCACAATGGACTATTCGCGTCTGTGTTCTCAATTGATCAACTAAAGTTTAGTTTTACGTTTACTTTCATGTTAGTATATTTTTAAATCTTGCTATCTCATAGAGATCGAGTGGTGCGAGCGGACGATATTAATTTAAATGCCGTATTGTTTAGTGATCGACTGCAAAAATCAAAGCCTACATATGAACTACAAGAATCATGGTGTCACTTATCACTTTTATGTATAAAATTTTTCACATATTTGAAGTATAAATCTCAAAAATACCTTAAATGATTTTAGCTTGGTCATTACCATGGTACAACTTGAACAAAGAACATGAAGCGCATACATTGCTGTTTAGTTCTACAGGAGCGTAAGGCTAACTTCGTTTCGAACATGCAATGAAAATCGTGTCATGAAATTCGTCCATCTAAAATAACATACACGCATGTGTGTGTAGATCTGAGAGCGTGGTAGTGTGTATTTACAAGCGCTTACGAACAAGTGAGTTTTTGGGCTCTGTGAGTAAAAATTGTCTACTATTGGTCTATTGGTGTTCGTTCACTTATAGTTGTGATATTAAGTGGGTAGTTTCGTGGGACATCATGTCTAAGTTAAATCCAAGCATCATGAGCCCATCTCTCGAGATCTATTGTCTATCTATTTTCATCAAATTACTGAAGCCAATTTTTAAATAAGACCAGCTTACGTTTAATCCACGTTTCAGTTCATTTAACTCGTATTTACATTTGTAATTGCAAATGTTGTTTTTTCTTTAGCAATTGGCTATTAATTCAGTAAACTGGAAAACCTATTAGTGTTTTTAAATTCAACATGTTCTCTATTTACTTTTTATTTCTCTTGGCTGTCTTTACCTTTCGCGGAATGAGTCGAGTGATTACGATTTAGTGAACAAAATTAACTTCAGGTTTTCAGTTACTAGCATTATTGGTATTTGGATCACTAGCATTCCGCCCCACCTGACCAAACCTCTTCTTCGGGCCAAATTTCGGAAAATCTTTTCTTTACACCCCTATGGTAAAAGAGAATCTATGTTTCTAATTTCCTGATTCTATGATTTTTACTCTTCAGGCTTTGCGTTGATTTTTCATTCTTAATCAGTTAAAGTTGTTCTTATACCTTTATACAGGTCGTTGTTTTGGTCAGCGACGAGCGACTCAGGGTCGATAATACAAATGATACTGGTGCTAAAAAAATATAAAATTACTTTATTTTTATTTTAATAATAAAATTTTATAAAAAAATTGGAAAATCATGTAATAAGCTAAAATGTAGACGTAATACTCAACGGGAGTGCGAGGGAGTAAAGGGGTGGGGCGATGGCGGCTTGCGCCTAGCTCTAGTCTGTACACGTGGCTAGTAATTTTATTTCAAATTGAATAAGGTATTTCTCAACGCATTTACAATATTTAATGGAATTAAGTCCATTTTTGGGAAATGTATTTATTGTACTACCTCTCCTAGGTCGCTTGTCGCCGACTAAAAAAACACCCTGTATATCGGCAGATACCAGTACGATAAATTAATTTCATACAATAAGTATCTTATACTTAAAACTCAACCTTTGCACACACATAACTTCAATCACTTCACTTTACCAAGCAACTATTATGGAAAAGTTTAAGTGTTCCAACTATACGATGCTTAGAAAAATCTAATAACTATATTTCATAAATTGTAAATTTTCAAACATCATCATTATTGACATTTTAATATACTTCAATGTTGACATGCTCATAATTAATGAACTGTCAGTTAAAGGTCTTGTTCACTCGGAAAAGAGACGATTTATAGTATCGAAAACATTATGTGCAATCAACAAGATAGACTAATTTAAATCATCACATTTTTGCCCAGTTTACTTGGACATTTGAGTTTCAGTTTTTGACATTGGATCGCTTTTGTTATTGACCACAATTTCATAATTATAACTAATTATGGTAAGCCCATTGACTCCAAAGTATAACCTGCCGGTAGGTGTTCATTATGAGCAAAACGTTTCTTAGTAAAATCTAAAATATCAACAACAAATAAAACAAACAATAGGCGACACTGTTTACATAACACTCCACATCCGGTATTCAGTCTTCCGGTCTCGAGACGTGTGAATTTCCTCCAATTCACTGGTAATTTACATTAATTGTTACTGCGCTGGTTATTATGTCATTATAACACATTTTGATTGTTATATTTAACGATTTTAATGTTTAAATGTGTTACGTGAGAGGTCATTTCAAGAAAATTAGGTTATAAGACTTTACTGTTGTTTTCGGAAATATTTCTGTCCCACAACTTGATGATGGTATCAGTCGTGTTGCGTCGCGTCATACTTGGTATATTGTAGGAGACGGTTATGTACATGCACGATTACTCTCTTTTATAAAACCCGTTACGAACATTACGTTATTTTCTTGTTTATATTTATACTGTTGTTGTAATAGAAAACATTAAAAAATGTAGTATATCAAAGCTAAGATTTCTAAAAGAATATGAAAAAGTTAACGTTGCTGATTTTCTTGCCCGTACCAACTTCTCAGTATTTTTTTATACCATTAAGGTGTCAAACAAGCATACGGCCCGCCTGATGGTAAGCAGTTACCGTAGCCTATGGACGCTTGCAACACCAGGGGTATCACTCGTGCGTTGCCGACCCTGAAGAAATCTGTTCACACCATTTTTGAAAATTTTCTGAAATCTTAATCAGTGGTAACTTCAGTAGCTTTGACCTTTATAAGTGCCCATCTCTAGGTCCTAATCGAATAAGGTTTTTATTTTGACGTTGATTTTTGTTACCATAAGAACAATTTTAATATAATTGGATTGTTTTACAAAAAACTTATACCGACTTCAAACCACACTAAGAAGTAATCAAATCCTGATTTGATGACAATGGGACCAAAAGGGAAGTGTACCCTTTCAATTAAAAAAATAATTTTCCAAATCGGTTAATAAATGACAGAGATATGAGGTAACAAACTGTTCTTTAGCATAAGGCTCACTATCGTCTGTAGGTATCGGAACGAAATAAAAACGCGTGTATCTTGTGATCAATGTAATTTGCGACTGAAAACATATATGCATACGTATATCATAGCACCTTAGCGCTGTACATATATCAACACAAATATATAATAACATGTATGTATATGCTTGTAAATAATTTTAAGTATTTCATTGATTGATGTAAATATGTACATATATAATCCAACATAAACTGCCCCCCAAAGGACTATATGAGTCCTTTCAAATTGGGTGTAAATTAACATTTAAGTAAAGTTGTATATAACAGTAAAAATTCATAAAGACAAAATATGAAAGTAACTTAACCATCAAATCACATGCAAAATAACAAATAGTAAACCAAGTAAATAAGTTGTAAATATTGTAAGAAAGTATATATAAAATCTGTTTCAATATCTTGATTAATCTGTTTCAATAGGCAAGGGACACAATTTACTAACAGAACGTTTAATAATGCCATCGCCACTCTTAATACTGTAAACTCTAGTAAAACCATCAAGTCCAGGGTGCTTTTCCACAACGCGTCCAAGCGCCCATTTCCCTGGTGGTAAATAATCACTCTTAATTAATATAATATCCCCAATATCAAATTCCTTTTTATTTTTAAGCCACTTTGGTCGTTGCTGTAAACGACATAAATATTCCACTTGCCAACGATGCCAGAAATGATCTAACATTTTTCTTGTATGCTGCCAACGTGACAAATTATGAACCTTAATATTTTCTAAATTTGGATTTGGAATCACGACTGGTGCTTCACCAATTAAAAAATGACCAGGCGTGAGTGGATCAATTTTATCAGCATCTACATCATCAATTGGACATAAAGGTCGTGAGTTCAAGCAAGCTTCAATCTCACATAAAATCGTAGTCATCTCTTCGAAGGTTAAATTACATGTAAAAATTCTCTTGAGGTGGTGCTTGATAGATTTTACGCCTGCTTCCCAAAGGCCTCCGAAGTTTGGACTGTATGCAGGTATAAAATGCCAAGTAGTACCATCGGAAGCGAGCGATTCTGCAATTTCACCAGTAAATTGTAAACAAGCCTCCTGCCATGCGGTTGCCAACTCCTTATTTGCTCCAACGAAATTTCTTCCTTGATCGCTGTATAAATGTATGCATTTTCCTCTTCGTGAACAAAAACGCTTAAAAGCTCCTATAAAAGCCGCTGACGTCATATCTCCTACCAACTCTAAATGAATAGCTTTGGAGGACATACATATAAATATAGATATATAGGCCTTTGTAGATCTTATTCCTCTTCCTTTGCTCGCGGTAATGTAGAAAGGGCCAGCAAAATCAACTCCTGCATGTAAAAAAGGTCGCGAAGGCGTTACTCGCACCCTTGGCAAATCTCCCATGACTTGAGTTCTTGCAGTTGCATTTTGCTTGGCACATATTAAGCATTTGTGTAAATGCTTTTTTACTAAACTCTTAGCTCGCAATATCCAGTATTTAGAACGTAAATAACACAACATCAGTTGAACTCCACCATGAAGCGTCCTTTTGTGTGCTTCTGAAATTATCAATGGAATTAAACTATTATTATTTCCTATAATTATTGGATGTTTACTATCTTCATCGAGGTTGGCATATCTAAGTCTTCCGCCCACTCTAAGTATCTGCTTCTCATCCAAATAAGGATTCAAAAATTTCAATTTACTTATTTTCTTTACGTGTAATTTTCATTTTAAATTATCTATCTCTTCTTCGAATTCTTTCATTTGCACATTTTTAATACATATATTTAATGCAATGTCTAATTCATGTGGGGTTATAATCGAATCAATATCTTCCTGCAATCTTTTATAGTGTAAAAATCTATAACAATATGTTATAACTCTTAATAAATCTGTAAGTGTATCAAACCTTTCAAATTCTTCATGTAATAATTTTTCTTTTTCTTTATTTTCTGTAATTGTACAAATAGTAATATTCTTTTTCTTTTCTAAATTTGATGGTATAATATTAGGTTTTGTAAATTGTATATCTTTATTGTAAAGCCACGTGGGACCTCTCCACCATAACTTATATTTAGCTAAGTCTGAAACCAGCATTCCTCGGGATGCAACATCCGCTGGGTTTTCGTGGGATTGCACGTGATTCCATTGGTTGCTATTCACAGTCTCAATGATCTCCACAACCCTATTTGCAACAAACGACTTCCATCTATTTGGTTCTCCACAGATCCACGCTATAACAATAGATGAATCTGTCCATGCATAGATCTTACGGGCAGGCACTTTCATTGCATTGGCAACTTGCTTCAACAGTCTAACGAGTAAGACAGCTCCACATAGCTCCAAACGTGGCAAGGACACCGTCTTCAATGGAGCAACTCTAGTACGGGCTGCGATAAGGTTGATTTTCACAGTTCCATCAGGTTTTATCACTCTGCAATAAACAACACGCGAAGCGCTCGTGGTGTAGCATGATTAGCCGTTCTTAATCGATCGGCAAAGTTAAGCTACGCCTGTCGTGGTCGGTACCTGGATGGGTGACCGCCTAGTGGTATTTCAAATCGAGCGTTTCCGTGCTTCGGAAGGCACGTTAAGCCGTTGGTCCCGGTTATCACTTAATTGTGATAGTCGTTAAGCTAGTTGGATGCCTCCTAGGCGGCTTGAAAAATTCCAACAGTAGGTTGACCACTAGCCTACCTCCACCGATCCGCAGTGGGCACGCGTGGTGGAGCATTGCCCATTCCCTTTCACCTTCATTTGTGAAAGGAGGCCTGTGCTCAGCAGTGGGACATTATAGGCTGATGATGATGATGATGATGAATAAACAACACCAGCATACGCCTGCATAGATGCATCGCTGAACCCATGAATTTCAATCGTCTCCGTATCAGCATTTGTCGTATTTAGCCAACGATCTATTTGTATATCGCCTACATTTTTGAGATCTGAACGTATTTTATTCCACTCTTCTTTTAACGGTAAACTAATTTCTTCATCCCAGTCTACTCTTTCAAGCCAAAGCTTTTGTATAAGTATTTTAGTCATCACAATGTAAGGTGCAATCCATCCTAATGGGTCGAATAATTTTTGTATATCTGATAAAATACCTCTTTTCGTGTAAATATACTCTTCGGGTAACGTAAAATTGTATTGAAATTGATCATTTTTAAGATCCCATAATACTCCTAACGCCTTTATCTTTCCATCGATATTCAGATCTAGTCGTGCATTCGACGATCTCTCTGCTTCCTCAATGTTTTGCATAAATTCCGCACTATTCGAAGACCACTTTTTAAGTTCAAAACCTCCACATTTTAACAGTTTCTTTAATTCTTTACTAGCATCTACAGCTTCTTGAATACTCTGACAACCGGAGAGACAGTCGTCGACATAAAAATCATTCTGCAAGATCTTCGCAGCAGTAGGGTACTTGTCACCTTCATCACTTGCAAGCTGCATCAAAGTTTTGACAGCCAGATACGGTGCTGGACCTGTTCCAAATGTAACTGTTAAAAGGCGGTATTCTTTCAAATCTTCGCTCGGGTCTTTCCTCCATAAAATCCGTTGATAATCAGAGTCGTCTTTGGCTACCAATATCATTCTATACATTTTTTGTATATCTGCAACGAAACAAATGGCATGTGTGCGCCATCGCATGATGAGACTTCTCAGATCTTCTTGCAACGTCGGACCCAGCATTAATTCGTCATTGAGCGAGACTCCATTCGAACCCTTGCATGAAGCGTCGAACACAACACGTGTCTTCGTGGTTTCTTTATCTTCGCGAATCACAGCGTGATGGGGTAAGTATATAGCTTTCTTTGTATTAATTTCTTCTGTAGGTACTTCTTCCATATGTTGTAAATCTTTGTATTCTTCTATCACATTTATATAATCTTCTTTTAATTTAGGCATTTTTGTAAATCTTTTTTCTAATTGTAAAAATCTATGTAAAGCTACTTCTCTTGTATTTCCATTTGGTGATTTTGGATTATCCGTATTAAAAGGCAATTTAACTATATACCTTCCTTCCTTATTTCTTGTATATGTTCTCATGTAAAATTCTTCGCATGTTTGTTCTTCTTTTGTAAAAGTTCTCGTTGTATTTGTATCTATTTCCCATATCGTTTTTAGCAAATTATCCATATCCAATTGTTGATGCATAACACTTATAGTACCTTCTCCTTGGTTTGTATTTGTATTAATTTCTCCGAATATGATCCAACCCAAGCATGTATTCTGTGCACAAGGTGTGCCTGGTGGACCTGTAATTAAACCTTGTTGTAAAATCTTTGCATATTCATTTACACCAAGAAGCAAATCAATTGGACCTGAAAAACAATATGATGGATCAGCCAGTGTAAGTCCTTCTAAATGTGGCCATTGATTTAATGCCACTGTAGTTTTAGGAATTCTATGACATAACTGCTTGGACATCACGTAGGCATGTATTTGTAAACTGTAATTATTCGCCTGCCGTGACAAAACTTGTAATGTAACAGCTTGTTTCACAGATATCCGTGTAGATTCAATCCCTGTAACTTCTTGATTAACCGGCTCTTTCTTTAATCGTAATATTTGAGTCACCTTTTCACTAACGAATGATGCTTGTGATCCCAAGTCTAATAAAGCTCTAACAACAATACTCTTACCTTGTAAATCCTGTATAGTAACCATAGCCGTAGCTAACAAAGCTATGTTCTGCCCTGAACTGTAGTGTGATGCTACCATCGTCTTTATTGGTGTCGCTTCTTCTCCGAATGGTGCTGAAGCCGTCGTTTGTAAAGGTTTCTGTAAAGACGACGCCTCTGCGTTCTTTGTACGATGAAGTAAAGAATGATGGCGTTTATGGCATATTCTACACGACATAGGAACACGACATTTATTGACAGTATGCCCTGGAATTAAGCAATTGAAACAAATTCTATTATTTTGAACAAACTCACTTCTTTCAAATGGTTGTAACTTATTAAACTCTTTACAATGACATAAATAATGGTTCTCTTTACACATTACACAAGACCTATCCGTATTAGACACATGTAGCGATTTAATATTTCTATCACGAGTAGTTGAAGCTGGCGTTATCAACTCCAATGTACGAAATTTAGATTCTAAAAACTTCTGTAAATCGTTCCACGTAGGTAAATCGTTGTTATCATCCTTGTGTGCATACTCCTCCCATTCCTTGTGTGACTCCGGGTCCAATTTCTGCACAAGAAGAAATATAAGAACAGGATCCCAGGAATCGGTGTTCACGTTCAAGTTTCGTAAGCTATTAATACACTCAGTAGTGGTATGTAATAGACTCTTCAAATGAATAGAGGATTGAGAACTAGATTTTCTTTGTGTAAATAATCTCTTCAATAATGAGTTTACAATAAGCCGTTTATTGTCGTAACGTTTCTTCAGTATATCCCAGGCTTGTAAATAATTGTTGTCAGTAACTTGTATATGTTTAAGAAGTATTGCAGCTTCACCAGTAATGCTTATTTTCAAATAATGTAATTTCTGTACGTTTTTAAGTGCTGTAATGTTGTGAACCAAGGAAACATACATATCTTGAAAAGTAGGCCATTCCTCGTAATTGCCAGAGAATATAGGCAGTTGTATTCTTGGTAATTTGACTGCTGACAACTGAGGTTCCATCGCAACATCGACCTCCGTAGATTGTGCACTTTCTTTTTTACTTTTAGATGTTAACAAGTCCGCTAAATCGCCTTTAACGCACAGATATAGGTCTTCATAAACTTGAAAATCTTCATTTACTAAGTACGGCAATATAGCGCGTTGTTCTCGCGGCGTAGCCCTTAATAATTGATCATGTGTTGTCTTAAACGTATTCCAGTACTCATCAATACACTTGATACGTGTTTCTATATAACCTTTTGTCAAACGTTCCTTAGGGCATTTCCTCAAATTGATTTGAGTTTTTCGTATTAAATTCGCCGTATCTTCTAACACACTTAAGATTTGTTCTGTTTCTGAAGCCATCACTAACACTAATTGAGAACTAAATCGTCATAAACAAACTTCTTAAACTTGTAATTATATCTTATAACTTGTAATTACGCATCAATATTTCATTTTCGCACTCACGACGATCGAGAATCTTTCTTATCTACAATGGAATGCAGCGCCTATTGTATGCACTCGGTTGGATTTTTTATTCACTTAAACGCGAGTGTCCGGCTCGATTGCGACCATATGTTCTTTAGCATAAGGCTCACTATCGTCTGTAGGTATCGGAACGAAATAAAAACGCGTGTATCTTGTGATCAATGTAATTTGCGACTGAAAACATATATGCATACGTATATCATAGCACCTTAGCGCTGTACAAATATCAACACAAATATATAATAACATGTATGTATATGCTTGTAAATAATTTTAAGTATTTCATTGATTGATGTACATATGTACATATATAATCCAACACAAACATAAAAAAAAAATACAACCGAATTGAGAACCTCCTCCTTTTTTTGAAGTCGGTTAAAAATATTGACCGCTTTTTTTAGCTGTGGTATTAAATTATAAGTAACGGCTATTACTCATGACAGCTCACCCATTTAAATATTTCAATTGATAACGATCGACTATAAATCGGTTTGATAATGCTGATTTTGAAATAAAAATAAATTAATAGCCATAAATTCTAATAGGAGTAATAGGCTTGGCAGGCTGTTTCGGAATGTCAACAGTTCTAAATATCATTCGTGAGACTTTGACATTTTGTGGATATTGCTTATCCAACATATTTACGTCATATCCTAAGCAAAGTTTTAGAGATGTTTTACTTACCTTCAAATATTTAATTTTGTACCTATGTGAATCTAAATAAGTGCCATCTACAGTTTAAGCGAAAAGTTACTATGATAATTATATCGTATGCTTAAGAACATACTAACTTAGTTCATTGGATAAGAAAAAGATGGCGCTATTCACAACATTTAAAACTCAACATTTCATATTCTGGCAGTTCATGGAAAATGTTTTAATACTCGTGAATAAACATAGATGTCATGATAATGTAAGGAATGGGATTACCTATGACCTACTTATGACTATTTTTAACGATAAGGTATCGATACGGAGTCTAGCCTAAAACAATTAAAGAACAATAAAATTGATGGAGTTCTCATTCAGCTCAATCACTCATTCGCAATATTTTGTATGCTTGAATAATTTGACTATATACAATCTCAGCATGGCAATGATTATGTTTCTAAAGTTAGTTAGCATACCAAGCCAAAAAACTTTCAAGGGCTGCTGCCAGAACCTTGTCTGCAACCTGCCCCGATTAAAATCCCTATCTTCTAACTACACCTATTGTTTAAGCTACGTAATGTCTGTCATGCATCACAGTCTCGAAGTGTACAAATTCAAGATAGTAGAACATTTAGATTAACTAAAACAATTAGCTACCTACTTAGATTGTAATCTAAGTTTAGGTAGAAACTCTTCTGTTTTTATGTGAGAAATATCAAAAATATAGCTATAAGAAACAACACCTGTCTAAATTGATTTGAAGTCAATCATAAAATACTTTCTCAATTTCAGAAAGAATCTAAGCCTGCAGCCGGTAGACCGTGAGGAGGACGCCCATCTGTTCACATACCGTGACGTGAACCGCACACACGTGTCAGTGGTGTTGGCTCAGAGTGTCGACTCCCTGGTCGACAGCGACACGCCGCAGAATGTCGTCAAGTTCCGACTGGGCTGCGATTTTGATACTGGAGATGATCTTGTAAGTAGCCTTCTCATCAATATACGGCTTGCTAAAAAAACTATGGACGAAACAAAAGTTCTTGCAATAGAGATATGAATATGAGATGGATTAGTTTATGCATTTCAAAATTTAATATCTATAGTATCAATGACAAAAATGTGGTCAGTTATAAATTACTATATTAGTATGCGCATTATGCGAAGGGTTGAAAGATTTATTACATAGTGAGTGTCAAAGTAGTTGAAGATGTTATAGTTGAAGCACATTTGGCTGCAAATAATTAGTTGCTATTTTATTTGAGATTTGTTAAGGCTCTTAATTATATTTTAGTAACAACTTACTTACTAGCAAGATTGAGAGCTTTTTAACAATAAACAAAAGACAATAAATATTCGAATGAAGAGATCTTCTTGGGCGATTGAAGTGCAATACAAAACAAATACAAATAACGTCCCAATGAGGCTGGAAGAACAGATTTTACGTTTGGTTTTACAACTGTCCTCGTAAAAAGTGAAAAGACTTCTAAATGAAGTCAATGAACTGCGCTACGTTAAAACACCGCACTTAAACCAGACAATTGTTTTGTTTGATAAAAAGTAGATTTTCGATTTTTTAACTAGCATTTTTTTATTCTACGAAGTCGGTAAACATGCCTATGGCCCTCTTGATAGTAAGCGGTTACCATAGCCATATGGACACTTGCAATACACGGGGCATCATCACTCACGCGTTACCGACCCTTCCCCTCCCTAATGAGTACTGGCGACCTCACTCACGCGCAGGTTATTTGGTTGCGGTATTCTGTAAGGTGGAGGTAATTCCCCAGTCGAGCTGCTCTTTAAGTCGAATAATCACTACGCTCTACCTTTCTTATATTATTGCTTGGTTTAGCATTAATATTTCTCGCATATTGAACCAAAAAGATTGTAAAATTATTGACTGTAATTGTATCTGAAGTTAATGATGGAATCGATTTCAGATTTTGCTTACGTGACCAATTTTATTATTATGTCTAATCTCAAATCAAAAGCCCATTTTATGTTAGTGTTCCTTTGAACTGTATTTGCTTAACTTATACTATCAAGTAATAAAACACTGAGATGTTTCATTATACGTGATATTCCACCTTGGAAGGGAATCAACACATCATTTTGAAGACAGAAATAATCTTTAATACCATTGTCTTTGTGTTTATCTTTATGAGGTGAAATTCTTAATATATTTGTGACAAAATCTTGCTATTTCGGTATTTTATCTTCAATGGCCTACAGACTTAATCTTTTCTTTAATTTGGTCTTCCCACTCTATTACGGTTTCAGATAACTTGAAGATAGAAGAAAGTATACTTTATTATGTTATGATTTCTATATTCGTACGTTCAACACTTATTATTCCCGAAAATGTAGGCAGAAGTTTCAGTATTAGTACACGTAAATAGTAGATTTATAAATGATTCGATCTTGCTTCTAGCTTCGTCAGTATGATAAGTTGATAATCGTTTACATAATTCTAATATTACTGGTTTAGTTCATAAAACTCAGTTTATTTTTATGAGAACAAAATAATTATGCTTAGTAACTTCTTTTATAGCTTGACGAATGCATAATCGTTTCCTTTACTTTTCTTGTACATTCGTAAGCTGTACAGCTTACAAACTTACAACTTTAATTATGTTACTCGAAAGGAAAATGGTCTTTAATGTTATACTTTTAAAGAAGGTTTTTATCTGCATTGAATAAAATGTCTGCCGAAGAAAATATGCGCCCGCAAAGTTTTAACGGGCCACCTCAGACTTCCGTTCTGTCCTTCACCCATTTTACTTGCACCGGCCATTTTCATACTTTTAAACGGCACACTGTTTGTATCCCCAAGGATTGCTTGACCTTCATTTCTAGCCTCACAAAGATTCATTATAGCAATTTAAATATCCATCTTTTTCTTTGATATATTTGTGTTAATGCTACTTTTAAAACTGATAGTATAAATAAAGTAACAATAAGCTTTATAACTTCAGAACAATTGGCTATTAGTTTGTATGTTTATTCTACTGATTTTTGGTTGATATGTAGTTTTACGTTAAAGGATCAATAATTTTTCTGAAACTTTTTTTTTACTTTGATCATTCTTTATTTGTGTAGTAAACTAAATATCAAGATGTGGTATGTTTCCAGATATCAGCATATTTGTCAGTGACGGTGTACATTGAAGACGTGAACGACAACGTACCCAGGTTCTTGGACACGCCGTACCAAGTCGCTGTTGACGAGCTGACGCCTACAGGTAACATTGTTGCTTTATTAATTCTTTTACTTTTGTTATTTTTATCCTCTACTAATATATATTTTTTACCTAAATGTGCGTTCTATGGGAAATTTAAACCTAAGAAAACTTGAAATTATCACACATTCCGAAAATTGTAGCTATAAACATTTACAGGGAATAAAAATCTGACCTACAAAATTTTAAAAATCGCATTACGCTCCATTCTTACAGCGGACTATCGGAATGAGTTTTTCCTCAGAACTATAATAAGCTATGGGTTCTTCAAAAAAGTCGCAACAAGAACTCTTCTAGAATAGTAATGTAATCCCCCTAGTTTTGTAAATGTCCATAGGTGGCCCTGACCACTGCCTACTTCTCAACCTATTGAGAAAAAACACGAGCGAATTGAGACTTCCTTGTGTATCAACAACAAACAAATCTTGTTTTATTCCACAATACATTATCGATATTCATTTATTTTGATGCTAAAGCAATTGTGTTTTCTTTTGATTGTTAAATGGTATTTCCATACTTATTAAAATATCAAAGTGTTGTAAAAATACAAAAGCAGGTTTATCCATATAATATTTCGAGGCTAATCCCACAATAGCTCGAGGTTTCGAAAAAGGAAATATTGAGAGAAAACCATAACACGGTGGGAGGGTACCTACTTTATAGTACCCGCCTACTACCCGGCTAGATCTGGTAGCTGCATATCAGAGCCTGTTATCATCATAGCTTTGCGTGCTTGTCACCTTTGGTGACTATACTGTTAGCTTGGAGGTAAACAAAAGCTTATGTATAAAAATATGGAATGGATCTTAAAAGTGAGGGACTCTACTAGACTTGCTTTCATCTTCCGCCAAGACCAACTGGTAATTAATTTTCAGAATGTCACAGAAGCTTCTCTGAAATTAGTCCACTGTCTTTCCAGGTTTGACAATTTTTAAAGGAATCCGCGCGTTTGACCGCGACAAGCCAAATACCCCTAACTCTGATATCCAGTACAGCATCATCTCCGGAGACGTGGACGGACACTTCGCACTTGAGAGCTCGCACAAACCTGCGCTAGTGCTGAGGAAATCGCTTGACTATGATGCTGGGGACAAGGAGTTCTGGCTTGGGATCATGGCATCGGTAAGTGACTAGATACATATTTGTTAAATAGGGATGTTGGATGACGTTAAAAATCAAAACAATATGATGCAAATGTAGTTTTGAGTGAAATAATTGAGACGGTATGACGATGGTATTTATCTGAGAAGTAAAGCATAAATATATGTCCGGTATTCCTGTCAAAACCTTCCAAAATCTGTTATAAGTTGGAAGGTTTTACGGGTTCCCCATCCTTTTTTTTTTTTTTTTTTATTAGCGTGGGGAAATCCTCATAGGATACCCGACCGCCCTGGGGGAGCGGCCTGGTTATGCCGGACTTTTACCGGCTAAAACCCCACGGTGGTCGCCACCTGCGCTATAGAGAGGGGGGCGGGCTCTCGTGTTGAACGCGTACCTGCTCACCCCTCCAAGCGCGGCGCTTAGATAGCTCGTCCCGGGGGAAGCGTTACACCTCCCCCCAGCACCCTCGCTGTGCTATCGCACGATGAGTCGTGACCACATCGACCCATCGTCCTCCTTGGGGTCGCTTCTGGGCGCACAGAGCCCCCGCTCTGATTGCCCACGACCCCAAAGGCCCCGTTTAGTCGCCTTTTACGACAGGCAGGGGAACACCGTAGCTGTTATTCTAAGCCCGAGCTACAGGGCAGGGGGGCCGCGACGAGGCACGTTAGCGCCCCGGCGGCTTCTTCTCCGGGTGGGATCGGCTCTCTCCCGACCCCGCTCAGCAGCCTCCTTCTGGACCATTACGGTCTCACAGAAGGAGGCTAGGCCCTCCAGGGTTCCCCATCCTAGCTATAGTTGAAATAGAAACAAAATGTTTCCAATATTTCGCAAAAAATCTTGAATTTTCGATGAAAACGTGCATCGTAACTCTTTACTGTAATATCTAAATTACCAAATTAATAAACGTGTAAAAATGTCAAGGCTGACGAAGCCATCGAATGTGATTGGTTTTCTACACAAACTGTGAAGCACCTGATTACGTAAATGTGAATAAAACTGACCTACAAGCATTCAATTACTCAAAACTAGAGCAATGAAATTGATTCCATAAAAAATACCTCTAACCTAATTTATTTTGGAAACACTTAATAATTGTCAGATTCTAACATCTTATTTCCTCAAAGGACAGAAAATATATATGGTACAGCAATGATTTTATTTACTCAAACAGAAGAGCTGGTCGATCTCCAAAATCATCACTCGAGAGGTGGAATTAAACGCCATAATATATCTTAGGACACCTGTACTTTTACCCGTTATTCATGCTAAAGTTATCAAACGTTGATTAGCTAAAATTCCGAAGTCTTTATCTGACAGGTGATATTTGATGATCGAAAGAGTGAGACGGGCACACTATTACACTGACTGATTTAGTTAAAAAGCGATTATGAATAAGGGGTTAGTTGAAAAGTAAGAAAATCACATAATTTTAATGGTGATTCGTATTGTAGGACCGCGGGTCCCCACCGCGCGGCTCCAACACGTCGGTGCACGTGGTGGTGGTCGACAACGACGACCTGCCGCCCAAGTTCACCCACGACGTCTACACCACGCAAATACCTGAGTTCTATCCCTTACTGGTTAGTATAATTATAAAAGAAAGATGAGCCACTATTTGTTTTGTCATTTAGAGCATGAATATAGTTGTAGGAATATTCTTATTCTTATTTAAACTTTGAAGTCCCATCAACTTTTCCATCATAGATCTGATTAACTCTCGGAGTATAGTAGATTACAGAAATAATAAGCAGCAAAAAGAAAGATATGTACTGGTTAAAATAGTAGTAAAAATTGCATTAGGTAACGTTGGCCTATTAAAAATAATTTCAGGGAAAACACATTCATAAAGAGCTACTATTCCCGGAACCAATCCACGCGTTTGATCAAGATCTTGGAGTGAACGCAGCTCTCCGCTACGAGCTGGTATCTGGGAATGAGAAAAGGCTTTTTTCACTTTCGCCATTGAATGGCACGCTTTTCCTAGAGAGGGAAATTGACCTGGATGCTGATAGTGGGATTCCGGGTAAGTGCAACTTCCTAGAGAGCTTTGTGACGTTTAATGTTCTCATAAAGCATTCCAAAGTAATTTCTACGTTGAATCATGAATATAAAAAAGCTTTATGTAATTAAAACAATTCAGATGGAATTTTACTACTCCGAATAAAATGTATGATAAATTAGAAGATATAGCTTGTCCTATCCACATTAAAGTGGAAGAAGAGTAATAAAAATAATTCAGTCTCCATTAAACATGATTACCAATGTATCTAAATATATTTCAGGTAATACGTTCATGCTACAAATCCAAGCATCCCAAGTAGACAACCCACTGAAGACTGCCCATGCAAGAGTGGAAATAGAAGTGCTGGACCTCAACGATAACCTGCCAGAATTTGAGGTTGACTTCTACAATATCAGCATTGTAGAGAACTTGCCGAATGGTAATAATATATTATCTTTGAAGAACGATAACGACCGTAGAGACATGTAATAAGAATAAAGGTTTTTGATCAACTTACCAAAGTTTACCTACCAAATAACTTAAGTGAAGTTTTACATCGTGATCATATTTTATTATTTCAGGATTTAGCGTATTACAAGTAATGGCAACAGACAAGGATCAGGGTGACAATGGAGAGTTCACATATCAGCTGAAGGACCCAGAAGGTGCTTTTGCTATAGATCCTAGATCTGGTTGGCTTACTGTTAGAAACCAGGTTAGTTGAATGTTGTTTACGTCATCGAATATTATAAGACTCAGAAGTTATTATGATACCTCCATACGATATCAATCATGATTATGTATTTATTTAAACTTTCAGACGGTTTTAGACAGAGAGCAACACTCGTCTATAAGAATGAAGGTGTACGCCAAAGAGAAAAACCCAAGTGTTGTTGGAATATTTTTAGATAAGCAGCGGCTATCCAAATATCGTAGAAATCCGACCACTCCAAGAATACCTTCAAAAGAGAAAACTACTTATGTATTTCCTGATAAGTTGGGAACTACGAGTGAAAATATAGAATACGTGGGTGATCAATTAATGTCTTATGTTACAGTTGAGGTAACTCTGCTTGATGCAAACGATAATAATCCAGTATTTGTTCCGAGTAATCTTTTTGAATTTGCAATAAAATCGAATGCAAAAGTTGGGACTTACATTGGTAAAGTTAAAGCTGTTGATCCAGATTTAGGTAGAAATGGAATAGTTCTTTATGATTTGCAAAGAACTAGTAACTTGACGATAACATCGCCATTTCAAATTGATGCTAAAACTGGATCTATCAGTGTAGCGGAGTCACCGATAGTTCAAGGAAGACATGCTTTATTTATTGAAGCTTCAGATCAACCAGCCAATCCTAGTGAAAGAAGATACTCATTGGCTGTTGTAACTATTGATGTTTCAAGAGCCACCAAAGGTAAAAAATATTCTCATAAAGTTGGTCAGTTAATTATAAGTATTGAAATTTTTCTTCACTACAAAGTGAAAACACGATTTTAATTCTGACGATATGAGCATTGCTGTTTTAGTAGTGTCACTGATTAGTTAACTGTAAATATTTTATATCTCAACCTGGAAAACAAACATTTTTATACAATTAAGTCAACCCAATGTATGATATTCGGACAAAAACATTGTTTTTAATGGTAAAACCTGGATCTTGATATAAAATATAATATATTATATATTTTTACAATATTATATATATTATAATATTGGCAGAACTTATCTTAAGAGGACTCAATTCGTCATACTTTTCATACAAAACCCCTGTACTTATTATGGCGTTGTTAAACATTTTTCGTTAGATATTTTGAACAAATTAGTATCTTGTGTACTATATCTAGCCTTGTATCTTGGCGTAATTTAAAAAAAGTGTGAAACAAATTCAGTCAAAGCCTCCGAAAAACAGCGTTTTTGCCTGAACTTTGGCCATATCTAATGTACCTATAAATTGTAAAAGTAAAGAAAACATTAAGATACCAGGCTTGAAAATGTATTGGAGATTCTAAATAACTAACTTTTTTTTCACAAACTTGTAAGATTTTTTCTCAAGAAGTATACTCCTGGAACAAGTTTTATGAATGCGAAATCATGAATGACGACCTAACGAAGCGGCCGCGAGTGATCAGCGGAATTTACCGACTGATAACCGACGGCTCTGATGCTATCTCTCTTTATTCGCAGTCAAACATTACGTTGGATGAAACAACAAGCTTTTAGACTATGCTCGCGTTGAAGTTGCGCCGGCCACAGAGGGCCGCCTTAAGATATATAAAAAACCTTATAGAGTCACTGACATTGTTGACTTACTTCCTTACTGAGTACGAACCAGCGGTAGAGTTAGTTGTAATGTTCATTAAGGTCCTAATAAAAACTAAAGAAATAAGTTTTGAGTTACTATCAATGAACAATATTGAGATTGTAAATGGCGACTTGTGAACAAAAATAATATTATTAACATTTCAGGTCCAAAACCAGATAAACCGGATTTTATAGGAGCACCATATGAATTTTGGGTTGGTTCGAATGTTGGTATTGGCACAAGTGTTGGTCAAATTCGCATCAATGACGCGATGGAAAAAAACGACGTTTCGTATGATTTGCTACACAGCTATGAAGAAGGAGGTACATTTAAAACTATTAAATTTGTAGTATATGAAAATGGAACTGATGGTGTTTTCAACTCATTTTTGTTTTTATAGTGCCATTTGCAGTAGAAGAAAGGTCTGGAGTGATAACAGTTATAGAAGACCTAATGAAGTTCAATCGACCAATATATGACTTCGAAGCAATGGCGATGCAAGAAAACAGAAACATTACGATAGCAACAAATGCTACCATTCATGTTGTTGATGTAAATGATGAGAGAGGTGTTTTGTTAAAGTAATTATCTTTCCAGGCTTAGTTATTTTGAAGGAAATTAGAATTTCAATAATCACGTGTACTTGTTACAGGGGAGCACATTCACCTCTCATATTCCACGTAAAAGAAAACATTGCTGGAGCAACTATTGGTCAAATATTTCCAGTTAATATAAGTACGCTTTCGGTGAACAGCACGGGAAATATCAGGTTTATTATTGCAAATCAGCAAGATGTTACAGATGAAATAGCTATAGGTATTTCTTTTAATTCTTCTTAGTAATAATGTTCATACTTAATCTATAGAAAATTATGAATATCATCTTTTATTCTAGGTCAAGATGGAACTATATTTACACAAAAACCTTTAGACAGAGAGGAACGTGATACATATAGAATGACTGTCATCGCTGAGTTCAATAAAGGAATGATATCAGGCGCTGGCATCTATCAAGTCACCATACACGTTGATGATGATAATGATAACCCACCAGTGTTTGAGTCACCAATTTATGAAGGTTTTATAGCGGAAAATTCAAAAAAAGGAACTGAAGTTAAAATGACACAGAAAATAATAGCTAAAGATGCTGATGTGGGACAAAATGCCAATTTCAAATACACTCTCTTTGGTGGTGGGCATGAATTATTTGACGTTAATGAAGACACTGGAGTCGTTACTTTCACAGGAAAAAAAATTGATCGAGAAGAAAAAAGCGCATATTTGCTGAAAATTATTGCAAGAGACAGAGGTGGTTTAAGTTCTGAAGCTAAGTTAACAATCAATGTTGTTGATGAAAATGACAATGTTCCTAAATTCAAACAAATATTTATACCTTTAGGTGAAAATATTGATTTGATTGAGTCTGATGAAAAATCTTCCATCAAAATATATAGAGAAAGAAGAAGTAACGAAAGTACTGGCATTATCAATGTGGAAGTCAAACCGAAAAATAAATTTGCTCTGAAAACTGGAGAGTTGGGTCCGTTGTTCTTAGTTCCAGAAAGTATTGCAATAGGATCTACAATACTCAAACTTAGCGCTCTGGATATGGATAGTGGAGTAAATGGCCAAGTCAGGTATGAATTTGTAGCAGAAGTATTTATACCTCCACATTCTAAGTCCGCGAGTACTGACCAAGTTAAAAGATATTTTGTCATCAACGAACGACATGGTCATATTATTGTAGCTAGAGCATTACCGCCAGAATCTGAATTTAGATTAAACATATCAGCGTTAGACGGCGGAGAATTAAACGATAATTTGTCAGTAAGAATATACATCAAAGATATAAATGACCATTTCCCCATGTTCAAAAAATCATGGTATAGTTTCAACGTAGAAGAAGCTCAATATACGAGAAAAATTTTAGGTAAAGTCGATGCTACCGACGCTGATTTTGGTCAAAATGCTAATTTGACGTACTTTATTCAGCCATCGAGCAAAGATTTGCCATTTGAAATATCGCCACAGAGTGGAGTATTTAGCGTAAATGGAGAACTGGATAGAGAAAGAGAAGACAAATATGTACTCACAGTTGTGGCAAGAGATAACGGTCCTGATAAGAAACTATCATCATCAGTGAGTGTTGAAATTCAAGTTCTAGATGTAAATGACAATGCACCCAAATTCTTCGCATACGATGAACTATTAGAGTGGAAACATCCAGAAGCGGATGGACTATCTAATCATAATTTTGAATCTGTTATGATGATGCCAGTATACAAAGCCACATTAGAAGAAAATGCTCCTATTGGAACTAAGGTTACTAAGGTATACGCGAATGATTCGGATTTTATTGGAAATGGAAATGGTTTGATTCTCTATAGTTTACCGCAAAAAAAGAATCAAATGAATCTCTTCGCTATTGATTCCAAAGAAGGTATCATAACTACGACTGGTAGACTAGATTATGAGACCCAGTCTGTCCATAATGTAACTGTAGTAGCATCCGATTTAGGTTTACCAAGCTTAAGTTCTACAGCTATGTTAGTTTTGACAGTGACAGATGTACCTGACGAAATAGAAGTATCAGACAAGCCTGTATTTATATCTAGATATTACGAGTTAGAAATAGAAGAAAATGTGCACACTCCTGTGGAGTTGCTAACATTGAATCTAACGGAATATTATGAGAACTTTAAAATGAAATACTTCATATTAAATGAGAATGATGCCGACGTGAAGAAAAGTTTCGTGATTGACCCTCGAAATGGTACTTTGTATTTAGTCCGAAGTCCGGACCGTGAAACAAGAGATGTTTACGAGATAATAGTAAGAGCTGAAAGGCAGAAGATAAGTAGGGAGCTTCCACATATGATTTATCCAGTGTCAGACGATGTCTTGGAAGGGATGACTAAGTTTGATGTAAAAGTAATCGTAAGAATAAAAGATGTGAATGACAATGCGCCAAAGTTTACGAATGGTGGAAGACCTCTAGTCACCGCTATTCCCACTACAGCTCCATTTGGATACCAAGTTATACAGCTGAAGGTATGTTTACATTTATAAATATTTATTTAGATTTTAACTGAATTAATATACCGAAATATCTCACCACTTTAAATATTGAGTCACAAATTTACACGATAACTGTGTAACTGAACAGATTTCAATATTTGTACTATAGTCGCGAACGTGCATTTCATTCCAATATTTCTCCTTGTGCTCTGAATATTAATTCTTGAGGCCTACGACCTGATTGCGAAATTAGATTAGGGTGTGATTTAAACTATCGCCAATTTAATTGTTTTTGGATTTCTTCGATAATGGGGTTTGTTCGCAAAATAGTAGATATGTCGCCAAAATGTAGTCGCCTAACAATATAAAAACAATGTCATAAAACAAAAAAAAAATTAAAACATATAAAATCATCGGGATATAATTATCAAGAGTCAAAAAGTAGGTAATTGGTTTGTCCTGATAACTGTATCATCAAATGACTTAAATATTTATTATATTTTTCATAATTATCATAAAAAAAAATTAAATAGGTCACTTAAAAACATCATAAACTATAATTTAAAAAGTATTTTATTTAGTATGAAAATATTTTGTTGCGATAGATCTATTAATTAGATATTACAAGTTCATGACTAATCTTCTATCAAAATATAAATTAGTTTGTACACTGAAAGGGTGTGAAGAGATTTTTTCACTTAGCAAAGGGAACGTTGTAAACCGGTGTATCAGATAAATTGCATATCCATAAAAAGTCTTAAAATAAACAATGTGAATTTCGAATTGAATATTTCCCAGGCGACAGACGTAGACTCTGGGATCAATTCGGACATACGCTACCAGATCATCAATGAGCAGGCGCCGCGGTTCGCCATCGACGCGGTGAGCGGGCGCGTGCGCGTCGTCGCCGCGCTCACCAGAGACGCGGGGAGAGTCTTCGGGTTCGATGTTAAGGCTACTGATAAGAGAGGGGCTGATGATGGGAAATCAGCTATTGCTAATGTTTTTGTAAGTGTTTTGAAAATGATTTGTTTTTTTTCCTTAATGGTTGTGTCTGAGAGCCTTGGTTTAAACCTAAGTAATAATATATTTTGGTTAAGTTTTCTGAATTCGTATCATTGATAAGTGCCTTATTTTAACAATAAATGAGATAAAATTAAGCCTTTATAACATCGAAAAATAAAATACTACATCGCAAAATAGTGCACCTGAATTAATTACTCTGATAACAAATAAGACTCCAGTAACGATAAATAATTGGCTGGTTTTAGAAAGATTTATCATAAAAAGAAAACAATCTGTAATTAAATGTGTTGCAATTCCAGGTGTACGTGCTAGATGAAAACAAACAGCTAGTTCTGACGGTAGGAGCCAAACCAATGGAGGTGGAGAAGCAGATAGAGAACATTACGCGCTCTTTGACCGGTATGACTGGATTTGACATCAGGGTGCGACGGCTCGAAGCCAACATGAAAGCTGCTATGGATGGTTTCGCGTAAGAAATTTGTGATGAATTACATGTTTTTTTTTTAAGTTTCGTGCTGTTTGTTCCATATCATCTTTATGCCCGTTTTACAGTTCAGTTAATGTTAGAGATGGTTCATATATTTAATAAAATACCCGTAAAATCATGTCTTTTGATGTCTTGACTAGCTAATGATGATGAGTCTTTTTTCGCTTTACACGTAATGTTTATTATTTCTAGGACTGACATGTACATTTACGGAGTGGATCCATTATCCAATGCCATTATCGATATGGATGTACTGCAGAAGTAAGTACCAGAATATTCACACCAACATCTTTAGCATTCAAACTACATCTTCCTAGTCCATTTAAAAAATCTATATTTAATTCTCAACAGATCTCTAATGAAACGCGAGACAGACCTTCGACATAATCTCGCTGGGTTCAAGGTTCTTGAAGTGGGAGATACGACTATGGTTCAAGCAAGAAGTGGAAAGCTCCTTAGTACGATGGAGATCAGCGTGGTGGCACTCGGCTGCATCGTATTTGTTGGGGCCTGCACTACTGCTGTCTGTGTGCTTTGTGTTAGGAGGAGTCGGAGGTGGGACTTATTTACTTTTTGAATCAAGTTTAAGATATTTTGAAAGATGGTTGGGTGCAGTCGGTTTGTTTGCAATGCATCTCTTACAATTTCAATGCAAACTACTCTTATATAAAGTCTTATTAAATGCTTAAGTAGATCAATATAGAAATCATGTACTTGTACTCCTTTTTCTTTATCTTTAAAATCTAAGCAATATTTTGTTATTTTCATTACATTTCAGAACGCATCATCATCACAAACGAAAGCACCATTATTACATTTGAGACCACTTCCTTTGCTTTCACTATTAGTTTTTTAATTATGTTTTGTGTTCAATAATTTATATTGTTAATTAAATAAATCAATAATTTTGACAGAATTATTATTTTGTAAAAAAAATGTAGTTAGTATACTATTTGCACTTTATTTTCTTGCTATTCACGCCTTTCTATCTTTTGTAGATCTATTTTACTAATTCTCTCTATCTGTAGATGTAAAATTGGTATTAAATTAAAATTTGTAAATTATTTGGACCTTGAATTGGTTCCTTTATAATTTAAAATATGCTACCAAAACTACCATACATTTATAAGCGCATAATTTTCTGAAATAACATACCGTGATTATGTCAATTTAGTGCAAATCGACTTTGTGATGATGAAAATATTTGAAAAAAAATATGCAAATCTATTATGGATACGATAAAAACCTTTGTGTATCTATAGCTTCAATCATACTATAACTAAAAAAACATAACCCTCCTTCCGGGTTAGTCGGGTAAAACCACATGCCACAAATTTCTACAATTATACTCCTAGATTTATTTCTGGTCATATTCAGGACTCTTAGCTTTAACTATTTTCCACTCACTGACCCTGTATTTTTCCCTAACAGAAACCACCACAAACCATATTCCCAGCAACGTCTTAACGCTTTCTCAACTGAGCACCTTACTAAGTACGGAGGCCTCTTTCCTTCTGGAGCCAACCAGTGTCAAGAGCTCAACCAGTCTTACAGTGAAGCAGATTCTTATATCGACGTTATCAACCATAATGTGACAAAGAAGGTGTGTCCTCATGGAAACACCATTGAAGAGTTTGGGAAGGCGCACCAGAAGTGCGTCAAGAACCAGTTTGGAGATGGATCAGATGTGTTTAATCAAAAACATGAGAGGATGTGTATTAAGTTCAACCAACGACCTTTGCAGAAGAGGTGAGTGTTTTTCTAAACAAATTTAGTAGGTTTCGGTTTAAATATAAGTTGCATGATTCTGAGGCTCTATGTTATTATTATTTAACTGCATCAAAATCTAGAAAGCACACTTTACTTAAGTTTTAACTTTAATATGATATTAAATAAGCACTCTAATAATATTTATTTAACAAGTAACAATAACAATAAAAATCTTAATTTCAATCTTAATCAAAGTGTGATTTTACGTACTTATTGATTGTATTCGTTGAATATATTTCTTCTAATGTTTTCAAACTTTAATGAAATTGACCTATAGATACCTATACGGATAATTTTATTCCATATCTTGGTGAAATTATAGCTAAGTAGTTTTCGCCTCTTTTAGTAATCTTTTCATCTGTCATGAACTTAAAACCTAACACCTAAAACCTTCCAACAAACCAAGCTAACACTTTAATTTCTACAATTAACAGCTGCCCTAATCCTATAATCATCAATACTACCAACTAAACCAGTAACACACTCAAACATGATCGAACAACATTAAACACATACACGTCCACATGTAGGAAGGGGCAGGATACGTCCATAACGTCCGTCAATTCCAGTGGACAGGACTCGGGCATCGCGGATGCGGCGCGCTGCCCGTGCGGGCTCTCCAGCCTGCACACCTCGGAGGAGAGCAGCGGGTATGTACTGTAGCTCAACGGTTCTATTATGTATCAGCACCTGTTAGAAGCCTTTTAAATGTTATGGTAATACCTTGGGTAATACAATTTATGATCTGCCAGGTGTAGTCGCAATCACAACTTGCAACTGGAACCATTTGTTTCCAAAAAGGTTTTTTATTTTGAGTTTCTTTCAAGCAGATATGTTTTGCAACGTTCACGTAATCTTCATACTAAACTATTTTCTATGAGTTTATGATTTTCATTAGAAATGTCGGAATGTGTTGCGAAGTACACGCGATGTAGCAGTTATTAGGAAGGAACAGTATTTTTGTATAGTTCTTCAGGTTTTTGCACCCTTTGCAAACTTTGTGTAAATATTGAGTGATCCCATTTCCTTATACATCTATGCTATCAACTCAATACTTTCTTCCGCTTCTGTTAAACAGTAGCTACTTTTGAAAAGCACAGCACTTATTTCGCTTCACTTAGTGACATCTATTAGGTCTTCATGACTTATAGTTTATTGTATAACAAGGGCAAATATTTTTTTTTTCCTCAACGTTCCATCTTTTCCACAAAAAATAATCACTCGGACAGTTGCAGCTACGAGGACTCGCTAAAATCCAACCACAACCCAGAGCGCAAGTCGTTCCGGCCTAAACCCGAACCGAGGTTCCTGCGACGAGCTTCCTTCGCCCACCAGCCCCTGGACACCAGGCAGTTCAACTACCGCCGTCAATCCTTCTCCGAGAACATACAGCAGCACTTCCCGTCCTTCGAGCGAGTTGGCTCAGCCACTATCACCAGGCAGATATCCACTCCAAACGTGAACAGCACACAGTCTTACTTCCTCAATGGGAAGAGACAGGAGCCGAGAAGAAAGGAGGCTTTGAATGAGCCGGTGGTGGATTACGACCATAGTGAGGGTGAAGATGTGTTTGATACGAGAATTGAGAGGAGAGCGAGTAAGAGCCATAAAAGGGGGAAGTTTGTGGATATGGGTCAACCGACTGTTTTTGTTGCGTCTCCAGTTGCCGCCGAGCTGATGAGGCGACAGGGCAGTGACAGACTTATGTTCGCTAGACCTTTATAGCTCAAGACTTGCTAATAGTTGCTAAGTGTTCAGATATATTTATTGAGATTATAGATTTAATGCTCCAAATTTAATATTCATTCGAATTCGCATTCATATACGACTTTTTGTGTAATGCAGTAATTCGAGGTTAATTTTGGTATTTATTGTTATTTAAAATTCATTATAAATATTCTATATTGTTCTGCTTAAATTTGACAATATACTGTTAAATTCTTGTTACTTGTAACAAATGTAAATGTGTAAATAAAAATGTAAGTAGGTAAGTAATGTAATACTATTTAGATTTATAAGTTTATGAAAATCGACGATTTTTACCTTATTTACAGCTTTACAAGTTTGGTCCTTATGCCTTTATGATTAAGTAATATTCTCAGTTTAAAGCGTGCCATTTGAATGTCTTCAAGTGACAAAAGGGAGACTCGTTATTACTTAAACGTTATTTTTAACTGATTAACCACCTCTAATGTAATATAATATACTGTAAAAATAAATAATACATACTATAATATTTTTGTAAATATTGTTTAGACTTTAAGTATTAAATTGATTATTTAATTTTCAATTTTCGGTTTTATTTACCTATTTATTTAGATACCTGTCAAAAATATTAAGAAATAGTTATTCTCGGTATAATATTTTAAATGGGAATGTTTGTATGTATGTTGGTGTAACTGTTTATGTATTATTATAGGTTTTTATTATTTTAATACACTATAATAACTACAAAGACATCATGAAGTAACAGTGAGTTCCGTCATGCAGCTGCACTAGGAAGCTTGTTGTTATGCAAGATTTGTTAGCATCTTCAGCAAAAGCTTTCGGGAAAGCGGGCAAGCTTTTATATATTACATTATAGCAAAAGTTTGGAATTTGAAAATTGTGAAATAATAATAAAGATTTAAATGAGGTTTCTTCTAAACCCACGCCTTAAAAAACTTTATTTCCCTCTGAATACGAATGTGTGGTTTTTGTACATATTAAATTTTTATCTTAAAGCTTGTAGGCTCAAAATTTATTTAGGGGTCACTGAAAATAGAAAGTGAAATCGGACGTTAGCCTTATAAATCCTGTAAGCCAGAGTCGCGTGACACACATTGACCCGAAGGGGCACCAAATCTGTGAGATAATTCCCCAACCATCCTTTATATATGTGTCACTACAAATTATTCAAGGAATTTCTGAAACTTGTTATAAGAGCATGGTCGTTAATCTATCGCCTTAACGTCACCGCTCATTGTAACAGTACGGCTACGCCTCGGCATTTACCTTGCCATACAAGTGAGGCCTTTAAATCGTATTTGTTAAAGAATTTACAATGACTACATAAAATAGTTGACGCCTCGCGGCAAGCGCACTTGCCGCTACAAGCCACTAGTTCTCCTGACGAAACGCTTCTAGCGAGCGGTTCGCTTCCTTGCTGCGTGATACCAGCAAGCGGTATCTTGCCAAAGCCGCGCTACCAATTTCATCGGCGAACTGCCACCTCGCAGGCGGCGCGCTGGCAGTTGGTAGTTGGATTGAGTTGAGGCGGCGCACCGGGCCGTTGCTGTAATGGAGCGGTGCTGACATAGTGAGCGATGACCCTAATTATATTCCAGCGGTTATTGGCTCTTCGAACGATGGGATCTGATTATTTCTATTTAAACCTATGCGAGCTGAATGTGAGTTGTTTTTTCTGTTTAATCATGAAGTTCGGGTAATAAATCGCTTTTGTTCACAAAAATAAAGTACATAAGTCCAATTAAAATGAATAGGCCTGTTTTTAACCACAATCTTGCCATGAGTAAGCACACAAAGCCTAAAACGGAACTAGCTTTGAAGTGCAGCTGTTGGAACACACCAGTTGGTACTTTTTACCTCGAGTGTGGTAGCTGGTGCCACCCCACCGTGCTATTGATTTAATTTCCATATTTTCCTCAACCGAACATTAAAGCTTATTGAAGAATCAACCCACGACTTGCGCCACGGCCTGTACCGTATGTATCACTGAGCAATCATAGCCATCAAAGAATTATTCATTTGGTAGAAAACTATCATTGTTTTGATTTGAACCTGTATGTTATAATACATTTCCGAATATAAAATACAAGCAATCGTAATCAATTGTTGGATTTGTAGGCAAATAGCAGCTCTCGCCGAAATGTGTCGGGTGTAATAGCATACGATAAATATAAACCGACAACCGAAAACAAAAGGGGAAATATGAATGTTTGCCCCTTTGTCTTCTTTATTGTATTTTGGGATTACTATATGACCATATTTGGGAATAAAATTGCAGGATCATTCGGGACCATGAAAACTAGTGGTCTAAAAATGGTCAAAAATCATAAAATATTTAAATTAAAAAAAAAGAACTTTCTGCTCTTATTCCATTAATTTTAACTATCGAAAAACCTCAAACAAAAAATTTTGATATACATACTTGGTATAACGGAGGGTATATCCATTACAGTCATCCACTTTTCTGGTACTAGGCGCACAGATCGCCGAAGAGAAAGTTTTATAATATTAGCAAGTGACGCAAAATGATAATGACCCTCATTGGGTGATATTGGTTATGATTTTAATTCAATAAACTTGGAAGAAAAATTTGGTATGAATTTTGGTATGATTTATTTTGAGCTGAAACTTTTATAGAGAGTCTATACTTGATGTAGTCTTCACCACTTTTGGCCTATACCTTAGATATACCTTTTCCTTTACACGTTGTATAAACTTTAAAGGAAATAGGGGTTTTATTTCTTTAAAAAAAAGACTCTTTTCCCAAACCACCTTATCTTCTAAATTCAAATTAAACTGCCTTCTACATAGAAATTAGACAGTGATTAATCTCTGTCCAGCGTTAAATCCGGACAGTTAACAACGGGTTTCCACAGCGGGACGTGTCCGGGGCAGAACCGGCGGAAAGGACGGTCAGTCTAGTCCATTCATACTGCGGGGTTGACGACCTACCTACGTCACATGGTTATTACTTATTTTAAAACATCGACTAACAACAACATCGACGATTGGAAGAAGAAGATAGTTGTTGTAAATGAAACTATGTAAGATTGAAAAAAGTAGCAGCAACTTTTTTCATCAGAAGGAACAGCGAGTTTACAAATTTAAAAGGTCTTATTCTTTTTGTATTGATCAACGAAGTATAAAGTGTTGGTTGAATTTCCGTATCTAGATAAAGTACCTATTTTATTAGAACTGCTTAAAAATACATCATTAGCTGTCCGCCGCGGTTTCACCCAAGGCTACTATCTTTTTTTTTTTTTTACTCTTTATAGGCCTGTGTTTGACCGCAATCTCACCATGGTAAGTGATGATGCGGCCGAAGGTGGTAAACACACAAAGCCTAGAAGGAACTGGCTCTCAAGTGCATTTGTCGGAACACACCGAAAGGTGATTGGCGACAGATTTTCAACTTGAGGGTGGTAGCCAGCCAGGTGGGTACTCCAAAGTACCCTACCACCGTGCTATGGTTTCCTCACGATGTTTTTCCTTCACCGAAAGCTCAAGCTCATTGTAGGATTCGAACCCGGGACCTTCGTCTCGGTATCCGACGTCACCACTGAGCTATCATCGCCTTAAATCTTATCTGCGTGCAATTTCATGATGATTGATGTGAAAGCATAACAAACACACAAAGTCACATTCGCATTTATTAAGTTATATTATTAGATAGTTACAGCAATATTTGTTGTTATCGTAAAGCGAACACATTTTAATGTCAAAGTATTAGAATATATATTTTTTTAATAAATTTCAGTAACGCAGTGTGCGATGGCTCCGCATTGTGAAACAGCTTTCTGTCAAATTTAATCGAATGAGAAATGACCCTTCATATTTTTCAGTGAAAATACTTGTAATGAGGAAATTTTAAGTTGAGAAGTTATTGTTGCGGAGACGGGGGCATTTTAGTTATGCTATGTTCAAGATTGAAAATTTTAATACCTAATATAATCGATCGTGAAATAGTGGATAGTTCTTCTTGGTTGTATTATTTTTAGTATAAATAGGCTTAATGTTTGGCTACTATCTCACCATAGTAAGTAATAATGTAGCAGAATTTGGTAAGAACACAAAGCCTAGAAAAGAACTGGCTCTCAAGTTCAGCTGTCTGAACACACCGGTAGGTGCTTATAGCGACAAACTTTTTATTATAGCGCCAAAACAAATAGGTAGGATCCTAATCGCTGTCACTAAATCCGAGCATTTAATTCCAACTAAAGAGCTATACAAATTCAGTAAGTGGCCTGGTCAAGCCCTTTTATCGGCGCATGAACTTTGTGAACTTAAACAAACCTTTTCAAGGGTGGCAGCTCGTTATCGTGTGTTAAACCACTAGCAGATCCAGAGGGGTAGCTAAGGGGCTCAAGCCCCCCCCCCTAAAGCTACTGGATCTACCCCTGATAGACCATGATAAAGGGTCTAATAATTAACAATCAGACACAGTTACGGAAGATATTTATAGTCAAATTAATGTTTTTAGTTAAATCAAAAAAATCTAATAATCAATAATCAAAATAAACCGGCTATATGTTCCAATTCAGAGGCTTAATATTTATAGAAAAAATGTTTATTGCATGGCGATTCGCATCTTCAATCACATACCTTCAAGTCTCAAAGAATTACCTTTAGTGAAATTTAAAAGTGCTTTGTCAAATTTTTTTATTTGTAAATTATATTATTCAATTAATGAATTTTTTGATGACAAAATGTGATTCGTACCGACATAGTTTTTAAGTATATTATAATATTGTAGCTTTTAATAGACATTTTATGAACTTGTTTTGTTTTATATAATTACTAATTTGACAGAGACTTGAATGGTTTATTGAATTTGTAATGATTTATTATTGATATTATTATGCTTAATTATTATTTTTAATTTGAATTATTAATATTTGTTAAAATTTAGTCTTATCCCTTTGAGCTATGTCATATGTTTTTTAATTTATTTAATATTAATATTTGCACACCGAAGCTCGGTAGAGTAAGCTTGGAACTCCACAATTTATACCATCAATATTTTTGTCACCCTTATTCTCGCAAATAAATTAATTTCATTTCATTTCAAAGACCAGGAAGTATTTACATATAAATAGAAGGAAGGTATAAATATAAGGAACAACTTTAAATTCGAACCCCCTTATTCATAATTGCTTTTTAACTAAATCTGTGTAATAGTGTGCCCCGTCTCACTCTTTCGATCACCAAATATCACATGTCAGATAAGGACTTCGGAATTTTAGCTAATCAACGTTTGATAACTTCATTATGAATAATGGGGTTAGCCTTTATAACGTAAGTCTATATACTAATGATCGAAGAAAAATATAACATGCAAGCTACAAAACTGTTACTCCCAAAGGGCAAGTACCTATAAACGCTTCACCTGTGAACGTAATAAATCTGTAACAGGATAGCTATCATAATGCTCGTAAGTATAATAATTAATTGGTTATAAATTGCTGAGAGTGCCTCCCGCAGCGGCAAATTAATGGATGCTTCTAATGAACGAGCGCCGGCGTCGAGCGGATTGTGACTATGGCTTTTAAGAGTGGTTATAAAGGTAAAATCACATATCATAGAATTAAATAAAACCCAAGAAAATCATATTTAAATGAAAAAATATTTTATATGCATATTTCCACTTTTTGTCTTAATTATGACTGTATACAAACTTTTCTATAGAATTTTAATTATGAGAACTTAACAATTACACAGATTATTCAATAGTACTAACAATGATTCAATTATGAAATTCATTCCTTTAAATATGATGACTATACAATATGATATGATGAAGATATTACAATATGTATAAGATGACCTTTATACATATTGTAATATCTTTTTCAACATACTGAAAGTGAAATGTTAAAACCTTATAACCCGCTGTCCTTCAGAATGAATAGGACTAAAAATGTTTGTATTTTTTTTTTCTTTTACTTTCTTTAGGCCTGTGTTTGACCGCAATCTCACCATGGTAAGTGATGATGCGGCCGAAGGTGTTAAGCACACAAAGCCTAGAAGGAAATGGCTCTCAAGTGCAGCTATCGGAACACACCGAAAGGTGCTAGGCGATAGATTTTCAACTTGAGGGTAGCCAGCCAGGCGGGTACTATACAAAGTATCCTACCACCGTGCTATGGTTTCCTCACGATGTTTTCCTTCACCGAAAGCTCAAGCTGATTGTAGGATTCGAACACGGGAACTTCATCTCGGTATCCGACTTCAATACCACTGAGCTAACATCGCCTTAAAAATTGTCATTCTGTCCTTTTTTGACTGCCCCATTATTAGGTACTTAAGTTGATACTTTCTTGGACTTCACCAATTGCTTGGTCAGTTATAGTAAAAACAAAAGCCTACCAGTCGTTAAAAATAATGCAAAATACTGTGTTATAAACACAGATATATGTAGTTTTGTACTATGCCATAATTCAAAATATTACAAGTAATTTGCAAAAAACAAAACATTTATAAAAATATCTGTATACTTTGGAGTTCAACGCACCCTGATAAATAAACACAACAAGTAACAAGTTCCCAGTTTATTGCAAACTGTTTGCGATACGGCCATTTAATTTCCGGAAATTATGACTCGATTCCCAATAGATTTATATCAAAATGGTAAGTTTATTGAGAGTTATTGAAAGTTTTTCCCCTTAATATTTTGGAAGATTTATTAAAAATATAATACTTCAAGAGTAACATTTAATAAACTAGAGACATCTTCCCATATTGTTTCACCTATGTAATTTATTAAAAAATAAAATTTCGAGTCCGGTGTGGCAGATATTCTTTGGTAACGGTGAGTATTTAACTGTACTAAGACTGATGACTATTTTTAATATATTCCCAGATCCTGATTTAACTGAGTTTCTTGTCGTCTTCTTCTCAGTTGAAAGCTGACTTCCGAACCGGTGGTAACTTCAGTAGCTATCACCTTCATGAGTGCACTACTAGGCCTTAAATTGAAGAAATGGCGATGACTTTGACATTGAAAGCTATACTAACCTTTATCAGCCAAAATATCTGATACGGCAGCACAATATTAAATCATATTATAAAAATATAATTATTTTAACTAAAAATATATATTTTCAGAAGAGTAACAATATTTAAAGGTACCGAAAATTACTCAAATAACGCCAAGACGGCCAAGTCACACAACATTAACTATAATAATAAAGGAATCACAGTAAGGAACCTTAGACCTGGCATGACTTTGTCTAGATTTCATTACTTTTTAGAGATAAACAAGCAGCTCCATCGAGACTTAGCTAGTTTTTTACAGAATGTTTTTGGTGGGATTTTATTTACTGACGGCTTCGAGCCTAGGTTACCGAGATTAATCTTAAAACACACTGTGTTTTGGAAAACAGGAAGTCTACAGGTTTTTCACACCGGATTTCGGAAGTAGATTGTTTACTGCCTACGACAAGTCACGTACCCACTGTATCCTACCTACTTCTATGTGTGAACGTACATGTGGATTATTGATTCAGAAATGTAATACTATTATGTCTTCTTGTTTTCTACATACATAGATGTAATAAAAAAAAAAAAAATATCTCATTATCACTCATCTCAACACGCGCATAGCCATGCGGAAGGAAGCCTCGTCAGGCATTGCTGAAAAAATATTTGCTGTCCCCTTCGCACAATTTTATTGCTCTTAACAGGGGATAGGGTACGGTGTCGGTGGCGAAAACAGACGCTGTAAATCATGGCACACTAAAACATGAACGAATGGGGATTTGGTCACAATAGGATACAGATTATTTTAATCTTCAATTAATTTGTGCTGAGCATAGATTAAGAAAATGCAGACACATAAGCAGTAATTAAATACTTTACTACTACTGACTTTCAACCCCTGCAGTGCGACTGACCTGCGCTGACCAATTTATAGGAAATGCGTTCAAGTAAACGTAACATAACACATTAAGTTCTTATAATTATGCTTTTATAGGCAAACAATCTAAGTTTGTTCTTTATCTGAACTATAAAATAAAATACAAATATTAAATACATTTTAGAAAATGTTGGTCTAATGAAAAACAAACTGTAAATTTCCAGCCTAAATGTTGGTATTACAGTATGAACTACGAAGTGACGTCACGGGTGTGTAGCGGGGTCGTCGACCGTCCCAGCTGTTTTATACAGGGTGCCGGCAGTTTGTCACCACTCGACGACACGTCAACCTACAAGTGAGCGCTGACAAATGTTGCCGGCAGTTAGGATGGGTACACAAATATTGGGGAGAGTGTTTCATTGCTACACAATATTTGACTTTATGGTGATATATTACACACATTTTTACTGAATGAAAGTAGTCTGAGAAAAAAAAACGTTTCTTATCTTTTTGTCACCTTGGCACTTCATATAAGCAAACCAATTTAATTACAGTAGTACCCAATTAATATGGCTTACCGATGTACCTGCGCAGAAGATACATTTTCAAGGCGCGGGAAACGCTATTGGCCGACAGCTGCCGCCATGTTAGCGCGCGCCGTGCGGATGGGCGTGACTTGCGAGTGAGACGGAACTAACAGCTGCAGTGTATTATGAACCTTATAGTAGCGATCTAAGGTTGATTGTAAGTTTTAAGCATTCTTTCGTCAATCTTCGGGGCCGTAATTTCTTTTCTGTGC
Organism: Polyploca ridens; assembly: GCA_951394255.1. Lineage (NCBI taxonomy): Eukaryota > Metazoa > Arthropoda > Insecta > Lepidoptera > Drepanidae > Polyploca > Polyploca ridens. Next base: position 16,304,817 of record OX596255.1, on the reverse strand, counting down.
GAACGAAGATTCACGACGCGCCATATAAGTTGGGTAATACTGTACCTACGCTTTGAATCACACACGCAGCGAACGGTGATGCCATAGTCGATGGGTGATAGAATGTTTTGGAAAAAAAACGCGAGAGGTCGTGAGTGTCTCTTCTTTACGCATTACTTAATAGTTATTATTCTTTGCTAAGAAAAACAAAAGTGGCAATAGGCAGGCTTCATTGCTGGAAGAAAAACTTTTGAAGGACAACCCTGTCGGTAAGTGAATGTCGGTAGTTTGCTAGAAATTAGATGCATTCAATCTTATTACCAAACGGGAAATCAGTAGACTGACAATATCTACAACAGATTTTGGTCTCTATATCCATTAAAGTAAAGATATATTTTCTAATATCTTAACCTGCTGGCACGCGGTTAAAAAATAACAAATCTCCGCGTGGACTATAGAGGAGCCAGCGGGTAAAGTCATTTGTCATTGTCGTGTCTGTGACTGTTTTTGGGCAATATGGTATATATTTAGAAATGTATTAGAACTGGGATTTAGTTCCTTTATAGTCTCTCTCTCATGCCAAGTCGGGTAGCGACAACATCCTCGCCGGTTACGGTTAACTCAAGTCTATTCCAAATTTTAAATTTTGTGAACTACATATTAGTAGATATTATCTAAGTAATGAATATCATCTTTCTAACTTTACAATTTTCAAGCAAACATTGCAGTACTTATATTTTTTCGTAATTTTAGAATTAGCTCCTTCATAATGTCTTTTGTCACACAATAATTTATTTATTTATTTATATAACGGAAACTAACAGCTTTGTTAAATAAAGTTATTATTTTAATGACATTAAAAATATGTTTTAGGCTACTAATAAGTTTCCGCAACTGTGGTAATAATGATCTAAAATGTCTTCGGTGTTCCTCTATTCTTACGACTATTTACCTTCATATTACGTGCTTTCTTCAATAATATCATCCCACTGAATGAATCAACAAAACAATTTATATCTTCACAAAACAGTGATTTTCTAAGAGCAGCCAAGGGTTATTATAAGTTCTTCCAAAAATAACAGTCGTCGCAAATAAACATTACAAATAGACTTACAATATGAAAGAGAAGAAAAACTCCACTCAATTGAAACAATAGGCCATATTGCGGATTTATGGAGCGAACATTTTCTATAACACTTTATGGCTGAGAGTCGTTTTTGTAAGAATTTTCTTCGTCACTGTCTATTTCCACAGAGTAGCATATTTCGTATTTGAGCTCTTATAAAAATATTTTATACAATGATATGTTATTTTTTAAATTAACAAAGTAATTAAAAAAGTACCTTGCCACGTACCTTGCTACGTACAAGGTACGTGGCAAGGTACGATAGATCACTATCTATCTGATGGTAAATTCAATTCAATTCAATTTAACATACAATTATTATTTTATAAAAATACTAGCTGTCTCGCGCGGTTTCACCCGCGTTCCCGTCATAAAAAGTAGCCTATGTCAACCGCGGATAGTGTAGCTTCCCAACAGTGAAAGAATTTTTCAAATCGGTTCAGTAGATTCGGAGCCTATTCAATGCAAACAAACAAACAAACAAACAATCAAATCTTTCCTCTTTATAATATTAGTATAGATTATACGGGAGTAAGATACCTACGTGGATCTTGTGCCAGTAGCTTAGAATCGGACAGTCTTTATCATACTTACATTCAATAGTCTTCAGGATGCTGTTAGGACTATTTCGCATCCGATGCATGAGAGACGCAACTCAGTTTTGTACTACTATGTGAAGCCACACCAGCGTCTCTTCGAACATTCCTGATGCACTACAAAACTTTGGTAGTAAATGACCACCTTTCATCCATTGAGATAAGAATTCCAAGGGAGTAGCAATTAGCAACAAACACGTTGGTTGGCAACTGGCTATCAAAGGCTGCTGGAACTCACCGGCAGGCACTTGGTTCACCTTCGACTTGAGGGTAGGACCCAGACAGGTGGGTACTACGAAGTAATCTACTACCACAATACCGCAAAAAAAATCTTATTTTTATTTTTAATTTTCCTGAATCTCAGTAGTCGATATACGAACGAAATTGCATGGCTAGGCAAATATTCCCCATTTCGCAATCTAATATATTTCCCGTAGGCTGTGGCACATCGGCAACTTCCTACATTCCTTATTTTACGATTATGGCTGTTGTATAAACACATTTTTTTCGGTAATAAAATGTCTTAATGTACAACTTTATTATTATAGTGCACAATCACATCGTCTTTTGAAAATCGTTTATTGAACTTTGGGAAAATATTTTTATGAGTTCACCGAAAAAGTTGTATAAAATGGCAAAACGTAAGTTAACCCTGTCACCCTGTTGTCAAGGAAAAACTAATGTTTGAATTCCTACATAAAAGAAACTATTTTTTATAATCTAGTGAACCCGTGTAAAGCCTACAGACTATTTTTTAGGGAGCATTAACCTTTTCGGCAATAAAACATGTCCGCGCGAGATTTTTACGGTTTAGCAATATTACTAAAATAGTTTATGTTTACATAGTCACCTACTTTGAGATCGGAGCTCAATGTCCTCAAGTGTACACATCCGGATTCTTGCTTACAGATTTCCGATAAAATTATACCTACTCATTTAACTTTTCAAAGATTCTCTCCTACCTGTTAATAATAAACAATGCAAATAGTACCTACTAATTAATATTATAATGTACCAGTTTGTGTGTATTGTGTACTTACATAATCAGTAATCACTCAAACTGGTACATTAACTTTGGTTACTTGATAAATAAAAAAAAAAAACAAGTGTTTGGGTTAACAGATTTATTTAAAACTTGGTAAATAGATCATAATCATATCGCGATGAAAATCTCGAGAAAATATTAGATCCTTCGAGAATGCGGGTAAAGTCGCAGGATCCAAGGTGTTTAGTAATAAAGCCTTGTAACTTTTCATAAAAACGTTACTTAGTTTGAATTTTTAAACCATTTATAAACAATAAAATGATTGTGAAAAAGTTCTCGATATTTGTATATTTATAGCATCTCAGTAGAAAAGCAATAATAAATCCCAATATTGGAATCCTAAGCATAAAAAGATCCAAATCTGTCATGACAAATGCAGAACAAGAATCGTATAAGCTATGCGCGCTAGGATATAAAACAATTGTACAAGAAATAAGTCTCCCTGTGTATTTATTTTCTTGTTGTATTGAACAGTTGGTTGGTATGAAGATCAAATCTAGTTAAAGGTATCGTGAAACGAATTAAAAAGTTCATTAGCATTTGGTTTTGAGAGTGTATTCTTGTATCTGTCTACCGTCATCTATGGACATCTGGTCATACCCCCTGATAGACCGAGAGAATTATCAATGAATTGCTGACCAAAAGAAGAATTGCTGAAGTCAGACGGGTTCTACAAAGTACTCTACCATCGCTTTATCTCATGAAGCTTTCCTTGACTTAAAGCTTAGGCTCATTGTAGGATTCAAAATTACGATTTTTGCCACAACATTCGACACACTATGAGCTGAGCTCAATACCACTGAGCTATCGCATGTAAACACTAAACCACAGCTACAACAAGACGAGTTCAACTACAAATATTCTGCGACATTATATCTCCATTCAACATTCAAATGTAATACTCGACAAACGCGGCGTCGCGTCGTGTACAATCTCACGATATAAATATGAATTTATGACGTCGTTCGACGACCCCAACGGCCGGAAAAAAGACTCAACATTTCCAGAATCTTAATTCAACGATGGGTACTCGTCGTTTTCCGTGTAATTCCCCTCGTCACGCCGTCTGGCTGAAAGCAAACAGTCCCGATAATGTGATAAAAGTAATTAGGTTTTTTTGTAGACTTTTTTGGACATTGTTGGGCGGTTATTAAAAATTAGGTACTTAGTTGTTTGTTATATAGTTTTTAATTAATCTCCTTACTCATAAAACGTTATTTAACTAATAAGCTGATTAAGTGGTCACCTAAATAACGTCAAATTGTTTGACAATGACAGCAAGGTGACGTTATTTATTTGACCATTTATTCAATAGATTTAGTTAAATAGCGTTTATGAGTAAGGCCGTAAGTGGTTATAGAAGATAGCTGCGTTATAACAGTTTTTATTACCAATGTTAGGTTCAGTGGTAACTTTCGGCATGTCATGTGAATGGCGCCTGTTACTATAAAGTTGTGTGACCACAATCTTACGTTGTTAAGATGATATGCTCAAAGATATGCATACAAAGACATGTATGCTTCTTTAACTCCTATGGACTCACGAGTCAGTAATAAGGCGTTGCCTAGACTTTGCGTATTTACTACCTTCACACCACCACTCACCGTGGTTGTAGTTAAAAGCAAACCTATCTATGATGAAAATAAACCCTATGGTGTATTATTATTGGGGTTAGTTGGCTCTCTACGTCTTTCTAGAGCTTGTAACAAACAAAACCCTATCGTAGCAAATTAAGTATATGTTCTACTATGTCAAATTATTTGATAGCGATAAAAATATCTCCATCTTATTATTATAAATACTTAGAATAGATTAAACTAATAACTTTCATCTACAAAAGGAGTAAATGTTATATTTATAACGGAGGACAAATAAAACTATTTGTCCGCAACACATTCTAAAGCCTAATGTCTCAATGATGCTTACTTCGCGTACAAAGAGTAACATAATACGTAGTGCCAACACGGTACATAACATTATGAAAATACAAATAGAACATAATGAGAAAATGTAATAACAATCAGAAGCAACTCAGAGTCAATAACACGATGTGGTATTGAACCCATAGGATGCTGTTTGTTGTAGGCTTCTGGGGCGTACAACTCCTTTATTATGTTGCAAGTGATAAGGAGCAGGCGAATAACAAATCAATGATCATCACCAGGTGCTTTTTGAGACTTGCAGTATCACTGGCAATGGTAAAATTGTCAAAATTGAAGATAGGCAACTTGAATTTAATGTCTAGGGAAAATACTACTATATTACCTATGTGGTCTACGTGGTCTTTTACTGCTGGCCGCATAAATAAGCTCAGAGTCACTCAACGAGCTATGGAACAAGCTATGCTCGGAATTTCTCTACGTGACAGGGTCTCAAATGAGAACATTCGTAGGAGAACGAAAACAACGAACATAGCTCGTAGAATTAGTAAACTGAAGTGGCAATGGGCAGGCCACATCGCTCGAAGAGCCGATAACCGATGGGGAAGAAAGGTTCTCGAGTGGCGACCACGTACTGGAAAGCGCCGAGCGGGACGACCTCCCACCAGGTGGACCGACGACCTGGTCAGAGTCGCTGGGCGCCGCTGGATGCAAGCGGCCCAGAACCGTTCGAAGTGGAAATCAATGGGAGGCCTATGTTCAGCAGTGGACATCCATAGGCTGATATGATGATGATGATGATTACTTATGTGGTCACCTCTGCCTTTCGAAATTTGCAATACCAATATTACTATGTAAAGCTAATACTCTCCTCCCTCTGCCAGTTTAAATCAACCGCAAACTAGACATTAGTAAGCGAGAACTTCGGATCTTACTGACGTATAGCATTGTCCATATCGATTAGCTTTTTTATGATAAATGGACGTTTGCATTCAGCTGATCCGAGGAGTTATGACTAGGCCGAAGACCCAGAAAATAGCTATTCACTCTGGCCTTGAAAACATTGATATAGGTGTTAGGAAGCACTACCCCGGAAGGGAGTTCCACTTATATGCTAATCGCATAAGGTATGATGAAACAAATAATTATGTCCACGTAAGCGGGATATCGACATCGTGTGGATGGAAATTCACCCATCGTTTTTTTATTTGATAGAAAAATGAGGATAGAGGAATTAAACTGAATAGTTCTTGAGCACACTCTCCAAAATATTGTCTATAGAAGACTGACAAATATGAAACCTTAAGTCGATGTTCAAGCCTCGTTAGTTTCGATTCAGTTAGAGAAATATTTCTCTAACTGAGTCGAAAACGCCGACGATCCTTTAATAATTTACACATAAACGGAATATAGAGATGGTGTAAGTGTAGCAGTAAGATTATTTTATTGTAAAACCATAAGTTTGTCAAATTGTCTTCCAATAAGTTTACAAATCATGTAGCAGAAGCATTCAACATGAGTGTCTGATTTAAAATTACCCTTGTCACTTGAACCACAGTTAAGTTGTCAGATGCCGATGGGATGTACATAATATCGGGAGGATTATACTGAAATTTGTTTTCAATCAAGCTTGCATTTGCGTGACTTTGTATTTTTGTCGGGGGCAATGACTGTCAGGTTTTGTGGACGATTGATTTTGTTTGATTGTATCTGATATTTCTTGGAGTTTATTGTTGTAATGAAACTATTAATTTAATTAGTTTTAGTTATATCTTTAGGTTGTCGCTTTATTTAGTCGTTTGATCCTTATACATCCAATATTTAATAAATGCCACTGAAATGCCACTCACAATTTACTAGTTCAATTGAAGGGGAAGGGATGGGAAGTTTTTAAGACGCTCTCAAAAATTAAGTGGCATTTCAGTGAAAGAAGAAACAGCTCCAGACATGATTGTAATAATATAGGTCTCATAATATAGCTTGGTGATAGACTTACGAACCTTGTGAAGAATCCTATCAACTTCATCAATACAAGAAAAAAATCACATCTAATTTTAGCTTCCAATAGTTCCAATGATTGATGCGACCAAAAATATCGATATAAAGATAAAAAGATTTATGAATAAGAAGGACAAACATCGCAAAAATATCCTCACCTGAAGTAGTAGGATATTTAGGAAATTGGTCAAGTGAAAGACGCGTATTGACCTTTGAATTGCGGCCCACATGCGTCAGGTTAACAAACCTAAGAATAATAACTGGCAATATTTCAGAAGAATACTTAGAACTACTTAGTTTATAAAATTCTATAATATATATTATCTACTTATATTCAACATAGGCTATCCGCGTGAGTACAACAATAGAAGATAGAAGCAGTACCTGTTAATTGATATAAAAACATATTTGCTATGATAGCCTAAAACCCTTTTTCTCTCGTCGGTTATCGGCTCTCTGAGTAATTCCAGCTACTATTGACATGGCCATCGAAATAACCCCAATAAAAATAATGAAATCATTAATATTATAAATATTAAACATAAACAAAACATGACGTGAGCGGGCCGCGCATATTAATATGGGATAATGAATTGTAACACTTACAGAGGTGATTGCTCTTTGTGCAAAATATTGGACTAACTGGTTTTCCCAAGGAGAACAGCATGGGGTTCTTCAAAAAGGGTATGAAGCGGTTTCTTCAGGGCGGCAACGCGCGAGTGATACCCCTGGTGTTGCAAGCGTCCATAGGCTACGGTAACTGCTTACCATCAGGCGGGCCGTATGCTTGTTTGCCACATAAGTGGTAAAAAAAAAACTAATTAATTTTTATTTTATTCATAAATGGGCCATGCTAATCGAAATTATCTTACAGCGAAATATCTCACCTCTTAAAATATCCTAGAAATTACCTATTTATTCTAATTTCTGTGCATGGAACGCATGATTTAATATCCTCTACAACAGAATCAGATGATTTTTTAATGGGCCATTTAGTTCCTTTATCAGGAAAAACGAATTTAAAAAGACTGGTTTAGTCACCGAAAAAGGCTAGTTTCACGATTTCAAGGCGATGATAGCTCAGTGGTAGTGACGTCGGATACCGAGATGAAGGTCCCGGGTTTGAATCCTACAATGAGCTTGAGCTTTCGGTGAAGGAAAATATCGTGAGGAAACCATAGCACGGTGGTAGGGTACTTTGTAGTACCCGCCTGGCTGGCTACCACCCTCACGTTGAAAATCTGTCGCCAAGCACCTTTCGGTGTGTTCCGATAGCTGCACTTGAGAGCCAGTTCCTTCTAGGCTTTGTGTGCTTACCACCTTCGGCCGTATCATCACTTACCATGGTGAGATTGCAGTCAAACACAGGCCTATAAACAGTAAAAAAAAAAAAACTTTTTTGATTTGAAAAAATCACAATAATTGGACCAACAGAGGTGCTTTCCATAAATATTTTTTTAGGGAATGTATTTCCAGGCTTGATTTGATGCTTACGTGTAAGGAAATATTGGTATTAGGAAAGAAAGTGCCGCCATATAAACAAACTGATGTAGAAACATCTCAAACTATTCTATACAGGTAAAGTTCTTTTATAAAACTATTACAACAGAATATCTATACAAAGTCTAGTCCGTCCGTCATTAGTTTAGGTTTATTATAAGTTTATCTAAGTACGAATGAAGACCTATCTTTTAGGTTCATACGGTCTGATAAATCGGTCATTGCCCCCGACATAAAGGATAGAAAACCTTTTTCTTCACTGATTCACTGAATGACATTTTATTTGTTTCATTACTTGTTGCTTGGTGCAAGCGACCTTTCCAATGTAGAAGCTTATGCCAACGAAGAACACATGAGAGTAGAAAAATAATAGTTTTTGTTTTTTTACTCTTTATAGGCCTGTGTTTGACTACAATCTCACCATGGTAAGTGATGATGCGGCCGAAGGTGGTAAGCACACAAAGCCTAGAAGGAACTGGCTCTCAAGTGCAGCTATCGGAATACACCGAAAGGTGCTTGGCGACAGATTTTCAACTTGAGGGTGGTAGCCAGCCAGGCGGGTACTTCAAAGTACCCTACCACCATGCTATGGTTTCCTCACGATGTTTTCCTTCACCGAAAGCTCAAGCTCATTGTAGGATTCGAACCCGGGACCTTCATCTCGGTATCCGACGTCACTACCACTGAGCTATCATCGCCTTAAAAGTCAACTAATAATAAATAATAAATAGTGTAATAGTGTCAAGGCAAATTTTTATAATATTATTTTCTATTTAATTTCTGATATAATATTGATAAGACAGTAAAGTCAAGTCTATAATTCTATATCTCCTGCCCACCAAAAAAGGTTACGTAAATTATAAAACATTGGAAAGCAAAGCATATAAAATGAATATTTTGGACGGGCTGACTCGCGATGTGCTTATGTTACGATATACCATACTTACCTTGACTGATATACCATAGATCGTCCTACCCAGGACTGATCCCATCCATTTAATGAGATTTACTTAAGTGGTAATCTTTACCAAGCCCAGAACTAGCTCCCAAGTGGAAATTATAGTTGTAACTTACTGAAAGGTGTTTGGCGACAAAATTTTCAAATTTTCAACTGAGGGTGCAAGCCAAGCGCATTCTACAAAGTATGTACTCTTATTTTTATTCTTACTTATTATTTTGGCAGCAATTATTTCTATGCTTATTTCGAGCTCGTTTCGGCTGGGTTCGGAAATCCGCAAATATTGTAAGGGCAGTAACCTCAGGAGCAATTTGGTCTGTAGCGATGATGGATTGCCACGGGCCAACAACTTTGTCAACTGAATTGGAATCCACAAATGAGGATTTCCACACTACAGTGATTTGTAAGTCAATAGCCTTTTTAAAGCATTTATCTGTATGATTTTCTTTTCAGCGCCAATTATGTGTAAAGAGGTTTAGGGATGTATGAAATCAACTAACGTAATTACATTGTTGTACCTAATCATATACTTACCCCCTTATTCATAGTCGCTTTTTAACTAAATCAGTGTAATAATGTGCCCCGTCTCACTCTTTCGATCACCAAATGTCAAGTGGCAGATAAAGACTTCGGAATTTTAGCTAATCAACGTTTGATAACTTTAGTATGAAAAAGGGGGTTAGTATATTGTCGCTACACTAAGGATGGTCGATACAAATAGTCACCATAAAATCGATAGGTCATTAGAGATATAGATTTAATAATACCAAAGTGCACTAAACTTAACTAAAAAACAAAAACAGAATGTTGTAAATCGATATTTGGATATTGAGTGACCTTGCCGTTTAAGGTGCAATGAACATTTATTTGTGAAGTAATAATCAGTAGTACCCAACTGATATAGCTTACCGATGTACCTGCGAAGAAGATACATTTTGTACATTTTCAAAGCGCGGAAAACCGCTATTGGTCGGCAGCTGGCGCCATGTTAGCGCGCGCCGTGTAGAGGGGCGTGACATGCGAGTGAGACGGAACTAACAGCTGCAGTGTATTATGAACCTTATAGTAGTGATCTAAGGTTTATTGTAAGTTTTAAGCATTCTTTCGTTAATCTTCGGGGCCATACTTTCTTTTCTGTGCGAACGAAGATTCACGACGCGCCTTATCAGTTGGGTAATACTGTACCATATATTTAATCTGAAGATGGTGTCAGTGACGTCGAATACTATGATAAAGGCTTCAAATCTGCCATAAAGCTCCTAGATGTAGCACATATCGAGGTGATCCAGCCAGTGCACTTATCGAGGCAGTTCTCTTTTAGGCTTCTCCTAAATCTCTTTGAGGCCTCTGGCTATAGCATATTTATATGATACTAGCCACCCGGTGCGACTTCGTTATCGTTGTGTCCTACCCTATACCCTACCCTACCATACCGCGCTAAGGTTACATTAGAAAAGTTTTTATACTCGTTTATTTTGTTTAATTGCCGTATTTTCTGCGCAAATTTCTTAATTTTTTTTCCATGAGAACCTTCTATAAAATATCGATCGGTAACGGAAGGATCGGTAACGCGTGGGTGATGCGTGTGTTTGCAATCGTCACGGTAACCGCTTACCATCAAGCTGGTTGTTTATCTACTTCGTAGTATAAAGAAAACTACATAGATGTCACTCAATTTAATACTGTTGACGGAAGATTGCACATTTATTTTAGATTTTCCTGATCTAAGAATAATAAAGTAGGATCTGATTATAGTGACCATCAATCTAAATTGAAACTGGTTGATATTCATAGATTAAAAAAAAGACAGTGTGATGGTAAACTAAAAATAGCATCTAAATCATTAATGTGTTTTAAGGTGTTCAGTTTATTTTGTGGTTGACATCTATTAAATTATAATAGTAATTAATTCAATAACACATGACGTTATTTACTTAACCAGTTATGTTATCTTGAAAGCAGATGGAAATTAATATGGGTCGGAAGATCTTTCAAAAAAGATTTACCAAAATCGAATCCGTAAGGCATAAAACGATAGTTATCGATTTCTAAGAATTTTATCTGATGGGTAGCTTAGATCAGAGAGAATTATAATTATCATGATACTTTTTACCCCTCTAAAAATAAACCCATAAAACTATGGACAACATTTAATACCTAACAAAATAATTCGGAATGAAATTGTACCGGCAAGGGACATTGATTGAATAATTGATAGAAATAATAGAGGAAAATTTACTGGAAACTATTTAATGATCTGAATTAATAATAAAATGTAGGTGAGTACACGGTATTGATGTTTGATGTGAACTGACTTTAAAGTAATATAAATTGTCGTTACATTAGTTATTGCTGACCGCGCAAGTGCACGGTCGTTAGCCCGTACATGTTCCCGGGGGAGAAAATTGAAAGGGTGGATGATGAAAACCAATGAATGAAAATGTGCATGAGACAAGGTGATCCACTTGTTGCTTAAGTTCTACTGATGATCAACTTAATGTCTCTATTTTTATAATCTACACAATTGTTCACTCACTGTAAATAGAATTATGTAATCTCGTCTATTATTACGTGCACTACACGGAAACTTTTCACTCACTGACACTGTACACTAGTAGCAAGGGTGTCGACGCGGGTGGCCTGAGGGTCTTGACCCGCAGGCGCATCTGTGGACCCGCTGGAAGCACTGTTGCTGCCGTGTGGAGTGGGGCGGCTGGCCTGAGGGACCTTCCCCGCAGAAGCCGCCACCCAATGATAACCGGCTCGAAGGACCATCAATTTTAAAAAAACTGTTTTATTTATACCTTGACAAACCTACAAAGTACATAATAAGAATATTCGAAACGTGTTGGTTTTATTGCTGTATTACAATAATCATTAATCACTAGTATAATATGACGTAGAAATAAATCGCTTTTTTTTGTATGCTACGAAGTCGGTAAATAATCGTACGGCTCACCTGATGGTAAGCGGTTATCGTAGCCATATAGACGCTTGCAACACACGGGGCATCACTCACGCATTACCAACCCTTCCCCTATCCCCGGTGAGCTCTGGCGACCTTACTCACGCGCAGGAACACAACATAAAGTTATTTAGCTGCGGTATTCTGTAAGGTGGAGCTAAATTCTCCAGTCGAGCTGCTCTCTAAAAGCCTCTGAGTAAAATAGTTTTAACAAAACGATAGACGTGACAATAATACTTTTAATGACTTAAAATTACAGTATTTTCAAAGAGAAATCTGATTGCTCTTAACTAAGGAACATCTACTGAAGTTTATGATGAGCTGATTACGATTTTACGAGTACTTTCACAATTTTTTTCATTGGCGATTTTTATATCTTTCTGTATAAGTTTGTTTATCAATGAGAAGAATCCTTTTTGTAAAGTTCACAACCGGGGTCGAACTCGTGAACTTTGACATTTTGTAAATTAATCAACCAATAGGTGAGTTTATGATGCAAATATTTTTGTTTCTATTTTTCAGTAATGATATTTTTAATATTATTAAGCTACATATTTAATTCAAAAAATTTAGGCAATAATATAACTATTATGTATGTATAACTATTGCACAGAAAGGTTGACACTAAATTAGTAACAAATCAAAGTAGAATTCCACAGGGAAATATTCTTAGTCCTCCATTATTCACAATCTACGTGAATGACTGTAAAATTTCCAGAAATTGATACTATTTGTAGATCTATTGAATATATTTCACTGTCTTGATTAGAGTGATCCTCAATCCAAAATACGTAAAGAATCAGGTAAAATGATAAATTGGTTTTAATATTGTCGGGTTTGCGATACCCTAAAAATAACAACAAAATATTGTTAGGCCTGTGTCTGACCGCAATCTCACTTTTGTAAGTGATGATGTAGCCGAAGGTGGTAAGCACACAAAGCCTGGAAGGAATACACATTGACATACCTGAAAGGTATGCATGACATGCGGGAGCCTCCCACGCCAAAGCTTTTGAATCCATAACTCCATCCATAACATATTTTGAATATTATGTACTTATAAGGGAGATCTCTTATAAGTAGGAACTGGCTCATAAGTGCAGCTTTCGGAAGTCGGAACATATATTATTATATAGGTGGTTGGTTACTGCCTTGGGACCATCGTGCTATGTTTTTCTTACGATGTCTTCCTTCACCGAAAGCTCAAGCTTACTGAAGGATTCAACTTCAACCCAAGAACCCTGGGACCCAATTCTAACTTCCCTCGAACTAGTCTTCAAATCGAACTTACGGTTCGAGTCCTATTCGACTGCAAAATTTCTAGGGGCGGAGTTAATTCCAACGATCTCGACCAATCAAAGGACTAGTTGACTGGTTTTCCTTCTAAAAATGCCGGCCTCGAAATTACCGGAATAACGTAACGTGATTAACACACGATAAAAGTTCGAATTCGTACTTTTTTCGATCGAGCGATCTATTTCGATTGGTTGAGAATTGACTCCCTGGGCCTTCGTCTCGTCATCCGACGTCACTACCATAGAGCTATCATCGCTTATAAAAAATATATTCATTATAAAATTTATATTCGTTACATTTTACGAGTTCTTTTGTGGTTGTTTTTAAAGTGTGATAGTCATGATCATTTATTTATTTACAAACGATGTAATTTATTAGCATACTAAGTTTAACAGGTTTTCGTTATAAATTATTTCGGAATTATAATTTAAAATAATTTTGCCATTAGGCAGGTTTTCGAAGTAAGATTAATCGTATAGTTGTATAGTTATTAATTTTGAGTCAAAAATCGAATGAAGAAACTGTCTACACTAATAAGCATACACATTGATAATATCACAATATAATCACAAGTTGAAACATAAGTCGCAAAGGTGTATACAATATGTAATACAAAAAGTATTTCTGGTGGTTATGACGTCACTCAGGCTAAGGCACCTACCATGAAACATTATTTGTAATTGACATACCTGAAAGGTATGCATGACATGCGGGAGCCTCCCACGACAAAGCTTTTGAATCCATAACTCCATCCATAACATATTTTGAATATTATGGACTTATAAGGGAGATCTCTTATAAGTAGGTACATAATACTAATAATAATAAGTACTACATATAAGAACATTTAATAATGAATAAAAAATAAGAAAGGAAGATAGAATAGAATAGAATATTTATTTGTTGAACACAGGTTATTATAAAACAAAGATGTTACAGAATGTCAGAGTTGGTACTTTCTATGTTCTGCCGTTAGGCGTACAAATTCTTAATACAATCAAATTAAAATGGCAATAAAAGTTAAATTCAATATTAATAATTAATGTCTTATTACAATACAAATAAAAGAATTAAACGAAAATAATAATACAATACGATTTAAGTCAAGTTTAGTAAAATCCAAGTTTTAAATATATCCGTCACTTTCTAATGACATATAACTAAATGGGCAGGGCTATCTTAAGGTTAGGTTTTACAAAACTCGACTTTAACCTTCTTTTGTAATAAAGGGGCAGTTCTGCGTGAATTTAATGGAATTAGAATATTGCCCGTCACTAACCTCACTCTAGGCTACTTACCTCGGGAATTACAGCCCTAATCCACAACAGAATCCCAGGGACGAACCTAGATTAAAACACACGATGCAGTAATTGGTCCTTACTGTTCAAAATCAGTGACAAACCACTGACTATTTGTGGAATTTGATTGTTCAGTATTAGGTACTACTCTAAAGGGATTTTTCTCAATGGTTAGAGGTGACACCCGACTGTGAAAAAAAAAAACAACCTTAGGTACAGAAATTAATAGATTATGAAACGCAAAAAAAAAAAACTGGTGTGACGTCTTCATGACGAAGATGGCAGCGCGTGAGGTGGCTTAAATTTTTATTATTAACAGGTTTCATTTTTGGGGTGACACCACGATATCCGCACCGGGTGCCACCCATACTAGCCATGCTAACTACTGATTAGACATTAGTCGAAAAACTTGACTTCTGTCAAAATGTATAGGGTTTCTAAGATATCCACCATGTTTACAGGCAAATGTCGAGACACCTATAACCTAGATTTATTCAAGGCCAGAGTGAATAGGCTTTTTCTGGGTAAGCGTGCTACATCCTCGGCCTTGTCATAACTCCTCATGGGGTCAGGCGAAGGTCAAACGCAAGCACATTTACCGGCGTGAAGTTAGCGGCCAAAAGTTAGCAGCCAATATAATCCGACCAAATTAAGAAGAATCCAATAAAATGCTTTATTTACCTTATTTACCATGGAAAATTGTTTAAAATATAAGGAAATGATAAAAATATTTGAAAAAAGGCCTCACAGGCGTGATAATATCCTAAATAGACATGAATTCAGAATTAACTAAATACCAAAGTATTTAATAATTTAATCGGTTTCAAGGGTTCAAAGCAAAGAAAATTTTACAAATTACAAAAGACCATATAAAACCTTTGTATTAAATTGAGTTTGAATGATCTCATGAAAGTTTCAGAGCCATAACTCGAACAAAAACAAACGTAATGCCATAATTATACGTTTTCGTTTCTTAAGAATGAGGATAAGACATGAAAAAAGTCATGGTGTCACTCTAAAAATTAATTTATTTTAAAGATATATTAGTATACTAAGTAAATAATAGCAATCTATGTACTTACCGAGGGGATACATAGGTTTGTTAGCAATCGGCGAAAATAATATCGACAAAAATATCTACATTGAATTTGATGGTAGATTAAACTCTCAAGTCTTGTCGGTGTCACTTCAAATATGTATTTAAATGATAGGTACATAAGTCTTCTAAGTAAATAATATCATTCTATGTACTTGCTGAGAGGATATGATAGGTTTGTGTATCAATAGCGTAAATTTTATCGATTAAAATCTTCCTTTGAATTAATGGTAGTTGAACCTCTCAAAACTTGCCGGTGTCACTCCAAATATGTATTTAAATTAAAGGTACATAAGTCTTCTAAGTAAATAATATCATTCTATGTACTTGCCGAGAGGATATGATAGGTTTGTGAGTCACCGTCGAAAATAATAAAGACAAAAATCTTTCATTTGAATTTGATGGTAGATTAACCCCTCACGTCTTGTCGGTGTCACACCAATATGTATTTAAATAATAGGTACATAAGTCTTCTAAGTAAATAATATCATACTATGCACTTGCCGAGGGGATATAATAGGTTTGTGAGTCAATATCGTAAAGTTTATCGATTAAAATCTTCCTTTGAATTAATGGTAGCTTAACCTCTCAAGACTTGCCGGTGTCACTCCAAATATGTATTTAAATTATAGGTACATAAGTCTTCTAAGTAAATAATATCATTATATGTACTTGCCAAGAGGATATGATAGGTTTGTGAGTCAGCGGTGAATATAATAGAGACAAAAATCTTTCATTTGGATTTGATGGTAGATTAACATCTCAAGTCTTGCCGGTGTCACTCCAAATATGTATTAAAATTATAGATACATAAGTTTGCTAAGTAAATATTATCATTCTATGTACTTGCCGAGGGGTTATGATAGGTTTGTGAGTCAGCAGCGTAAATTTTATAGATAGAAATCTTTCCTTTAATTTTGATGGTAGATAAACATCTCAAGTCTGGCCGGTGTCACTCCAAATATGTATTTAAATTATAGGTACATAAGTCTTCTAAGTAAATAATATCATTATATGTACTTGCCGAGAGGATATGATAGGTTTGTGAGTCAGCGGCGAAAATAATAGAGGCAAAAATCATTCATTTGATTTTGATGGTAGATTAACATCTCATGTCTTGCCGGTGTCACTCCAAATATATATTTAAATTATAGGTACATAAGTCTTCTAAGTAAATAATATCATTCTATGTACTTGCCGAGAGGATATGATAGGTTTGTGAGTCAGCAGCGTAAATTTTATCGATAAAAATCTTTCCTTTGACTTTGATGGTAGATTAACATCTCAAGTCTTGCCGGTGTCACTCCAAATATGTATTAAAATTATAGGTATATAAGTCTTCTAAGTAAATAACATCATTCTATGTACTTTCCGAGAGGATATGATAGGTTTGTGAGTCAGCGGCGAAAATAATAGAGACAAAAATCTTTCATTTGAATTTGATGGTAGATTAACATGTTAAGTCTTGACGGTGTCACTCCAAATATGTATTAAAATTATAGATACATTAGTTTGCTCAGTAAATAATATAATTCTATGTACTTGCCGAGAGAATATGATAGGTTTGTGAGTCAGCGGCGAAAATAATAGAGGCAAAAATCATTCATTTGATTTTGATGGTAGATTAACATCTCAAGTCTTGCCGGTGTCACTCCAAATATATATTTAAATTATAGGTACATAAGTCTTCTAAGTAAATAATATCATTCTATGTACTTGCCGAGAGGATATGATAGGTTTGTGAGTCAGCAGCGTAAATTTTATCGATAAAAATCTTTCCTTTGATTTTGATGGTAGATTAACATCTCAAGTCTGGCCGGTGTCACTCCAAATATGTATTAAAATTATAGATACATAAGTTTGCTAAGTAAATAATATCATTCTATGTACTTGCCGAGAGGATATGATAGGTTTGTGAGTCAGCGGCGAAAATAATAGAGACAAAAATCTTTCATTTGAATTTGATGGTAGATTAACATGTCAAGTCTTGCCGGTGTCACTCCAAATATGTATTAAAATTATAGATACATAAGTTTGCTCAGTAAATAATATCATTCTATGTACTTGCCGAGGGGATATGATAGGTTTGTGAGTCAGCAGCGTAAATTTTATGGATAAAAATCTTTCCTTTGATTTTGATGGTAGATTAACATCTCAAATATTGCCGGTGTCACTCTAAATATGTATTTTAATTATAGGTACATAAGTCTTCTAAGTAAACACCATCATTCTATGTACTTGCCGAGAGGATGTGATAGGTTTGTGAGTCAGCGGCAAAAATAATAGAGACAAAAATCTTTCCTTTGACTTTGATGGTAGATTAACATCTCAAGTCTTGCCGGTGTCACTCTAAATATGTATTTAAATTATAGGTACATAAGTCTTCTAAGTAAATAACATCATTCTATGTACTTGCCGAGAGGATGTGATAGGCTTGTAAGTCAGCGGCGAAAATAATAGAGGCAAAAATCTTTCATTTGATTTTGATTGTGGATTAACATCTCAAGTCTTGCCGGTGTCACCCCAAATATATATTTAAATTATAGGTACATAAGTCTTCTAAGTAAATATTATCATTCTATGTACTTGCCGAGGGGTTATGATAGGTTTGTGAGTCAGCAGCGTAAATTTTATCGATAAAAATATTTCCTTTAATTTTGATGGTAGATAAACATCTCAAGTCTGGCCGGTGTCACTCCAAATATGTATTTAAATTATAGGTACATAAGTCTTCTAAGTAAATAATATCATTTTATGTACTTGCCGAGAGGATATGATAGATATGTGAGTCAGCGGCGAAAATAATAGAGGCAAAAATCATTCATTTGATTTTGATGGTAGATTAACATCTCAAGTCTTGCCGGTGTCACTCTAAATATGTATTTAAATTATAGGTACATAAGTCTTCTAAGTAAATAACATCATTCTATGTACTTGCCGAGAGGATGTGATAGGCTTGTAAGTCAGCGGCGAAAATAATAGAGGCAAAAATCTTTCATTTGATTTTGATTGTGGATTAACATCTCAAGTCTTGCCGGTGTCACCCCAAATATATATTTAAATTATAGGTACATAAGTCTTCTAAGTAAATATTATCATTCTATGTACTTGCCGAGGGGTTATGATAGGTTTGTGAGTCAGCAGCGTAAATTTTATCGATAAAAATATTTCCTTTAATTTTGATGGTAGATAAACATCTCAAGTCTGGCCGGTGTCACTCCAAATATGTATTTAAATTATAGGTACATAAGTCTTCTAAGTAAATAATATCATTTTATGTACTTGCCGAGAGGATATGATAGATATGTGAGTCAGCGGCGAAAATAATAGAGGCAAAAATCATTCATTTGATTTTGATGGTAGATTAACATCTCATGTCTTGCCGGTGTCACTCCAAATATATATTTAAATTATAGGTATGTACATAAGTCTTCTAAGTAAATAATATCATTATATGTACTTGCCGAGAGGATATGATAGGTTTGTGAGTCAGCAGCGTAAATTTTATCGATAAAACTCTTTCCTTTGACTTTGATGATTTGTACATAGAATGATAATATTTACTTAGCAAACTTATGTATCTATAATTTTAATACATATTTGGAGTGACACCGGTAAGACTTGACATGTTAATCTACCATCAAATTCAAATGAAAGATTTTTGTCTCTATTATTTTCGCCGCTGTCTCACAAACTTATCATATCCTCTCGGCAAGTACATAGAATGATATTATTTACTTAGAATACTTATGTACCTATAATTTAAATACATATTTGGAGTGACACCGGCAAGAATTGAGATGTTAATCTACCATCAAAATCAAATGAAAGATTTTTGCCTCTATTATTTTCGCCGCTGACTTACAAACCTATCATAACCTCTCGGCAAGTACATAGAATGATATTATTTACTTAGAAGATTTATGTAGCTATCATTTAAATACATATTTGAAGTGACAGCGGCAAGACTTGAGATGTTAATCTACCATCAAATTCAAAGGAAAGATTTTTATCGATAAAATTTACGCTGCTGACTCACAAACCTATCACATCCTCTCGGCAAGTACATAGAGTGATGTTATTTACTTAGAAGATTTATGTATCTATAATTTAAATACATATTTAGAGTGACACCGGCAAGACTTGAGATGTTAATCTACCATCAAAATCAAAGGAAAGATTTTTATCCATAAAATTTACGCTGCTGACTCACAAACCTATCATATCCCCTCGGCAAGTACATAGAATTATATTATTTACTAAGCAAACTTATGTATCTATAATTTTAATACATATTTGGAGTGACACCGGCAAGACTTGACATGTTAATCTACCATCAAATTCAAATGAAAGATTTTTGTCTCAAAAATATTTTCGCCGCTGACGCACAAACCTATCATATCCTCTCGGAAAGTACATAGAATGATATTATTTACTTAGCAAACTTATGTATCTATAATTTTAATACATATTTGGAGTGACACCGGCAAGACTTGACATGTTAATCTACCATCAATTTCAAATGAAAGATTTTTGTCTCTATTATTTTCGCCGCTGACTCACATACCTATCATATCCTCTCGGCAAGTACATAGAATGATATTATTTACTTAGCAAACTTATGTGTCTATAATTTTAATACATATTTGGAGTGACACCGGCAAGACTTGAGATGTTAATCTACCATCAAAGTCAAAAAAAAAAATTTTATCGATAAAATTTACGCTGCTGACTCACAAACCTATCATATCCTCTCGGCAAATACATAGAATGATATTATTTACTTAGCAAACTTATGTATCTATAATTTTAATACATATTTGGAGTGACACCGGCAAGACTTGACATGTTAATCTACCATCAAATTCAAATGAAAAAATTTTGTCTCTATTATTTTCGCCGCTGACTTACAAACCTATCATATCCTCTCGGCAAGTACATAGAATAATATTATTTACTTAGAAGACTTATGTACCTATAATTTAAATACATATTTGGAGTGACACCGGCAAGACTTGACATGTTAATCTACCAACAAATTCAAATGAAAAATTTTTGTCTCTATTATTTTCGCCGCTGACTTACAAACCTATCATATCCTCTCGGCAAGTACATAGAATGATATTATTTACTTAGAAGACTTATGTACCTATAATTTAAATACATATTTGGAGTGACACCGGCAAGAATTGAGATGTTAATCTACCATCAAAATCAAATGAAAGATTTTTGTCTCTATTATTTTCGCCGCTGACTTACAAACCTATCATAACCCCTCGGCAAGTACATAGAATGATATTATTTACTTAGAAGACTTATGTACCTATAATTTAAATACATATTTGGAGTGACACCGGCAAGAATTGAGATGTTAATCTACCATCAAAATCAAATGAAAGATTTTTGCCTCTATTATTTTCGCCGCTGACTTACAAACCTATCATAACCCCTCGGCAAGTACATAGAATGATATTATTTACTTAGAAGACTTATGTACCTATCATTTAAATACATATTTGAAGTGACACCGACAAGACTTGAGAGTTTAATCTACCATCAAATTCAATGTAGATATTTTTGTCGATATTATTTTCGCCGATGGCTAACAAACCTATCTATCCCCTCGGTAAGTACATAGAATGCTATTATTTACTTAGTATACTAATATATCTTTTAAATAAATTAATTTCTAGAGTGACACCATGACTTTTTTCATGTCTTATACTCATTCTTAAGAAACGAAAACGTATAATTATGGCATTACGTTTGTTTTTGTTCGAGTTATGGCTCTGAAATTTTCATGAGATTATTCAAACTCAATTTAGTACAAAGGTTTTATATGGTCTTTTGTAATTTGTAAAATTTTCTTTGCTTTGAACCCTTGAAACCGATTAAATTATTAAATACTTTGGTATTTAGTTAATTCTGAAATCATGTCTATTTAGGATATTTTCACGCATGTGAGGCCTTTTTTCAAATATTTTTATCATTTCCTTATATTTTAAACAATTTTCCATGGTAAATAAGGTAAATAAAGCATTTTATTGGATTCTTCTTAATTTGGTCGGATTATATTGGCTGCTAACTTTTGGCCGCTAACTTCACGCCGGTAGCACATTTAACATAAAAAAAAAAAAAAAATTGGGTCCCTGGAATGCACATCAGTTAGCGTTAGCTGCCTAGAGAGAGCTTGTTTTTATTTTTTAAGTTTGTGTATAAATTAAAATGATATGTACATTAAAGTAATGTAAATAATTAATACACTTGTATAATCATAAATAACTTTGACGCGACTGCATAAATATACCATTTTATTAATAGTATCAAAACATTTGAATAGTCTTACTTCTGCAGAGAGACACATTGCTTCTTCTTCTAAGAAATAATGTGTGATAATTATTTGCAATATTAAATTACTAGATTAAAAAGTGCATAGCCAGTAATTAGTAAGTATTAAAAATCAAAATTACGACATAAATTATTATATCACATATTATTAGTCACAATAAATCACTTTTACATAGTCTGCACTGTCCATACCTACGTAGTCACCGATCATAAAAATAATGTATTAGTAAAATGGTGGTCGATATACTTAAAAGTTACACGGACTTTTTGAGAAAACTTAATTCACTTCCTTTCAGCTCACTAGTGCACATAGATTGATCATTATTGAATAAAACACCACCGATAGGTAATAAATATGGAATAAAACTCGAAAGAAAAGAAAAAGTAAACGCAACGTCACTTCCCGCCAAAAAAGATGACTAAAAGTGTATGAAAGTGGATGGATATAGAAGAGGAAGACTGAAAAAGAGAAGGAAGGATTGTGTGAAAAATTATATGGGTCAAAAAAAATTCTAAAATTCAAAAAATTTGCACCGACCCAAACCCCCTTATTACAAAACATGGATCCCATCAAAAACATTTGTATGTAAAATGTTGCCAAGACATATGGCTCGCACTGTCAAAAAGTTGTCAGATCTGATGTAGACCCAAGCTTATAACTCTACATGCACTTACTCTACAAGCCCTAACTTCACAAACTCTACACCTTAGTCAAAATATGTGGCTTGGCCGTTTCCCTACCGTCACATGGGAGTAAGGGAAAAATGTATTCACTGTTCATTACTTTTTTGTTATTCAATAGTTCTTTTAGTAGTGAAACGGCCAAGCCACATATTTTGACTACGGTGTGTAGAGTTTGTAAAGTTAGGGCTTGTAAAGTTATAAGCTTGGGTCTACATCAGATCTGACAACTTTTTGACAGTGCGAGCCATATGTCTTGGCAACATTTTACATACAAATATTTTTGATGGGATTTCACTTCTTTTTGTAAGTTGCTTATGTTTTTTTTTTGTTTAAAATTTCCAAGTTTTATAATTTTTTTGTTGATTGTGTACTAATACATGCTTACATACCAAATTTCAGCTTTCTAGGACTTCAGGAAGTACCCTATGAGTTTTGATGATCATCAGTGAGTCAGTGACGAAATCGGGGATTTTTAGATATCAATAAAATCTAAAGTATAAGAGCTATGTTATTGAAACTTAATATGTTTAATAAGTTCACTATTGACATCATATCCTGAGAATTTTGTTTATCTGGTATAATCCAAACCCAAGTTATGAGGGTTCAAAAAAACGACGAAGCGCTTCGAGAAAAGGTAGGTAGTGCCCTTTCGCTTCGCTTGGCTGTCTTGGCGGGAGATTAAAGCAAAACCAGGTTTTAAAATAGTCTCGTCTCTTTTTATTATATGACGTTAGAAAGTGACTGAGTGACATTAAAATGAATGGCGCAAGTGATTGGGAACAGAACAAATAGATGATGATATTAGGTACTTAATCACGATGTAACGGAAGTTTGATTTTGTTATACTATAGACACATGAGTGAAAGATTCCCCATGTGTTGCAAGCGTCAAAAGTACAACAGAAAATACTTACCATAAGACACGCGGGCCGTACGCGTTTGCCAAAATAAGTTGCATAAAAAACCGACCAAGTGCGAGTCAGACTCGCACACGGAGGGTACCGTAAAAAACTTTTATATATGGGGCCCCTTTTAATTTTTATTATTTGTTGTTATTGCGGCAATAGAAATACATTATTCTGTGAAAATTCCAACTGTCTACCTATTATGGTTCATGAGATATAGTCCACTGACAGTCAGACTTCTGTCTGCATGTCAGTGACGGACAGCGGAGGCTAATAACAGGGGTCCCGTTGGCATTCCTTGATTACGGAACACTAAAAAAGAAAAATAAAATGATGTGCCTGCAAATGCCGACGTTAATAAAATTAGTTTATACAAAATGGTTGTATCGTAATAAAACAAACAATCACACTTATTTTGTTTCAGAATATGGAACCCTACCAATATGAAGAGATTACAACAAATACAAAGGGAAGCAACAGAATAATATTTTTGAGACAGGTAGTCGCATAATCACATAATCGAGTATCAAAACCAGCCCGCGATGACTTCCGCGCGCATTATTGACTAATCTGATAGCGATAAAAAAATTAAGCTTGTCTAGTTTATCTTGACTCTTTTTTTTGCTATAAACCTAAGTTAATTTTTTTGTATCTATATATTTGTGTTTGGTTTCGATTTTTATCCCTAAACTAAATAAATACCAGATAGCTTTATTTTATGAACTGTAAATTTTCAAAAATAAGTATGTAGCTACCTACTAAATGATTTATCTATGGTCTATGTTTGATAGGCTACAGATTCTTATCTGATGTTCTAACGACCAGGTCCATTATGACTTACCTGATACCAAATTCAGTGAACTAATGAAATTGTCTATTTCCAGCTACTCGTGTCCGGGAGCGTAATATCGTATTACTTCATAAGCGGACTAACTATGGGTGCAACAACAGTTTTTGTACCGCAAATCAGACGAGAAGCCAACTCTACAGAAGTAATAACCGATGACATGGCATCGTGGATAAGTAAGAAAAAAATTCAATATTCCCAATATTGATTTTTTTTAGATAAATGATAAAATGGTATTTATTAGACACAAAGATTCACACACAACAATAAGAATAAAAAAGACACAACTTAGTAACATAAAAAATATAAGAAAAAACAATACAACAAACTAAAAGAATAATAAATACAATGCAATAATTTGCGTGTGATATCGTGGGTCTAAATGGCCCCAGCTCAGCATGTGCTGCAGATCACTACAGCGCTGATTTTCGGCTGAAGCCACGTGAGAATCACGGACATTTGGGCGGTGCATATTTATAATATAAAATATGCATAGTTAAAAATAGAAAGCTTAAATTAAATAAACACATCAGTCTCATCAAAGCAAAAAATAATAATAATAATTACATAATAAATATATTATTATTTTAAATCATAAAAAACAGATATTACATAGTGATAAATAGTATTAACATTATAGTTGTAGATAGATAAGTATTCATAAATTTCATAAGGGTTACTAATTAAATCAATCATAGGAAAAAAAATATGTATGTATATTAATAAATTCTCGTATAGTATTTACCTAAGTGCTGGATTTTTGAATGCCGATGAGCATACTTTTAAGTTTTGACCTAAAGGTTTTGAACTCCTTATAGGTGTCTTATATACATTGACGGGCCAGCAGGCGCGGGCGGTTAAGACTCTGGTTTAGATTCCACCTATCGCGCCGCAGGTCGTGGGTTCGATTCCCACACAGGAAATTTCTTTTTGTTTATACCACTATGGTCGCAAACAAGCACATGACCCGCCTGATGAGAAGCAGTTATGCCTATGGACTCTTGCAACACCATGAGTATCACTCGCGCGTTGCCGACCCTAACCGACATTCATTTGTGTGCATAAACATGTCTGTATATCCTGTGTCTTGTCTGTGTTATTGCCGGCTCTTCTCAGCAAATGCAACCTTCTGGATCGGTATTGGAGTATTAGAATAAAACTTTTCATAAGTGCCTGCGAAGGTCTATTTGAATACATGATATAGAATTTTGAATTCTGGGTGTAATTATGTCTACATATTAAGTATGTATTTACAAACAAAAAAAAAATGTATTATATCACTTATCTGGTTTCCATAGTACAAGCTCTGCTTAGTTTGGGATCAGATGACCGTGTGTGAGAAATGTCCCAGGATATTTAGGATATTTTAGGATTTAGTTTTAATCTGCATACACGTTCAATATTTAGTTTTGACTCTTTTGTAAGTAAAGCTTTATCGTTTTTTAAATTTCAAATACTTGACTTAAGCGACAATAGCTCAAGGGTAGTGACATCAGATGCCTAGACGAAGGTCCTAGATTTGAATCCAACCATGAGCTTGATCCTTCGGTGAAGGAAAACATCATGAAGAAACCATAGAATGGTCGTAGGGTACTTTGTAGTACCCACCTGGCTGGCTACCACCCTCAAGTTGAAAATCTGTTGAAAACGAAGCATCTATCGGTGTGTTCCGACAGCTGCACTTGCGAGCCAGTTTCTTCTAGGCTTTGTGTGCTTACCACCTTCGGCCACATCATTACTTACCATGGTGAGATTGCGGTCAAAAACATATACTCTATACTCTTTGAATCCCATATTTTTAACCATAATTTCCTTTCACAGATGCAGTAAGCATATTCACGGGTGTACCATGGATATTTATTTCATCATACTTAATAGTGCGCTTTGGAACTAGACTTCCTTTACGAGTATTATCCTTGACCACTTTATTAGCAACTGTACTTTTCTACTGCAGCACTAATTTGACACATATTTTCATAAGTAAAGCAATGTTAGGCCTTATTCCAGCGTCACAAATAACATTATTTCTTCGTCTTGTATCAGAATACACTTCCGCAAAATATCGAGGTATATTTTTAACTGTTAAGTCAGCAACATTTTTCTGGGGACTTTGGGTCTCAAATGCTATCGGAACATTTTTTTATTGGAAAAATATTATGTTGCTTCAAATTATCTGTTCTACGTTTCCTGTAATGACCATATATTTTTGGCCTGAATCACCTTTATGGTTAGCAAAAAATGGTAAATTTGAGGAATGTGCGGCTTCCCATAGATGGTTAAAAGGATCTGATGTGGATTCAGAGAATGAGCTGAAGAGACTCATAAATGACCAGAGAGAAGTATTAATGAGCGTTAAAGAACACAAACCTTTCCGCCGTCAAATAACCGATATATTTTCCAAGACGGCAGTTAAAGAATTTTATGTCCCTACACTTTTGTCAATGTTAATGTTAGGTTTATATGGATTTACTGGGAAATTAGTTTGCGCCGTGTACGCAATAGATGTTATTAAGAAAATAACGAATAGTGAATCAACCGCATACCTGGGTATGCTTGTACTGGACGGTATCAGTGTACTTAGTTCCTATATCGGTTGTGGTTTATCTAAAATTTTAAAAAGAAGAACATTATTACTGGTTTTTGCATCTATAGGAGTATTTTTCTTATTTGTTATATCGCTCTATTTGCATTTAGTTAATGAATCTGTAATCGTAGAAAATGCTTACGTATCAGTATTTCTGCTAGTATTTTTTTCTATATCAGTGTGTGTTGGACCAATAATAATGTGCACAACAGTATTAAGTGAAATATTACCGCTTAAGAGTAGAACTTTATCAGTTTGTATAATTGCTGTATTCGAAAGAATTTTAAATTGTGGTATGTTAAAAGTTTATCCATATATATTTAAAGTGTATGGTTTAGATGGAGCGTTCTTTTCTTTTGCAACATTTTCAACAATCAGTGTAGTTCTAATATATCTGTACTTACCAGAAACAAAAGACAAAACTCTTCAGGAAATTGCTGATTGTATAAAAAGTGTCGATGGCCAAAAATTTAGAAATACGACTGAACTTTTGCTTAGGAAAACTAAAAATGACGAGTATATCGTAGAGAGAACGTGTACATAAGCGTCTATAGCATCTTACTAACTCTTCAGGGTTCACTGATAACTAACTAGATCGTATGACAAAATGTTAAAGTGTTTTAATATGATGTCTTTGAACAAGCGTAGGGATAATAATTTACCTTACATTCTTGTACAAACTTATTCAATACGTTTTTCTCCTTTTAAAAATGTGTAATTTTTGTTATCTCTTTTATTAAATTATTACTTTTTTGCTTGGTTTGCTTTTGTGTTTGTGTAGTGTATTAATTTGTGAATTTATTATTTTGTGTTTTTCCATATTTTTATTCCTGTAGAAGCTCATTGCCGACTGCAGGTAGTAGCAGCAGGCGATACTGTCGCCGCGACGCTACTGATTTCTATGTATTACTTTGAAATACCTTTCGTAGTTAGCGACACGTCGCGACGGATTGTCTCCATAGAAACGAAAGAGAAAAAAGTTGTCTCCTGGATCGCGGTTAAAAAAATAACATTGAAAACTAATTATAAGTACGCGTCCCTTGCGAGAACCAACGGGTTAAGTTACTATTATTGTATCGATGAGATAAATGTTTTGCGTGGTGTGTTTACCTGTGCGTGATTTATTTATTTATTTATAAGGTTAATTAAAGTTAATTAACCTATTATTTGGACAAGGAACAGTAAAATTGATTTCGGCAAGTAACTGAGGACAATTGACATGATCTCTTACAATCTTGTATAATACCCAGCGGCGAATCTTAAGAGATGTTATTTTGAAAAACTTTAAGCTATTCTCGTGAGATAGAGGCTCAAGTCGTTTATTTTGATGGACTGTGGGGAAAAACATGAATCTCTTTTGAATTCTTTCTTTCGAACTCTCTTTTGAAAATCCTGTGTGAATGGTTATTGTAGTAAGGATTCCAGATACAAGAGCAGTATTCCAAAGTGGTTCGAACCAGGGACCCAATTCTCACTTCCCTCGAACTAGCCTTCGAATCGAACTTGCATTACGAGTGCTAGTTCTACCGTAAAATTTCTCACTCGACTTCATCCAACATAGTGGAGTTTAAGGAGTTTATCATTGGTTTTTGAAAAAACTATAAAACAGAAAAATTTCAAAAAGTCAGGAAGCCGCGGTTTCCCACACCTGCTTCAAAACTGACGTGCCGCCGTGCCACAACTACTTTGAGGTGCAAGCGCGGTGTCTGGGTTGTAAGGAGTAACGATAATCCTGACTTTTTTAACTTTATTTTGTGTTTTTCAAAAACCAATCACGTAATTTTTTTTATATGATGTTATAGAATATTAGTAGACCATGGTCTGAACAACGTTTGTTCTAGCGAAAAAACGATAAAAGTCACCGTGTATATCGGCCAAACACGACCTACACACAGATAAACAAACATACATAGGTGCATAAGTGCTTACATCAGTTTGCAATTTATATTTTTTTATTTTTAAACAAGATATTTAAGCTTAAATATATATGTATTTGTTGCTTAAGAAAGAGATGTATATTAATAGGAATACCCACTTATTTACTACATTATATAGGTATATTTTATAGTATTATTAGTTTTATTTTTTATTTTTGTATATTTATTATCTTGCTATTGTAGTGAGCCTACCGTGTCTTCACTTGCCGGCCCCAACGGAAGATCAGCGTTGGTTATATGTACATCACATATAGCCAACATTATGCTGAGTTGGAGGACCGTTTTGTGACTGTTTTTATTTATTAATTTCTGTTATTGTATACCGTGTTTTTTATTTTTAGTCACAAATAAATATGTTTGATTTGATTTGATTTGATACAGTAACACAATTTCACATCATTACATTGCATATTAACAACAGTGTAAGTGCAGTGCAAACGTCTCCGCATCGTGGGTAAGTAAAGGTAGAGCTATGAGTCCTCAATTTTTCCATCGATTCCCGCGAGATCAGCGCAAATCAACGGCCAGAGGGTGAATCCAGTGCCCGGCATGATTAGTTACTATACCTACTATACAAAATATTAGTAATGCCATCTCTGAAAACCCACGAGATCTTTTCTCGTGAAAGCGTATATTCATAACTGCAAGTTTTGCATGAAATGAAAAGGAATTAGAATATTGCCCGTCACTAACCTCACTGTAGGCCACTTACCCCGGGAATTACAGCCCTAATCCACAACAGAATCCCAGGGACGAACCTAGATTAACATTAGGTTTTAAAAATAAGCGGGCTTAATACTACTTGAGTGCCATTGCACTTAAGTACTACTACAAGAACTATGATATAACAAAAAAGTAATGAACAGTGAATACATTTTTCACCTTACTCCCATGTGACGGTAGCGAAACGGCCAAGCCACCATATTTTGACTACGGTGTGTAGAGTTTGTGAAGGGCTTGTAGAGTAAGTGCAAGTAGAGTTATAAGCTTGGCTCTACATGAGATCTGATAACTTTTTAAAAGTGCAAGCCATATGTTTTGGCAACATTTTACATAAAAATGTTTTTGGTGGGATGTATGTTTTTGCCAAATGTCGAATACGACATTGATGTTTAAGACACGAGAATTGGGCTCTGGACTGAGGTTCATTCTCATTGGTCCCTTGTTTAAAATAGATTAGAGAGCCACTAGCATCAAGTGGGCCATTTGGCTGCTTGTTTGTCAATTTCTAAGTTTGTGAATAAATTAAAACTGATGTCACGATGAATATCATAATGTAAATAATAAATACACTTGTATAAACATAAAAATAACTCCACGTAACAAAACAAAATATATCATTTTATGTATAGTATCGAGACGATTTTGAATAGTCTTACTTGTCCAGACCTAAGAAATAGTGTGTGGTAACTAAGTATTGTAATATTAAATAATGAGACAAAAAAGTGCATTGAATCTATTTGAGAATACATGTTAAAAGATAAGTTATACATATTTATATTCAGTGATTTGTAAGTATATAATTAATAAAAATTACAACATTAATTAATTTTAACAACAACAACATTATTTTAATTTAACAACAAGAGCATTAAATTAATTTAACATCAACAACATAATTTACTAACAAATAGAATAAGCCTTCTGCCTGTGTATACTGTTAGTCTTACAAATAATGTCCATACTAAAACAAATAGTTGACACTCTACAATATTAAGATACAGTATTACCCAACTGATATGGCTTACCGATGTACCTGCGTAAATGATACATTTTCAAAGCGCGGGAAACGCTATTGGTCGGCAGCTGCCGCCATGTTAGCGCGCGCCGTGACTTGCGAGTGAGACGGAACTAACAGCTGCAGAGTATTATGAACCTTATAGTAGTGATCTAAGGTTGATTGTAAGTTTTAAGCATTCTTTCGGAGCCACTTTCTTATCTGTGCGAACGAAGATTCACGACGCGCCTTATTAGTTGGGTAATACTGTAACTATGTTGTTAAAACCGTTTATAAGAAATTCTATCTCTTTAACTCGAATTGTAACTACTATAATAAATATTGTTAATCAACTAAACAGGCCGTCCGCCATATTTGTATAAGAACTAATTTCCAGTTGCGGAAACTTATTAGTGGTTTAAAACATATTTTTTATTTCATAATAAGAATAATTGTATTTAACAAAGCTGTTAGTATTCCTTAAGTATATAAATAAATAAATGTTAAACTATAAACCTAATGACTGTATGTTGTCGGAATAAAATAGATAAATAAATAAACATACGTATTCTACCAATGATATTATAATTACGATTGTTTATGAGTTTATTTGCGTGTATGTGACTTATAATCACGCTGTAAAGACTGTTTATTTTTGTTATAGACACAAATGAGTGAGTGATTCTCCACGTGTTGCAAGTGCGAGTCGGACTCGCATACGAATTCCGTAAAAAAAGTTTATGTCGGTATGTGGCACCCATTATTTTTAAAATTTAATAATATTCTTTAACGGACTTCAAAAAAGGAGGACGTTCTATGTTCGACTGTATGTATTTTAACACGCTTTTATTAGCTTCACCTGTATGTATGTATGCATGAATGTATGTAAAGGAATCTTCGAACGTAATTTTCATCGACTTCCAGACGTTAGATTAAACTGAAATTTTGCACACTTATCAAGTACCGATGACAATACAATAATTTGGTACCATCGAGCTGATCTGATGATGGATCCGGAAGGTAGGCACTGGAACTCCATAACGGAGCAACATTTCCTAGCCGTGTTTGGGCTTGTTGAAAAAAGCGCCACACGCTTTTCATTCAAATATTGAACTTAATTACAAAAATTGCTTACATTTAGGCCCTTACGGAATAGACAGAGAATATACTTAGGTTCAATTTTATAATTATTTAACACTTTTTAGTGCAGGGCTTTTTAAAGCGTGTTTTTTTAGTTTTTTCAAACTGTATTTTTTTTGTATGTTCACTGATCACTCCGTAACGGTTTATTCCATTTAGATCGTTTAAACTGTAGTATGTCGAGGTAGAACCCGAGGTGGACCCATATAAATTTAATCATGATCTGACCATAGAAATAGAGGATATGATGGACGACATATAGCCCACTGACTGACAGACGAACGGACAGACAGCGGAGGTTTAGTTGTTACTAGATCTGTTGTTAGATCCCGTTGGCATCCTTTGGACCTGAAATATAAAAATAAAATAATGTGCATGCAAATACCAATGAGTACTAATCATTATTTTATAAATAATAGTTTTATCGTAATAAAACAAACATACTTATTTTATTTCAGAATATGGAACCCTACCAATATACAGAGATAACAACAAATTCAAAGGAAAGCAAGAGAAAAATATTTTTAAGACAGGTAGTCGCATAATCATCTAATCAAGTATCAAAACCAGCCATTACGGCAATGACGTCCACGCGCATTTTTGACTGACTGATAGACGATTAAAAAAAATTAAGCAACTCGAAAATATCTTGACTCTCTTTATTTTTCTGGAAAATTAAGTCATTTTATCTTGTATATCTGTGTTTGATCTCGATCTTTTGTCTTAAAACTAAATAAATAAGAAGAATTTAAATCTAAAATATGGAAAGAGTTTCTTTTTTCTTTTATATGTGTTGTTATATAAGTTTAAAATATCCATTATTGGGAAGTTTTGAGCCGGTCTCGAATTTTAATGGCAATCCCCCTGGTATTGCAAATGTCCATAGGCGGCGGTGACCACTTACCATCAAGTGGACCGTCTGCCTATTTGACAACCTATTCACTTAAAAAAACTGTATTGTGTAAAAAAAAGTACGATACATTAAAAAGATGAAGCGCTGTCTCTTGTGGAAGGGTTAGCTGTGTTAAAAGCACAGGCATTTAAAGAATAGGTAACCGGTTGAGAGCTTGCTCGCCGAACTTGTCCGCGTAAGGCTACTAAGGATAAATTTTGGGCCCGTACCAGCATTGCCAGACGTCCCGATTTTGGCGGGATGTCCCGATATTTAGCCCAAAATTAAATGTCCCGCGCGGGACAGGCTCCGTCCCGCTTTTCGAGGATTACTCGACGGTGAAATCAACGTTGGACGTAAAAGTGGGAAATTATAAAGACACCACTGCACAGAAATGACACCAGCTTTCCCGTGACGCGCAGTGGTGTTTAAGGAGAACCGCCCCAAAGTGAGCTAAGTAAATGTCACTATGACATTCAAAAATCAAACTTCTAAGTCAACGCAATCAAAAGATACGGCCGTATGGCCGTATATGCCGCATATTTTGACGTTCGCAAGGGAATCAAAACCTATAGGGTATTTCCCATTGACCTAGAATCATAAAATTTGGCAAGAAGCAATGCCATGTAGCCAAGTAAAGAAAGAAATCCGAAAATCGGTTTGTAAAAAAAAAACAAAAAAATGTTTTGTTACAACATAATCGAAAAATGAATTTCTATGAAACCCTCGGTGCGCGAGTCCGACTCGCACTTGGTCGGTTTTTTTAGTATGTCCCGCTTTCGGCGATAGAATCCTGCTTTTTTTACTCGAGAGGCTTAAAAATCCCGCTTTGCCCGAAAAAAAATCTGGCAATGCTAGCCCGTACCTTCATGTCCCTTAAAAAAAAAATAGGTTAAAAGAGACAATAATTAAAGCTATTTATTAAAAACTCTATGGAGCAGATACATACGATACACCATGATATTTTTGTTATAATCACAAACCGGTTTCTCAATCTCTCAATTATATTGATTGAATAAATCACCAACACTTTTATTTTATATTTTATTTATTCAGTTTTAGGAAGACTATCGACTTAAACAAAACAGAACACTTACCGATTTGTTTCGGCACTTGAGATCAGTTACCATTATAACTTACCTAATACTAAATTCAGTTATTGTCTCTTTCCAGCTACTCGTGTCCGGGACCATGATATCGTTTTACTTCATATACGGACTAACTATGGGTGCAACAACAGTTTTTGTACCGCAAATCAGACGAGAAGCCAACTCTTCAGAAGTAATAACCGATGACATGGCATCGTGGATAAGTAAGAATAAATTTCAATATTGGGAATCATATTATTTTTAATCTTATATATGTTTTTACACATTACAACATAACAAAGAAGTGGAACTTGCTTCTCTGTTTCCTGGCTCTTTTGTAAACAAACTCTTACCATGTTTTAGGCTTAAAATCCTCGACAAACTTAATTATTATTATTATTATTGTTTGTATCCCATAATTTTAACCATAATTTCTTTTCACAGATGCAGTAAATATGTTCTCCGGTATACCTTGGATATTTATTTCATTATACTTAATCGTGCGCTTTGGAACCAGACTTCCTTTACGAGTGTTATCCTTGACCACATTATCAGCAACCGTACTTTTTTACTTCAGCACTAATTTGATGCATATTTTTATCAGTGAAGCAATATTAGGCCTTCTCCCAGCTTCACAAATAACATTATTTCTTTGTCTTATATCAGAATACACTTCTGCAAAATATCGAGGTATATTTTTGACCGTTAAGTCAGCAACATTTTTCTGGGGACTTTGGGTCTCAAATGCTATCGGAACATTTTTTTATTGGAAGAATATTATGTTGCTTCAAATTATCTGTTCTACGTTTTCTGTAATTACCATATATTTTTGGCCAGAATCACCTTTATGGTTAGCAAAAAATGGTAAATTTGAGGAATGTGCGGCTTCGCATAGATGGTTAAAAGGATCTGATGTGGATTCAGAAAATGAGCTGAAGAGACTCATAAATGACCAGAGAGAAGTATTAATGAGCGTTAAAGAACACAAACCTTTCCGCCGTCAAATAACTGATATGTTTGCCAAGATGGCAGGTAAAGAATGTTATATCCCTATACTTCTGTCAATGGTAATGTTAGGATTATATGCATTTTCTGGGAAATTAGTTTGCTCCGTGTACGCAATAGATGTTATTAAGAAAATAACTAAAAGCGAATCAACCGCATATCTGGGTATGCTTGTATTGGACG
Organism: Polyploca ridens; assembly: GCA_951394255.1. Lineage (NCBI taxonomy): Eukaryota > Metazoa > Arthropoda > Insecta > Lepidoptera > Drepanidae > Polyploca > Polyploca ridens. The sequence continues at coordinate 16,269,751 of OX596255.1, read as the reverse complement.
GTATCAGTGTACTTAGTTCCTATGTCGGTTGTGGTTTATCCAAAATTTTAAACAGAAGAACTTTGTTACTAGTGTTTTCATCTGTAGGAATATTTTTCTTATTTATTATATCGCTCTATTTGCATTTAGTTAATGAATCTGTAATATTAGAAAATGCTTATGTATCAATATTTCTGCTAGTATTTTTTTCTATATCAGTGTGTGTTGGACCAATAATAATGTGCACAACAGTATTAAGTGAAATATTACCGCTTAAGAGTAGAACTTTATCAGTTTGTATAATTGCTGTATTCGAAAGAACTTTAAATGGTAGTATGTTAAAAGTTTATCCATATATATTTAAAGTGTATGGTTTAGATGTAGCATTCTTTTCTTTTGCAACATTTTCAACAGTCAGTGTAGTTCTAATGTATCTGTACTTACCAGAAACAAAAGACAAAACCCTTCAGGAAATTGCTGATTGTATAAAAGGTGTTGATTGCCATAAATTTAGTAATACAATAGAACTTTTGCCTGGGAAAACTAATTATGACGAGTATGTAAGTTAAAAAAATAGCGTGTATATTTTCCATTATTTTAATTAATAATTTATGAACAATTTATTAAATAGTATATTAATTATGAATAAATTTACGATTTAACCTACACTAATCTACATCTATATCTACAATATCTACATCTATATATATACACTAATCTACATCCACACTAATAATAAAGAATCAAGATATGATTTTTTTATTCTTGTATTTGTTTGTGATGAATAAACTCAATAACTACTGGCCCGATTGTAAAAAAATCTTTCACCAGGAGAAAGCTAAATTACACTCAGTACCATTATTATTTTCATTATACTAGCTGGCTATATTATTATTTTCAATAAATTGGGATCCGTACCAAAACTCCAATAATGTAACCCAAAGTGTAAAAAACTACTGTTAAAATTACTTACATCGCGTGGGCTGCGAAAAACTATGAAATATAAAATAAAATTGAGTATACGGTGATAACTAAACAGAAAGGGTGAATATCCATCAGAAGTGTATAGGGAGGAATGTGCTTTAGCTGACAAATAGGATTGTTTCATTAGGGAAACGTGAAAATTAAGCGATCCCATTGGTAATCTTATGTATATTATGATATTGATATGTTCTCTAAAACTAAACTACATTATTGTATTAATCATGTATTAATCAATAGTTTTAGCAACGCACGCGAAGTTTTCCTAACCTACCTTTTCTCGAAGCGCTTCGTCTTGGGTATGGATTATAATCAGTAGGTATATTAGGTATATACCTACTGATTAAAATGGTCACGTAAATAATATCACATTGTTTAAAAATGACAGTTAAGTTAAATATCGTTTTAAGAATAAGGGGGTCAGTGTAAAAAAGATAATATTTAAGAAAGTAACGCTTCTCTTATCCCAACATACAGTTTTGAAATATTATAATTTTCAGATGAATACTCGTAAAATTTAGTTTATTTTAAATTGTGCGTTACTTTACAGCAGAGGTTGGCCCAAAATCAATTAACTTTATACTGATATCATTATTTTTTATTTAAAACTCTTGAAGGAACACGTCATGTTCCATCAAGACTCATCTTGCTGTTCAAATGAAAAGCAGGATGGGTGTTATGAAAAATGAAAGTACATTTTTAAACTAGCCAGCGTACTTTGCAACGGCATTTTTTAGGATTCTGTAGTGTCTGTCTGCCTGTCTGTTTGTCCGCGGCTTAGCTCAGAGACTCTTAATAGGTATTTTAGAAGCTGTAATTTTGCATAAAATAAATTCTTTAAAAAATAATAGTACACGTAAAGATGGGATGTTTTTTTTTCTCGTCTAACCCATGGTGTGGAGTCTCGTTGTATAAGTTGCTCAAAAATATTGCATAACTTTCTAAGTTTCTTCCTTTCTAAGTCCGCAAAATAGTGACGGGGAATATACTCGGGGCTCACATATTGCGCGTCGTCCGACATGCACTTGGCAGGTACAGATGGTACCACGAGTGGTGAGCACAGATAGGCAGTAGTGGGGGCAAGCTCGCGCATGTACACTTTTGACCAAATCACAGTAGCCATGACACTCGAGAATCCAATAGACGACGAGCATCGACTGACGAACCAATCGTTTGCAGCTCGGCGATCCTCCTTCATTCCGCCAAACTGACCGAAAAATTACTACTACGAAAAACTACTGCGCAGCTGTCAATCTGTGCTCACGGCTCGTGAACCTTATTATAACAACACTCTTTTTTTAAACATCAATTTTGCGTAAAAATCTGCCCAAACGAGTTAAAATAAAGATACACACTTGTGTACAAAATGTGAGTGCTTTTTTGGTGGATGTTAAATTTTAGGCAGTTAACATAATGTTATGTATAAAAGTGGACGTACCTTGTTGAGTGACAACGATCATAATTAAAAAATAAAATTATATTCATAATGGAAAGTTGTAAATACACACATGTTAGTGAAAATAATAATGGTGGATACAAGATAAATTGTGACAATACCTTCTGGAAGCCAGTTTTTAGGCAGGTACGTACAACATTGGATTTTTTATTGCTATCCTACTCCCCAAGCCGTGTTCCATATTTCTCATAATTCTAAGGTTTGTGACCTCAACCACCGAAATCTTTTTGAGGACGGTTTCACGCCATCACTACCGGTTTGCCTCGTACATTTGGTTTGCAAATGTATGTATTGGTGTTCTATATCAGAACTAATCAAGGCCTCGAGAGACCGATTGAACGCAAAACATTTTCCGCCCAACGCAACGCAAAACGCTCGCATACAAGACTTTATCCACACCCATGATCATTTTTGTAGACAATAAAGTAATACATTTTTGCAATTCTAATATCGAATCAAAATGGCGGGATACGTAGTGAATTAGAATAAACTATACGTTTTTTTTTTCAACACAAAGTGAGCTCGTAAAGTGACATTTATTGCACCGTTTTTAATATCTTAATCAATGCAGCTTATTACGCAGTGCTTTTTACTTTACATTACCACTAACTTCGAAACTGACGGATTCTCGTAAAAAATTCAGCCAAAGTTCCAAAAATCCTTCCTTAGTGGATGCCTACACTAATAAGGTGATAGATAATATTAAATTAATAATTTAGGATAGAAGAGATCAGTGATGAGACATTAAATTTTTCGTAAAACAAACGACTGGTGGGCTTCCGTAAAACATGTATCCGCTATGTATTTGACGGGCCAGTCGGCGCAGTTGGTTAAGGTTCACCTTACGCGCCGCAGGTCGTGGGTTCGATTCCCACACAGGACATGCATTTGTGTGCATGAACATGGTCTGTATGTCCTGAGTCTGGGTGTAATTATGTATATTAAGTATGTATTTACAAACAAAAAGTAGTATGTGTATTATATCAGTTATCTGGTTTCCATAGTACAAGCTCTGCTTAGTTTGGGATCAGATGACCGTGTGTGAGGAATGTCCCAGGATATTTATTATTTATTATTATTAAATGTCGAATATGTACGACATTGATGTTTAAGTACACGAGAATTGGGCCCCTGGACTGAGCTTGATTATCATTGGCCCCTTGTTTAAAAGATAAAATATATTAGATAGCCACTAGCATCAAGTGGGTCATTCGGCTGCTTGTTCAATTACTGAGTTTGTGTATAAATTAAAACGAATGTTACGAGGAATACAATAAAGTTATGTAAATAATAAATACACTTGTGTAAACATTAAAATTGCTCGACGCGACAGAATAAATATATCAATTTATTAATAGTATCAAGACGATCTTGAATCTGGGGGCACGGTAGTGCCCCCCGCCAAGACAGCCCAGCGAAGCGAAAGGGCACTACCTACCTTTTCTCGAAGCGCTTCGTCGTTTTTTGAACCCTATACTATAACTTGGGTTTGGATTAAACCAAGTAAACAAAATTCTCAGGAAATGATGTCAATAGTGAACTTATTAAACATATTAAGTTTCAATAACATAGCTGTTATACTTCAGATTTTATTGATATCTAAACAACCCCGATTTTGTTCCTGAAGTCCAAGAAAGCTGAAATTTGGTATGTAAGCTTGTATTAGTACACAAACAACAAAAAAATATAAAACTTGGAATTTAAAAAAAAAACATAAGCAACTTACAAAAAGAAGTGAAATCCCACCAAAAATATTTTTATGTAAAATGTTGCCAAGACATATGGCTCGCACTGTCAAAAAGTTATCAGATCTCATGTAGAGCCAAGCTTATAACTCTACATGCACTTACTCTACAAGCCCTAACTTCACAAACTCTACACACCGTAGTCAAAATATGTGGCTTGGCCGTTTCACTACTACAAGAACTATTGAATAACAAAAAAGTAATTAACAGTGAATACATTTTTCACCTTACTCCCATGTGACGGTAGCCAAACGGCCAAGCCACATATTTTGACTACGGTGTAGGTCTTACTTCTCCAGACCTAAGAAATAGTTTATGGTAACTACGAGTAAGTATTGTTATTACACCGAACCACAAGACGCCGGGATTTTTTTTACCCGTACGTTGTTGACATACCGAATATACGGACACAGCGTTTTGCATCCTCATTTATAATGCGGACAGCAAGGGAGTGGAACTTGCTTCCGGCGTCTGTGTTTCCTGACGCTTACAATCTAGGTACTTTCAAGGCCAGAGTATATAGGTTTCTTCTGGGTTAGCGTGTTTCATCTTAGGCTTCGTCATCGCCTCTTATGGGCGGGTCAGTGGCCAAACGCAAGCCCATTTCATTTAAAAAAGTAAAAAAAAAAATGAAATATTAAATAATGAGACAAAAAAGTGCATAGCCTGTAAATAAAAATGTCATTTAGTAGCTGTACATAATAAAACTATCTGAGAATACATTTTATACATAACATGGTTATATTCAGTAATTTGTAAGTTTAATTAATAAAAATTACAAAATGTATTAAATTTAACAACAACAACATAAATTTAATTTAACAACAACAACATAAATTTAATTTAACGACAACAACATTAATTTAACAAATCTATGAACATGCTTTATTTATAATTTACTAACAAATAAGATAAGCCAGCCTTCTGTCTGTGTAAACTGTTACAGATAATACCCATACTAAAACACTAACTCCCTTATTCATACTAAAGTTATCAAACGTTGATTAGCTAAAATTCGGAAGTCTTTATCTGACAGGTGACATTTGGTGATCGAAAGAGTGAGACGGGGCACACTATTACACTGATTTAGTTAAAAAGTGATTATGAATAAGGGGGTAAGTCTACAATTTTAAGATATATCTACGATATGTAAAACTATAAGACTGTATATTGTCAGGATAAAATAAATAAATAAACATACGTATTCTACCGATGATATTATAATTGCGATTGTTTGTGTGTGACTTTGACACGAAGGATTGCTTAAACTATGTTGAAGTAATAAAATAAAGAGATCACAACAAATTCAAAGGGAAGCAACAGAATAATATTTTTGAGACAGGTAGTCGCATAATCACATAATCAAGTATCAACACCAGCCGTTACGGCAATGACGTCCGCGCGCATTATTGACAGTAGACTGATAATATCTTGACTCCTTTTATTTTTCCGTGAAATGAAGTTATTTAAATTTTTATATCTGTATTTGATCTCGAATTTTTGACTCAAAACTAAATAAATAAGAAGAATTTAAATGTAAAATATTGAATAAGTTTTTTTCTTTTGAATGTGTTTTTTTATTATTTTGTATTGACAAGAAGATGACGGCCCAAAATTTAGCCTTTTCACCCTTACGCGGCCAAATCGGCGAACAAGTTCTCAACCGGGGGGCAAATTCTCAACCGGGGATTTGTATGTGTTATAACCATTATTGGGAAGTTTTGAGCCGATCTCGATTTTTAATGGGTGATGGGTTTTTGCGTAAAAATATTAATATGGAAAACGAGGAGCCTCCTAGGATAAAGGTAAGGACTTACCAGGAACTCCAGGAACTCCTATTGTAATCCAGCACAGTGATAAGCACTATTATTTCATATCAGTTCACAAATCACAAAGTTCAATGTGTCTCGGTCTGTAGCGTTTTTCGTACTAAATCTTGCGGGGTTGCGGGGCGCGCGCGTTTCGTTTCACTCGCACACACGCGTTTTGCGATGCGTCGCCGAAGTATGTCGAAGATTCCCGAAGCTCTTTTCTCGCTTTCACATATGATGTGGGAAAAGGAGAGGAATCGGGAAGTAGAGGCTCGTCATTGATACTCAATATGAGTAGGTTTTTACTATAAATATTATTATAGGTATTTTGGCCTAAACATCCTCCGCCGCCTTGAGAATACGTAGTGTTCTCAAAAGAAAGAAAAAATAATTAATTATAAGAACTAATTACAGATTATAATAATTACTAAAGTACTGAATATAAGATGCGGTATGATTAATTTTTATTGTGAGGGTAATGGACATAACTTGACAATGGGTCTTTTGAATGATCCATTTGAAGTTTTTACTAAAACGACGCGGATATTTCCATCCTTGCCAGGATAAACTTGTGATATTATGCCCAACGGCCAACGTAAAGGGGGAATATCATCTTGGTGTATAAGAACCACAGTACCAATCTTAATGTTATCTTTATCAATGAGCCATTTCTGTCTAACTTGAAGATTATGTAAATATTCTATACGCCATCTTTTCCAATAGCTACACACCATCTGATCTAATAATTGTTTCCGACAACGTAAAGATATGGTTTCCTCGGACACATTCTGAAGCGGCAATGAAGTCAATGGTGAAGCCATTATAAAGTGAGCGGGAGTAAGAGGCTCCGGGTAGGGATCCTCAGATAAAATGCAAAGCGGTCTAGAATTTAAGACTGTTTCAATTTGGGTAAGAACAGTGAGGAGCTCTTCATATGTGAGGAGCTGCGAACCGATAACACGGTATAAATGAGTTTTAATCGATTTTATATTAGATTCCCACAATCCTCCGAAATGTGGGGCGCGGGGTGGAATCATTTTCCATTCAATGCGGTACTGATCGGTAAGTAGTTCTTGTAATTGAGCTTTAGCTCCGACAAAGTTAGTTCCGTTATCGGAGTAAAGAAAAGAAACAGGTCCTCGACGGGAAATGAATCGCTTAAAAGCGGAAATAAAAGTATCTGATGACACATCAGTTGCCAATTCGATGTGTACAGCTTTGGTTACTAAGCATATAAACAAACAAATATATGCCTTTTGGCTCTTTTGACCTCTGCGTCTACATAATGTTACTTTAATGGGTCCAGCATAGTCAACGCCCGTATGCACAAACGCTTTGGTCTCCTGAACGCGGCAAGAGGGTAAATCAGCCATTTTTGGGCTGAGAAATGAAGGGGAATTTTTAAAACAAAAGTTACATGAATGTACTCTGTGTCTAATGACACTTCTAGCGGACAGTATCCAATATTTCTGGCGCAACAGTGAGCTCAGAAGATTGGCACCAGTATGGCAATGAGCACGGTGAAAATAGTCTATAATAAGATGAGTAACGTGGTCATGTTTAGGTAAAAGAGCGGGATGCTGAGCTTCATACGGAAGATTTGCATTTGAAAGTCTACCTCCAATTCTAATAATTTTATCTTGATCTATAAAGAGGTCAAGTTTTTTAAGCGGGGAAGATAATTTAACTTTTTGAATATTATTAAATAAATTTTGAAAATTAACTTGTTGTACAGAGCGTATTAAATATACTTCAGCTTTATTTAGCTCAGAAGCTGTGATGCGGCTGTGACCTTGATCACGAGAAATTATGCGAGAAAATCTAAGTATGTATACTATTATACGTAATATTTCACGCGAAGCTACTTCAGCAGCGCGAGGGAATAGGTTTTTCTCATCCGAGCATAACTGGCGCACAGTGCGCATGGCTAAAAACGGACTTGACTTAAGACCGAATGCAACTCGGTTAAATTGAAATACGCGGATCGGATCATTGGGATCAAAGCGGAATAATATTTTTTGATATTTTCTATGCTCATCAATAACAGCAATTTGTAGGTACATTTGTTTTATATCTGCTGTAATAGCAATGGGAAATAAGCGGAAGTTCAGTAATACAATAAACAAGTCAGATTGTAAATTGGGTCCCGTATGTAAAATATCATTTAGTGATATGCCATTGTGACATTTAGCACTAGCATCGAGTACTATACGAACTTTTGTTGTTTCTTTGTCTTGCCGTACGACGGGATGGTGTGGTATGAAGTACCCTCTATCATGGTCGTCAGAATCGGAAGGCAATATTTCTGATAAGCATTTTTTATCTAAGTACTCCTGTATAACCTCATTATAACTAGCGCGTAGCTGTGGATCGCGTAGCTTGGTACGCTCCAAAGCAAGTAAACGGCGGTGAGCAACGGAACGGGAATCACCTAACACGTCAGGATCCTCACGAAAAGGTAACGCGGTGCAATATCTGCCTGCGGAGTCCCGTGAGAAGTTACGAGAGAACAGCTGTTCACACTCCTTTTCGGCCGAGCTCATAAATTTTTGCGCGGGAATTTCTTCGAGCTCCCAAAACTTAAGTAGGGAATCATCTAAAGAAATAGTAAGGTCATTGGGACCAGAAATGAAAAAAGTCGCGGTATTAAAATAAGTGGATGCATTTTTATTAATATTAGATTTAGCGGGAACGTCGCCCATAAGAATATAACCGAACACGGTTTCAAGGGCAGAAGGAGCGGGAGGTGCAATAATTTTTTGACCTAATAATAAAAATGGGAACAATTGTGCCCCGAGAACTACTTCGACCTCTCCGGGGATGTGCCACAGAGGGTCAGCGAGCGGTAAGTTACCTAAATGTTGCACTATAGAAGTCTCAACATATTCAGTCGGTAACCTGTCAGTAATGCAATCAACGACAAGAGCGGTAATATTATAAAAATATTTTTTTATTTTTCGCGGTTATTTTAAGTTGAACGTAGCCGTGAATAGGACGCGAAGTGGATCCTACACCCTTTATAAAAGAATTGCTAAGCGGTATTATATTTAAATTTAGTTGTTTACAACAGGCAGTTGTAATTATGTTGTTTTGAGACGCGTTATCTATTAAACATCTAACTGAAATATATTTATTGTCCTTATTAGACGCATAAACTTGAGCGGTTGATAAAAGTACAGTAGTATGGGAAGGATTTAATTTATTAAAAGAATCGCGTTCGTTATCATTATTCTTATCAACTCGCGCTCGGGTGCATAGCGACACCGGTTGTGGAGCGTCCGTAGCGTTAGAAGGAGACGCGGTCGGATGCGCGGGCGAGGCTGCGCACGGGAGCGGTCGCGGCGCGGCGCGGGCGGCGGCAGACGGCTGCGCGTCCTGCGCGTGTGGAGACGACGCGATGCGGTTATCGCTATTATCAAGACGCGCCGAGTGAGAGGGACGCGAGTCAGAAACTATTTGTTGCGATTGCGAATTGCTATCCAAATGCAAAAGAGAATGATGGTGTTTATTACAAGTTTTACAACTATACGACGACTTACACTGAGAAGCAGTATGCGTAAGGCTGAGGCAGTTTACACAGCCTCTTTTAGATTTAACAAAATCTAAACGATCTTTAGTATTAAGTGCTTTAAAAGAGGAACAATTAAAAATCTGATAGTGATCAGATTTATTACAAAATAAGCAAGTGCTTTTATTATTATTATCGCGTGCAAGGAAAGCATGGTGGACTGTATTTGAATTACGCGGTTGAGACCGAGAAGCCGGCGGATTATTAAGGTTGCTACCGACTGGGGCGGTTCGCGCGAATTGGCGTAGAAGTGCGGTCTAATATTTTTACTTGCGATTTCATAAAATCAACAAAATCCTTATAAGAAGGAATTTCTTTATTCCTCATAAACATTTCAAAGGAATTAGCGGTTGCGGGATCTAACTTCTTTAAAGCTAAAGAAAGTAAGATAAAATCTTTCATATCTTCAATACCCAACTGTTCCAAAGCAGATACAGAAGCGTGGAAAGTTTCAATGAACGTATTTAAAGACACGGAATTATTTAATGCGGGTTTAATATTGAATAAATTAGACATGTAGTGTGAGCCTAATGCTCTTTTATCTTGATATTTTTGAACTAAGCTGTCCCAAATAGAATTATAATTATCACCGGACGGTATAATACCTGCCGTGATTTTTAAAGCATTTCCTGTTAATTTACCTACAAGATATTGTACTCTTTGAGAATTCGAAAGATCAGGATTTGAATGTATATTAGATTTAAAAGATTCAAAGAAGACGGGCCAATTTTCTATTTTTCCATCAAATGACGGAATTTGAATTGGTGGTAGTTTGATACGACCTTTATATTGGGACGGAATAGTATTCTGCGCAGACACATTCGACGTAGTATTTGTCTTACTGACGATAAGAGAACGAACCCTTTCTATTCGGGTGTACACTGTATCAAAGGAAATCATTTTTTTATAATCAATCTTATATTCTGGATCAAGTTGCATATTTAACGCGTTAATTGTATCTAAATTGGCACTAAATTCATGACGAATTGTACTAATAATTTCAGTGTCCGCCATGAATGTCTCTGAGGAACGAAGGTCTGCACTCGCGGATGTGGAAACATTCTTAGAAGAATCATATAAGAACGATAATTGTTCAAAAATAGCTTCATTTTTAGCTTCCAATATTTTAATTTTAGTTTCAATAGCTTCCATTGTGAAAGATTGCGTAATAATAAATTGCAAAATTACCTAATTAAAGTAAAATGTTGTAGGTAAGTAGGTATATCCAACAGTTTAGGCACCTACCTATAGGCATGAAAGTTTATTTCAAGTCGACAGACAAGGCTCATAGAATGCAATTATATGCGTAGTAATAGTACAAATAGTAAGTACGTATTGCGGTTATTAGTACACCATATGATTTCGTATAATAAGATACGAATCGGTACCTATAAAATCTAAGTCCTAAAAATATGGTGGAGCGGCGGCGGTATTGAATACCTAACTACTTTTTATCACGATTGGCGTGGTAAAAATGGCGGGAGTACGAAATATCGTATTTATATAGTCTAAAACCTATTTATGAGGTATAAGACTTGCGTATTATGAGGTATATACCTATTTAGAGGCATAAAACCTATAGAAAGCGGGAAATTATACGTGATTTGATATGAAATTAAATTGCTGTAATGGCTGACTCAAAATGAATCCGCTCGAAGGCGTACCAGAAAAATGATGGGTTTTTGCGTAAAAATATTAATATGGAAAACGAGGAGCCTCCCAGGATAAAGGTAAGGACTTACCAGGAACTCCAGGAACTCCTATTGTAATCCAGCACAGTGATAAGCACTATTATTTCATATCAGTTCACAAATCACAAAGTTCAATGTGTCTCGGTCTGTAGCGTTTTTCGTACTAAATCTTGCGGGGTTGCGGGGCGCGCGCGTTTCGTTTCACTCGCACACACGCGTTTTGCGATGCGTCGCCGAAGTATGTCGAAGATTCCCGAAGCTCTTTTCTCGCTTTCACATATGATGTGGGAAAAGGAGAGGAATCGGGAAGTAGAGGCTCGTCATTGATACTCAATATGAGTAGGTTTTTACTATAAATATTATTATAGGTATTTTGGCCTAAACAATGGGTCCCAACTGTTAATGTCACTATGTATTATATGTAATGTATATTATGTTGTATGTAGGTATGTATTCGATTTTATTCAGGTAGCAAACAAACATACGGCTCACCTAATGGTAAGCGGTAACCGTAGCCTAGGCACCAGGGGTATAGCTCGCGCGTGGCCGTCCCTGCAAAAATCTCTTCACACCTCTTTTGAAGAACGCTGTACTCCCAACTACAAATGCGAAAGTAACTCTGTTTTTTTATACAACTAAGTCGGTAAACAAGCATACCACTCGCCTGATGGTAAGCGGTTACCGTAGCCATATGGACACTTGCAACACAAAAAGCATCGCTCACGCGTTACCGACCTTTCCCCCCTCCCCTATGTGCTCTGGCGACCTTACTCACGCGCAGAAACACAACTTTACACAACATTAAGTTATTTGGCTGTGGTATTCTGTACGGTGGAGGTACTTCCCCAGTCGAGCTGCTCTTTGAGAGAATAAACGCTACGCTCTACCTTTCTCTTGTTTGTATGTGTTTGTTTGTTACCTTTTCACGACTAAACGGCTGAACAGATCGTAATGAAATTTGGCAAGGACTTGGATTATATCTTGGGGAAGAACATAGGCTATCTTTTGTCTCGAAAAATAATCTTGATGTGGGTGAAATAGAGCTTGAATGTTTGTATGGGCAATCCAAAATCCCTCAAGTTAGGGATCTATGATAGTTTTATGTAGATAATATTTGTTATTTACATCATACAATTTGGATGCATAGTTTTTGAGAAAATTAAATATTGATAATAAGCTCGCACACTTAGGCTACTACCGACTACTACTTTTTCCAGAATTTGGATAACTTTTTGGTGAGAAAAAAGTCAATACCCGAGAGGTAGTACAAAATGCCTTTGAAGAATTTGTTGCCTCCCGTCCAGCTGATTTCTTTAAGAAGGGCATCAATAAACTGCCACTGCGTTGGCAAAGATGCATTGATTGCATGGGTGATTACTTCGATTAATACAAATAAAAAATACATGAAAAAAATTCGTTTAAATTTTTTCATACAAAACGGCAATTTCATAGGTAAATACCTAATATTAAAGTGGTAAAAAGTGCTCCGTTTATTTTATAGATGACTTTCATAACAATAAATGTAATGTTTTTTTCATACCGTTTAGACGGCAAAACGATTCGTAAATATGTGATATTCTAAACCTCTTATAGCAAAAATTCAAAAACAGCCACCTGTTTGAGGTCAATTAATCAAAATTTAATCATAAAATTAAAAAAAGTAGCTCGTTTATTAGATAATAATTGAAATGATATTTCATGTTGTGTATTAAATCTTATATAAATACAGTATTTTAACCGTAAAATCAGTCTGTAAAATCACGTAAATCAGCGAAATTGGCAAAATTTAGCATACGGCCTCTTAACATTTTTTACCCATCCCAAAAAGTGTACAACGCCGCTAAAGAAGTTTTCACTTCAAAAATAGGGATCCCTAGGAAAACTCCAATAATGTAACCGAAATTTTACCCGGGTGACGCCGGAGACGAACAGCTAGTTCATTAATAAAACTAAAAATTCTGAAATAAATTAAATTATTAAATTAAAATAAACAAAAAAATACCCAACTGCGTAAAACAAAAAATAACCAAAAGGAGATAAACAAGCTCAAAAATTCTATAAATTAAAGAGCTTGTTTATATTTTTTCGGTTAGTTTTTGTTTTACGCAGTCGGGTTTTTTGTTTCTTTTAATAATTCATTTAATTTGTGCTGCTAATAAATCTTTCTTACGTTCCATACTAACCCTTGCGTTCTGTTGCGTCATTAATGTTGATGTACGAATACCAGTACTTTTTATTAAGATTTTGTGATGTGTTTCCATTATATTTTTCAGCTATTGGTCTGTAGTGGAGTATGGACATCATACTTCGTATATGGATTATGCGTTGGATCCCCAACGGTGTTCATACCGCAAATAAGAAGAGAGGCAAACTCAACCGAAGCAGTTAGTGACGAAATGGCATCATGGCTAAGTAAGTCAATAATTTTAATAACTTTTCACTTGCTAAATAAAATTTGCGTTGAAATTATCTGTTTTATCATTAAAAGATCCAGAGTAAAGAAGATACCCGATTATTTTTGAGAACAAAAATTATTGATGTGCCTGAAACATTGAATAAGAGGTTATTTTAATCGTAATTTTTATTATTTACAGCTTCCATCGTCACTTTTTCCGGCTTCCCGTGGGTGATAGTTTTATCCGTCCTCGCCAAATATCTCGGAAGAAAAATACCGTTTCTGATTGCATCCGTCGACACTTGCGCCGCATTCATATTTTTCTACTGCAGTAGCTCAATTAATCATATATTAATCAGCGAAATTATGCAAGGATTGTTCAGTGCAGCCCAAATTGTAATATCAATACTTATTTCAACTGAATACGTATCACCAAGATATCGAGGATTGTTTCTTACAATGAACTCGGCAACATTATACTGGGGGATATGGGCTTCCAACGCAATTGGAACATTCTTTCACTGGAAAAATATTGGACTATGTGGAATAATATTGTCAATGTACGCAATAATTACTACTTTTCTGTGGCCGGAATCCCCATATTGGCTTGCGAGTAAAGGGCGGTTAGAGGAGTGTGCCGCATCACATCGCTGGCTGAAGGGATGTGATGAAGAATCTGAGAAGGAACTCAAGAACCTCATCGATTCCCAAAAATAATTTAATAAACTGTGTTCCACTTCACCAAAAACATTAAAACTTAAGATTATGGACTCAAAATTCAAAAAATATGCATCGATTGGACCCAACTATATTTTTGTACCTTTTGCGGTCGAGACCATGGGACCGTGGGGTCCGAAGCTCGCCGTTTTGCTCGCACCTTGTCATCAAAATTGATCGAGACCTCCGGAGACCAGCGGGCGGGGAGCTTTTTCCGCCAACGCGTCAGCTTGGCTATCCAAAGAGGAAACGCTGCCAGCCTTCTGGGAACCCTGCCGTTAATCGGAAGCAGCGGCAGGCTTGAGGAAATTTTCTATATATAGATTGTATTTTGTACATATTTGTTGTAAATAAAGATTTTAAGATTATGGACTTATATTCCACGTTTAGAAGTAGAGAATTTTACAAACCGATATTAATAGCTCATCTTTCTGGCACTCTCAGTTGTATGTCTGGTAAATTAGTATGCACACTTTATGCCATTGATATATTAAAAAAACTAACAGATAGTGAATCTACAGCGTATACTGGAATGCTTATTCTAGACGGTGTTACTGTAATGAGCATGTATTTTGGTTGTGTTTTAGCGAAACTAGTGAAAAGAAGAATATTGCTTATGGTTACAACATCGATAGGTATTTTTATGTTATTTTTGTTATCAAGTTATTTATATCTCATAAAATTAATGGTCATAACTGAAAATAACTACATTTCGATATGTTTGCTAGCGTTATTTTCAATTTCAATTAGTAGTGGCCCATTGATCATATCTACTTCAGTATATGGCGAGTTGGTACCGCTTAGATCAAGAAATTTAGCAATGTGTGTTATTGCTCTATCAGGGAAAACATCTATAGGTTTCATGTTGAAAACTGCGCCATACATTTTTAAAGCATTTGGTATGCATGGTACATTTCTATATTTTGGTCTCAGTTCATCGGTTTGTCTGTTTTTGTTGTATATATATTTGCCGGAAACAAAAGACAAGACTTTACAAGAAATAGCTAATATAATTATGGGAAATAAAGAAGTTGTTGAATTATTACCTCGTCAAGCCATTGATGTTAATTCTGCTTTATAATAAAATTTGTAAACTAAAAACATTTTGTCAACCAGTAGAAGTTGTTAACCTATAAATTTTAGTTTTAGGGCTAAAAGCTTAGAACCTAAGTAAAGATTTTAAATGAAAGGATTAAATTTATTTTAAATTAGTCATATCTCGATTGTTTCTTACACTGTATTATAAGGCTGTGTTTGATCACATAAGTGAATATGTAGCCAAAGGTGATGAAATATAGATTGTGAGTTAAGATGGTGGTGATATTCCCTCCATAGTACTCTATTTATCCATACTCTCTTTATCCCTATTTCACTCAAGTTTTCAAAAAACAAAAAAATAATTAAATAAACAACTAGCCATACAACATTCATAATTCTAGTGCGGCATCGAAAGTATAGAATTGCAGAAATTCTTTGAGTCAAATCAAGTGCGCTGCACGCTTGATTGCCAAAATAAATATTGTGTTTTTTCTATTCGACCGTTTTCTCACAAGCTGACAAAATTGAAAAACGTCGTAAATGCTTCACTGCAATAAAAATGCCTTTCATTTCACAAAAAACAACGTTCCGATATCAGTGTTATGAAAGGTGAAGAATAAAACTGTACTAAAACTATAAAACATTATAAATTACTGTGAAGCAAATAGATTTATCGAGTTAACTGTAATCGAAATAATTTTGTTTAAGTTTATTTTTAGGTTACAATAATTCTCTGAATGAAGCATGAATTGGGGTCACACATGAAGCCGTAGCAATTGTAACACAACTACATGCCAGAAGGGAAATAGCCACGAGATAGCATCGTAGTATGTAGGCCATGCCCACCCTCACTCACCGTCGCAAATCAACCGGCGATCAGAGCGGAAGAGAAGAGACGCCATCGCACTATTGCACTTGGCCGATGCTCTTTTGGATGCTCATTTTGTGTATTTATTGATTTTGTTTGGCGGTTTTATTTGTCCATTGCTGATAAATAGGTACTTTTAAGTCTATACTACACGCCTGTGTCATTAACAAAACGATGTTTTCTCATTAAAGGTTATTTTTAGAACCCTAGTTAAATCACAGCTACCTTTCACCATCGCAACTCTCGCCATCGACAGTGAGTCCATTCACACACATTGAAACCAGAATTGTTTCGAACTGTGCGGGCTAAAAGGAGTTTTCTTCCGCGGACGCTCGGACTGTGGAATGAGCTCCCTGCCGTGGTTTTCCCAATGGAGTACAGCATGGGGTTCTTCAAAAAGGGTGTGAAGCGGTTTCTTCAGGGTCTTGCAAGCGTCCATAGGCTACGGTAACTGCTTACCATCAGGCGGGTCGTATGCTTGTTTACCAACTAAGTGGTATAAAAAAAAAAACCCTGTAACTTACCTGCATCTGAAAGCGTGAAAGAAATACACAGCAACCTACTGCTGTTACCTAATGAACAACTGATTTATTTTTGCGCTGTCGGAGTTGGTCACACAGTAAACGCCGTTGGTATAAATGAGTAGGTACTTCCCATGCTGAAAGTTAAGCTAAAATAACCAAATTATAATATAATGACCATAATCTATGAAATAAATAAATAAGAAGAAAACAAAAATATCTCGATTGATTGGTTGGTACTCGCATTAGAAAAATCGTTGTTTGAGACAAATTATCGACATTCACTTGATTTAGGGTTTCACAAAATTGTGTCAAGGCTAAAGCAAACTTTGAATCAATTATCAAAACGTGATTAATCGTTAATGGCGCTACTTTTTGTCTCAGATAAAAGCGAGATGTGAGCGAGTTCCAGAAGCAAACTTATCCGTTTAAAAAGTTCTTAAAATCGTAGCATTGTTCGTTATTCTATTCTTATTAAAGAACGAGAATTTAATGAATTTGACATTGATTTGATACCTGTATTTAACGTTTATTCATTAAGAATACAATCATTTCATAAAACACGTACGTTCCGATTCTTAACTTGCTTTTTAGTAGAGGAAAACTTGAAAAGGGGGTTCCCCTTTTCATGTTTTCCTCTACAACTAAAAAGTTATAAACGGAAATACGTAGGGCCTACTATCAAGGCTCATATTGGCTTTAGCTTCGTCAATATTAGTAGATTAAACAAAAATAAAAATCTATTTCCAGGTGATATGAAAAGCTATAATGTAGCATTATAGTAGGGGTACTTTTGTCTCAAAAAGTAAGGCAACATCGCGATTGCGTCTGGCGGTAGTTTTTGCTGACTATCGCACGACGCCTCCTTGTGAGAGACTGATTTATGTTTCATGAAGATAGAATGGCATCAGTACTACGAGGAGCAACCTAAACATACTTTTGCTATTATTAAATTCGAAGAATACAAAGTAATTTTAAAGTTGTGATTTTAAATGGAAACATCTACAGAGAAATCCCTGAAAATATGAATCAAACCAAACAGTTCTATGGATGAGGTCATTACCAAACATTTTTACTAATCTTCATCAACTTTCCATATACATTATGTTTCGGAGTTCTGGTACCATACCATAGTACCTGTTAAGGAACTCTTTAATAGGTACTAACTTGAATGAGTTGAAAAAAGAGTTTTAGGTTTGAACTACCCCACCTTCTCGTGAAAAGTGCCAATGTGGCGGAAGGTACTCATATGAAAACTAAACGTGTTGACCTATATCAGTATTTTTCAGCTAAAGCATAGTTTACCAACTACTAGTTTTAGAAGGTTTTGCATACTTCTTTTACAGTTTATAAAACCGATTTTACCAAGATACGGGACACAACTCCAAAATGCCGCAATATTATAATGGCCTAGAGACGTTAAGGCCCAATGTAGAGTGCACCGGACAGATGGGATGCTATTGATAATGTAGTTAACTCGGGTCAAGTCGAGGTGAGGGCTCAGCCCTTGATTTCAGGAAATAAGATTGTATATTGCTGGAACATAGATTAATAGCCGCCACAAAATTGGTAACCAATAAGCAGCATTAGGTTAGATTAGGGTTGCGAGTGGGCTATAGTCTTATTTACTTGCGTTGATGATGTGTTTGATTCATAAAGAAGGATCATTTGAATAAGGTCGATTATGAGTGTCTATTATCTAGGAAAAGATATGCAGCAGTCTCCGTAGTGAGAACGGTTTTCGAACAAGTTTTAAGTTGAAAAAAAAAATGGTATAATATGGTTTTCGATAATGCCACCATTAAATATACAGGGTTAGGATCATCGCCCACTATGTCAGCACCGCTCCATCCCAGTAACGGCCCGGAACCGCCTCAACTCAATTCAACCACTAGCTGCCAGCGCGCCGCCCGCGAGGTGGAAGCTCGCGGGCGGCGGGTGGCACGGCTTTGGTAAGGTACCGCTTGCTGGCGTCACGCAGCAAGGGAGCGGACCGCTCGCTGGAAGCGTGTGGTCAGCAGGACTAGTGGCTTGTAGCGGCAAGCGCGCTTGACGCGAGGCTTCTACTATTTTATCGTCATTGTATTTACTTTAACGATTGAAAGGACTGACTTGTATGGCAAGGTGAATGCCGAGGCGTTGCTGCGATGGAGCGGTGCTGATATAGTGAGCGATGACCTTTAGTTTAACTTTACTTTAATAGTAAAGACTTTTAGTATCGGAAGACTTTGAAATCGCGGAAAAAATCTCAAACATTTCAATCAAACAAAGTTTGTGTGAAAAGTTAGATTTTTTTGTATTTTTAGAAGTAATTCATAGGAATGAGTTTACAATTATTTTTATGACTATATGTTTTAATATAACTACAATTAATGTTAAAAAATAAAAATCCTTCCAAAAAACCACATACATAGGCAATATAAATTCAAATACTGAATCGATAGTAGTTCTAGTCAGCCCTAGGGAGCGCAGGCCCTAGGCTAGGTTCTGCGTAGTGACCTGATTACTGGATCCAGGCCAGGACCTTGAACATCCTGCCACTCTCTGGGCTCCGACTATTTGTTTACGTTCCGGTGATATTGTGGCTTATTGGATTTTAAACCACTTTCACAATATTATGAGCTATTTTCCGCGGTTGATTTATAGTAAGAATAATTTATACTGAACTAACTTTTCGACCCTCAGATCTGAATTACTAATGAAATATTTTTTCAGAATTTAAAATCTCTAGGTCCAATAGTTTATGCAGTGTATAAAACCATACATTGTGAAATAAAGAAGAAGAAAACAATTAAAAACATTTTTGCAGTCAATACAATACCACACATATAAAACAGAGAGCAAAAGAACAGTGTGCACTTGTGGCCGGGGTTTTTTTTTTGTATACCACTCAAGTGACAAACAAGCATACGGCCCGCCTGATGGTAAGCAGTTACCGTAGCCTATGGACGCTTGCAACACCAGGGGTATCACTCGCGCGTTGCCGACCCAAAATAATGAGCCTTTATTTGCTTTGTTAAATTAAGTTAACTGCCCTTAACTGATACCATGGCGCTGCAGTCAATAATATAACTTAGATACCGACTGCAGCGCCATCTGCCGGGCTGATTTGTTAATCTAAACCATCCAGGACGTCATCCAAACGCATACAAAAAAAATCATTCAAATCGGTCCAGCCGTTTAGGAGGACTTCAGTGACATACACACGTACAGTAGAATTAACTCCCTGAATGGTTTAGATAGGGTAGGGTAGCACCACGCGAACGAAGTTGCGCCGGACAGCTAGTGTAATACTAAAACGTAAACTAAAATAGTGGAATAGTTCGGCCCCACAGAATCAGGTCAAGTGCATATCACGACCGCAACCGATATTTTGCATCAATTTAGGTAAAGCTTAGAACTTTGTTACAATAATACCTAAGCTCTATACTCTATTATTGTTCAGATAGTAAATGACAGATATTGTAAAGTAGAGGTAAAGTAACACGGATGATGGATGAAGATAGCCAAAGATAGAGAGAAATGGAAACAGTTGGAAGAGGCCTATAACCAAAGTGGGGTCATGAGTGAAATAAGTTACGTATAATAAGTGTGTATTTATATATTGAACCTGTGAATGTCAAATTCATGGAATATCTAAAGGCTTATAATAATAATATAAACAAGTATGATTTGATAGCGATCTCAATTACAGTTTAATATTTAATATAAGGTTTTTGAAAATGGTAACGCTGAATATTTTTTTATGCTGTGCTGGCAAAAAAATCAAACTATATTTTGGATACGTTTAATCGTGTCGTCAATGCTAACGATTATGACTTCGCATTAGCTTATCAACCGTCTGTCTCCATTTGCTACGATCAAGCTCATCGCGGAGTGCAGTATCTCCAGTTTGAGATTTATTTTGACCAACGTTTCACCCTCCGGTTTTAGATCTTTTGCCCACTACTCGTATTTTTCCTATCACAGTTGCTACAAGCTATCAATCCTTCTTTTTTTTTTTTTTTTTTTTAATTCTTTATTTTAAGAGTTTATTCGCTAGTACGAATATGACACTCTGTACAATTTACAAAATACAAAAAAAATACAGCATAATTTATTAAATAAATTACGAAGATTCACTTCTATACTTAAGGGCAATTTTAACAATTTTTAAAATCGAAACTATTTTGTCTGACAAAGGGTCTGACAAGTCGATTTCGACATCCAGCTGTTTCCTTATGACTTCGTTCCGGACACACCTCGTCAATATGTGATACACATCTTCATTATCATTACACACATCACACTTTGGCGATATCGATTTTCGCATGAGATATGCAAATTTATTTAGAGGTATATGTCCAGAACGAAGTCGCAAAAGTAACGATAGATCCTGTCTACACAATTTAGATTCGTTTATCCACGGTACAGTTATTGGTTGTGGCTGGATCGTACGGTACCAGATTCCCTTCTCTCGAGATCTTAGGTCAAAGTATTCTTTCCAATTTTCAAAACATATCTTTCTAACTTCTGGAATATAATCACTATAGAACGGTATACTCGTTATATCAACACCATCAGAAGATCCTTGCTTCGCTAAACAATCCACGATTTCATTTCCGGTAATGCCTATGTGAGATGGAATCCATTGGATTATAACCTCTATCTGCCGAGAAACTAAATTTAAAATAGATTTAATAATTTCATAGGCTATCGGTCTACCTCGAAAAGTCGAGGTGCAACGAGCCAAGTGTTGAATGGAACTTTTAGAATCGGTAAATATCACGATTCTATTGAGGTTAAGGGACTCAACATAGGCTAAGGCCTCCGAAATTGCAATTAGTTCTGCCTCCATAATTGGTACATTAGTAATTATTTTGAACCTCATAAAGTCCCCCGTATTTTCATCATAGAATGCAGCCCCTATCTGATCATTTTCCTTTGAACCGTCGGTATAAATCTTATGAAATTCAGAATAGCGACCAAGGAACTGCAAAACTTCTGCTTTTAATTCTGAGACATTATATGTGTGTTTTGCTTTATAAATACTATCTATATTATCTTTAAGAACACTAGATAAATCAATGTAGGAAATCCAATTGTCGAATGAAAACATTTCTAGCTGTTTGCAAATGTGAATTGAGAGATTTCTAAAGGTTGCATGAGTATCAACTAACAAGGGTTTTCTTTTAATCCTTACATTATTATTTCTGTTATACATATCAACTAAACTTTCTAATAATTCAACGGTTTTACTATTCTCAACTGATTTAATTTTAAGCCAAAATTTACCTGCTAAAAATGACCTTCTTATTTCTAATGGAGGAAGACTCAGTTCAGATTCCATTACGTGAATTGGCGTGGTTTTAATAAAACCCCCAATTACACGTAAACACTGATTTTGTAACATGTCTAATTTATGTAAATATTTTTTAAAACTATTATGATATAAAAAACTTCCATAATCTAAGCGACTCCGTATAATAGCAATATACAGACGTCTGAGGTGTTTTTGGTGAATACCCCAACCCGATCCAGATAATACTTTAAATAAATTGAGATACTTATGAGCTTTCTGAATAGTTTCATTAATATGTTTGCTCCATGTCAATGACCGATCCATCCACAAACCTAAATACTTAATATTGACTTCTAGCATTAATCTTGTATTGTTAATTTTAATATCAACTGGATGTCTCAGATATTTACGACCCTTAGTAAAAAGACAAAGCTTAGTTTTAACAGGAGACACTTCTAAACCCAATGAATCCAAAATATCCATGATCATGTTTAATACACATTGAATATCAGCCACGGCTCCAGCTACATTTTTACCAGAAACATATAAAACAATATCATCTGCGTACTGCGATATTTTAACGTTATTAAATCTTAATTTACAAATTTGAAATGTTGCTACATTGAATAGTAATGGTGACAAAGGGTCACCCTGAGCTAAGCCCACACCTGTGTTTCTCATTAAATATGATGATTCAGTTTGTATTTCTAATGATCTCTCACTCAAAAAACTATATAAATAAGAAATAATTTTAGAACCTACATCCAAATGATCCAAAATGTTTAGTAATTTATTTATGTCTATGTTGTTATACGCATTGAGAATATCTATAAAACAGCAAAGCGTGAAAGCATCATTAGAAAAACTATTTTGTACTTCAGTTACAAGGCTGCTCAAATTGTCCAAACAAGACCGTGTCTTTCTAAAACCTACCATATTATCAGAAAATATATTGTTTCTCTCCATAAACCACTCTATTCGTTTATTCAAGATCGAATGAAATACCTTGCACAGACAAGACAATAACGATATTGGCCTTAATGCAGATACAGAATCAGCAGTACGTCCCGGTTTCGATATTGGGAATATACGTATATTACGCCACTGTTTAGGTGCAAAACTATTTTCTAAAAATTTGTTATACAATGAAATCAAAATATGTTTTCCATTCAGTGGTAAATTTTTAATCATACTAAAGGATATGTCATCGGATCCTGGAGCCGTGTCTGATAGTTTTATGTTTTTATTTAATTCGTGTAAACTTATACACTTTTCTAAATCTAAATTAGAAGATACAAAAATTGGCCGCTGATTATTGACATAACTAGGAGTTAGACTATTTAATAGTTCCGATGCTCTATTCCCATTAACATAGTTTTTCTGATTGGTATAGCCTTTGAACCACTTCATTTTCCGCCACATATCACCAGAAGAAGATGATTGCTCCATAGACGAACAGAATTTATACCATGACTCACTTTTTGCTTTACGAATATCCCTTTGTGCAATACTAATTTTCCTTTGTAGAACTAACAAATTATCAGGAGTTGGATTTTTTCTAAAGTGAATCAGTGCTAGACGTCGTTCGGCTACTACCTTGGACAGCGCAGAAGACCAGTAATGCTTGGGTTCGAAGTTACTCATAGGATTCTGATTTATCTTACTTATAGGGATATGAATATCAGCAGCCCTGTTAATAGTATTTATGAAATTATCATAGGATAAATGTAAATCATCATTCATCACGAAATCAGCCAGAATTTCCTCCAAAAAAGTTCGATATTGTTCCCAGTTAGCCTTCTTAAAGTTTCTTTTTCTCATAGGATTACATAGTCAGTGGAAATTTTTATAACAAGATGGTCGCTTCCTAACGTTTCATTTGTAACAGTCCAGTTATAATTAATTGCAATATTTGATGAAATGATCGACACATCTGGGGATGATTCTTGAACCCTTCCATCTACCATCTTTATTCTAGTTGGGGCTCCATTATTCAAAGTCATTAAATTAAAATTTAGCAATGAATCAAATATTTGGTTTCCCCTTACGTCATTTTTATACGACCAACTGGAATGGTGACCATTTACATCTCCAAGGAGTAAGGTTCTATCATCAAACAAGGAAAATAAATCGTCCCAATCCTGCTGACTTGTACGATTGGAAGGAGGACAGTAAACAGACACAATGTAGTTTAGTGGTTGACAGTTAAAAACT
The DNA here is from genome assembly GCA_951394255.1 of Polyploca ridens. Taxonomy (NCBI): domain Eukaryota; kingdom Metazoa; phylum Arthropoda; class Insecta; order Lepidoptera; family Drepanidae; genus Polyploca; species Polyploca ridens. The sequence continues at coordinate 16,245,486 of OX596255.1, read as the reverse complement.
TGCACTTTTATAATTTCAATTCCTGAATTTCTAATCTGAACGGGGCAAATTTGCGCCTTGATTGAGTAATGAGTCATAATTGCAACACCTCCATAACCATCGTTTCGATCCTTTCGAAAGACATTATAACCACCTATTCTCAAATTAGAATCAGGTTCCAACCAAGTTTCGTTTAGTGCAGCAATGTGGATTTTCTCTTGAGCTAGCAGTAATTCAAACTGAGATAACTTATTTCTTAAACTCTGGCAATTCCATTGTATGATGTTAATTAAGTTTTCATTGGTTTGACGTACCATCTTGATTTTTGAAAAAATTGAAACAAGGCAAGTCACAAACATAAGTAAAGAACACTGATGTTAACCACTCAAAAATTATTTGACAACAAAATTTAAACTTACTTTCATTATTACATTTCATCTTAAATATCACCTCTTTCAACTTCTGTATTAATTTCTTAATTTTTTCTAAAATTGTTTCTTTTTCGGTATCTTTAGGCTTAGCATCAGCAGTTTCTTCATTAGTATTTGAATCGCATTCAGTGTCAGAACATAAGCATTCCCATTCAAAAGATATATCGTTTACCTTCTGTCTATGCTTTCTTACTTTATTTGAAGTGGTTTTACTTTGAAGGATAGGTGATTTGGGGTACACATTTTCTGACTCCTGCATTGTGTTCTTCAGTGATGTCGTAGCTGCATAGGATTGACCAGTTTCTGCAGAGGAAGATGACGTCTGACGAGGGTTCTGAGGTTCGGTCTCTGGTAAATTATTATGCTGTTTAGATGGTATTTCTTCTCTTATAGTTGTTGATGGAGGAACATACATATCAAGAGCCTTTCTGTAAGTACAGCTATTTTCTGCCATTAATTCTCTTATTTTCTTTTCTTTTAGGTAAATTGGACAGTTTTTATTCAGCGCCATATGACTACCGCTGCAATTTACACACTTGAACACATCTGTTTCACAGTTTTCATGATCTTTGCCACACTTAGGACACACCTTTTTCTTTCTGGGACACATCTTCCTTAGGTGACCAAACTTCCAGCAATTGGAACATTGTGTGACGGGAAATACATAAGACTCCACTTTTACTCGCAGCCCATAAATATATATATATTCCGGGAGTGAAGATCCTTTGAAGCATACTCGTATGGTCTCACTATCTGTCCATGCTATTTTGTCTTCCGTTCTGCGACCGAGGCGCTTTAAAGATATAATGTCTGCGTCACAAGTAATACTTCCCAATATCTCTTCTGTTTTATATTCTAGATCAATATGTTTTACTATTCCATATGTTATTCCCACTTCGAATGTCTTTTGTATATTCCAACCCATTTCCTTAAATACAGCACAGCTCATGAACTTAAGGTGTTCAGAGTGATTTTCAAATTGAATTATTAGCTTAAATGGATTAATGTATTTAATTTTAGAAATGTTCTGGATATTGTTAGCTTTTAATAATTTTGCCAATTTAAATTGTTTGGGTAAGGCATCTTTAGCTGTTACTGATACTTCTATTTTTTCTTCTGGCACTCTTACATCGCCTAGACTATGAGCATGTCGTTTCCCATGTCTCATCACCGTATTCCATTCACCTTCGTCCGTCTCCTCTCTGCCCCGTTTATGAGGTAAACGTGAGTTTCCATATCTTGATTGTTGGTCTCCACTACTTATTTCCATCATGTTTGATTGTGTAACGTCTTCTTGATCTTGCGTATTTGAAATCATAATTGTGTTTATATCATTTCTTGCGAATGATGATTCACCGCTAGACATTGTTTACTCATAGCGCACGTGCAAACACCCGATGCTCAGGTAGCAGGCCGGCCGCAAGCCGCCTCTCGCCTGACCCGAGCCGCGAAACAATAGGATCAATCCTTCTACGAGCGATATAGCTAAATTATTGCACTATAAATTGCGGCAGGTTGCAGACAGGCGTTGTACGTTTTTTATTGGAACTTTATGATTGAGAAATTTGTTCAGTTGACTATCCAGAACTATATTTCAAAATTTTATCGATTTGATCATCGGCAGCGGCATTTACATCTAGATCATATGGACTACCTAAAGAGTAATGGAAAAATCAAGTGTGGCTACGTAAGATGTCTTAAATATCATCTGCGTAAGTATTTGTTACTTAGACTTGACAATTCAATTTAACCCCTACGCTGTTCAAATATCAAGTTATGGAAAATCAAAACTTGTAAGTATCATAATACTTTGTTTGATCTTATTATCTTTATTTTTATTGGTGTCTTTACGACGTAATTTTAACGATGATCAAGGTAAAATGTAGTAAATTCAAAAATATTAATGAAAGCTTGGATACATTTTTTGTGGTATATAAAAAACAGGCAAATATCGCAAAACGCTGGTGTCCCAAACCGCTGAAGTACCGGCTGCACTGCGAGCGCCATTTTAATAAAGAGCTCTCTCAAAGTAATGCGAGGTTAAATACGAGTAGACAGGGCAAGTTGAGAACATTCAGCGGATTGTTAAAAGATCTTTCTCATATTATAAATCCTAAAGTTTGTTACTTACGGCGATGACTGTACCAGGTGTTAGAATAAGAGCAGCTTATCTTTGGAAAGGATTATCCCATTGGCACTGAAACAGAAGAACGGAAGTTGTTGTCTCAAATGAAATGAAGATATGGAACCACAGAGATATGTAAGATATTTGAGATATTATATCAACTCACATGAACAACCAGTAGGTAAGTCCGATGACTTAAACCCTTTTTAATTCGCTAGTAGTTTTAGTAACAAGTAGCCGCAAAAATAAGCTCAGAGTCACTCAATGAACTATGGAACGAGCTATGCTCGGAATTTCTCTACGTGACAGGATCCGAAACGAGGATATTTATGGGAGACTAAAAAATAAGAATATCGCTCAGTTAGTAAGCTGAAGTGGGCAGGCCACATCGCTTGGAGAGCCGATTACCGAGAAAAATGGTTCTCGAGTATTCATGTGCTGGAAGACGCCGAGTGGGTCTAACTTCCACCTCAATTTAATTGAAAAGTTATGTCAAATCTGATATATCTACAGTAAGAGATCTGCTGAAAAGCCAAATAGGCATGTATGTAACATCACAATACAAATATTAATAATCTATTAGGCATAACCTTATAACTTGTACCAGCATATAAACGGGCTCGAGGACGTTAGTCCACAGCAAGTTTCAAATAGTGTTTGATTTTCAACCAATTTGTTTGTAAGTGTTACTATTTTATAGTAAACATCATTATGGATTGTGCGTTTAATGAAAACTAAATAATATAGGCCAATTACAATAAATTCATCAACATCTTAGACCGTAGGCATTTTCATTTCGTGGGAGCAGCTGGATTCTAAGACCTCATAAGATAAATATAAGAAGAAAGAACAAAATTATATTTAGGTACGTAGCCAATAAATATTGTTTTTTTTTTTTTTTACCACTATGTGGCAAACAAGCATACGGCCCGCCTGATGTTAAGCGGTTACCGTAGGCCATAGACGCTTGCAACACCAGGGGTATCACTTGCGCGTTGCCGACCCTGTAGAAATCTCTTCACACCCTTTTTGAAGAACCCCATGCTGTACTCCATTGGGAAAACCACGGCGGGGAGCTCATTCCACAGTCCAAGCATCCGCGGAAGAAAACTCATTTTAGCCCGCACAGTTCGAAACAATTCTGGTTTCAGTGTGTGAGGATGGACTCCCCGTCGCTGGCGAGAGTTGCGATGGTGAAAGGTAGCCGTGGGCATCAAGTCGAACAATTCCTTAGAACACTCTCCGTTGTACAAGCGGTAGAACACACATAAGGAGGCAAAGTCTCTCCTTAGACTGAGGGGATATAAACCGCTTGTGAGTTCGGGATCGTCAACGATTCTGACGGTACGTCGCTGAACCGAGTCTAAAGGCAGTACGGTCCTTTAGTAGCGGTCCTTTACAACATAAAAAAAAAATATAGTACCTATTAGTCATCAACCAACACAATCAATTATTGTTGACAAGTTTATTAAATAGTTGAGCCTTAAGCGAGTTCAAAGAGTTATTAAAGATATCAAATTCAGTAAATTCTTTGTTATAAGCGTTAAGACAGCGAGATAGAAAGCAATTGCAAGTGTATTTTTATTGTATCCAGGTGCTCCCGCCCATAGATGACAGCAGTACTCCATATGAGGCCGGACTTGCGACTTATAAAGTTGCAGCCTTTGCCCCGATGTGAAGTACTGCCTCGCTCGGTTGAGCACTCCAAGCTTTTTGGATGCCAGCTTAACCTTGTCTTCCAAGTGACTTCGGAACAAAACATCGCCAGAAATGTCGACGCCAAGGATCCCAATGCTTTTGCTGATGCTTAAGGAAGTGTTCTGGAATTGTGGAGCCACAGACCATGGGGTTTTCTTAGCCGAGCGACTGTGGCGAAAGCCATATTGTCGGTTGCTCAACAAGTCGTGATCCTCCAGGTATCTCAAAAGTTGCGTGTTGATCACTCGCTCTATGACTTTGGAGAGAAGGGAGGTGATGGTGATAGGCCTGTAATTCATCGGGTCTGATCTGTCGCCCTTTTTGGGCACTGGGTGCACGTGGGCAGTCTTCCACGAAGCCGGGACTTCCTTTTTGGTGAAGGAAAGTGTGAAAAGGCGCGTTAGCACAGGACACAATTCAGGAGCACACTGCTTCAGCACCACTGCCGGTATGCCGTCTGGCCCATTCGACTTATGGATGTCCAGAGAAAGTAATTCCCTCCGGACCTCCCGTTGGGTAATGCTTATCTCTGGCATGGAGCTGTTACACCGCGGGATGGTAGGCGGTGTGGCGCCACCATCATCCAAAGTCGAGTTCGAAGCAAAGAGGGAGCCTAAAAGGTCAGCCTTCTCTTTAGCACTATGGGCCAAGTTCCCGTCCGGCTTACGTAGTGGTGGCAAGGACGACTGGCAGAAGTTACCTTCAGCAGCTTTGGCAAGAGACCAGAAAGCGCGACTCTCTGGAAGTCGCGCTTTCTGGAAGGCGAGTCAGCCTCTCACCAATTTTGCCGACAAAATCAAAATTAGCCCTGGCAATCATTCGCTTACTGAACCTCGAAGCAGCGTTAAATTTGCGTTTCGCATCAGAGATGATAGGGTCCTGATTAGTTCAGGCCGCGGTTATTAGATATAATTAGCGGTTATTAGTTATTGGATATAAGATAAAACAAATAACTAATAATACAAATTCTCAACAAACACGAGACTCTAAAACTATACTTAAACGGGGAGAAGGTAGAATTCCCATGAAGGAGGTAATAGATTCACTAATCCCATAAAATTATTCGTCGCGTACTATGGCTTAGACGATGCATAAATAGGTACTTTAGGTCCGAAGCTAGGTGTACTTGTCTCGGGCAAATATACGAGGGTGCACGACCCGAAATGCAAACAGTGCTATGTAGAAGTTGAGCTTAGGGAAAAGCATCATTTTCTACGTCTAGTCTGGTTCCGTTGAAAATAGAGTCTTGTGATATAAAACGTTAACAAGTAGCAGTAGTAGAAACATCTGGATCAAATTCTTGATATTTATTTTTAATTTAATTTAATTTGTTATAATTACTAAGTACCTGCACTTGCTGTCAACGATAGCTAATTATTTTGATTCCTATAAATATAATAACATCTTTTCTTTCTATCATATGCAATTGGTGGTTTCATTTGTTACCAAATGAAAGTTTGCGTATTGTTTAGGAAATCATATATGTTCGGTGACCAAAACTACATGCGTCCCATGCCCAACATTAAAATTTAATGGAAATATTTTATTATTTCTGCTTCTAATAGATAACATCAATTTGCAATAACTACATTTTGATGGCACTGAGTATCGGGAAGCATAAACGTACCTATATAGTAAAGAGAGCAGTAAATCTGTTATCGATTGACAGTGGCACAGCTGCGGGGTGCAGCCGGGTGCCAACCTTGAACTGCATTCGGCTTGCACTGAAACTGGGTTACGCTTAATACTGCAATGTTGGTGCCATTATTTACTGGGATTTAAACTTTGTCATTAAAACGTTCAACTATAGAGTGAAGGCTTCGTTCTTTTCAGTATTTCTTTGTTGAGATAATAACTCTTAGCCCGAGGTTAGGTTAATGTATCCAGTAAACCCCGATAAAACGAGATCAACTCAGGAACGTGAAATACTTTGGAATATTAAATATCTTCGTGGAAATTTATACTATTGTAGAACTAAGATCTCTATCGAGTAAAATGGACCCGATGATTTGTTTTATCCTAAATATCTATAAATGCGAAAGTGAGTTTGTTTGTTACGCCTTCACGCCTCAACTACTCAACGGATCATCATGAAATTTGGCATGCAGATAGCCTACGGTATGAAGAAGGACATAGACTTTTTATCCCGGGAACGCGGGTGAAACCGCGGGGGACAGCTAGTAAATTAATATTTATGATTCACATTATATTACCGTGTATTGTATTACCGTAATTTTGATTTGATTTGTATTGGTTTAACATATTTGAACATGATTCGACTTGAAGATGATTTAAAAACGTGCCCTTCATTGTAAATCCTCCATAAGCTGAGCAGGGTCTTTAGGAAGGGCCACAAAGGGCCCTGGGTATTGAGATTAAATTCACCATCCCTAGGCAGGCATTAGTTCAATTGATATAAAACAATAGGCCGAGTTCGGTGGTCTCTTAAGAATAGTGAATCGATTTATCATTTTGGATCAGACTTAATTTAACTTAGCTCAATTTGAATACCCTTGTAATTCTTGTAGGGTAAGGGCGGATTGGACAAACAGTTTAGTTATGTCCAAAATTGGATATCGCTGGGAAATATTTAGCATTTCACATAACACAAAATCTAGCCATATCATACGATCCAGGCGTGTATTAGAGGAATGCAACAGGGACGCTGCATCTGGGCAACCTTGAACTAACTGGATTTTAGGTCACAAAGTCGGTCACGGCCAGCCTGCTCTCCGGGACGCACCAGCCGTCCACACCTATGTGCATCCCTGCATTTTATGTTATTTTATCATAGAAATAGGAATAATTTTATGTATAATGTAATATGAAGAGCAAAGAAATAACTGCGTGATTATTCAAGTACTCTTAATAAATCCATAATTTTCTAAGAAAATAAATAATTAATTAATATTAATAATAATAATAAAAAAAAAAAAAACAACTGTATTAAAATTCGAAGACCAAAATAGATTTTTCTCGTAAACATATTTTTTTCAGAAAAATTTAAAACATTGTTCTGTATGATATTATTTTTCAGCAAATCTATACTACTATAATAAAGCGGAAGAGTTTTTTTGTTTGTTTAAACGGGCTAATCTCTGGAACTATTATATCCCAGGAACGCGAGTGAAACCGCGCGGAACAGCTAGTAAGTAATAATAACAGTTTTTAGTTCCTTTCTAAAATAATCAAAGTTTCAAATACATGCAAATTTTTAGATTTTCTAAAAATTTAATGGTAATACTTTATATAAAATCTCAAAATCATTTTAGAGTTTATATATTTAAATATTCCTTCAAACTTCACAACTAAATCACCAAATAGACGTTGTTAATTAGAGCATAGCGTATTTATTAGTAAGTTCGGAGAGTAGGTATGTGTCAAAAGCACCGCAAATGAACGTTCAGCACAATTTGTCCTCGACGGACCACTATTTGCAGCCATCTGTGCATAATCAACCATCTGACCTTAACCCCACAACTATTAGGTCAGCTCTGACACCTGGCACAGCTTTGGTAAAGCCCTGATACTATGTTTTATATTAGAAGTTAATCAGTCCACATGATGGTAAGTGACTACAGTCGCGTATGAACTTTAGTAAAACTAGGAAGATATCCAACGTATTGCTGACCTTAATAAAGTAAAGCGAATAAAGATAGAGCGTAGCGTCACAGAGGATTATATTATACAGAGCAACAGCTCCCTTCAAACGTCTATTATATTAGCCTATTCTTGTAGGGCTGTCACACTAGGAAATAAATTTAGAAAGCTGGGTATTTTTTTTAATAATTATAAATTATAAGTATAATTTATTGAGGTGCGTCTACGCTAGGCAAGCCGAGCCTAACCGCTTTGCACACTATCATCGCGGCGTCAAGTTTAGACTTACAACGAGCCTAGTCTTACGACACGCTCGCCCAAACTCGTGGAATTTGCTAGTTCCCAATTTCCCATTGAAGAATTCCACTACCCAAACTCCAAAACTACTACAATTAGGCGTTATAATACCAAGATGACACAAATAATGGCGTTTTGATCACACTAATATTAACTCTTACTCGAAAGTAATGAGGGCAAATTTGTATTAGACTTTTTTTAACATTGGATAAATTATTGAATTAGAATGAAATTCCTTTATTGCACATATGAATGTTATTATTAACGTTTTATATAATGTCCAACTGTACCTAATCATTATTACAACCATTGTGAACAATGAAAATAATGTCATTATCACACACTTGAAAACCTAAAATAACAGTGTCTACATTATTATATAATGTACCTAAATTATAACAGTTTAAATACATATAAGTATTGTAATATATGCATTAAGTAAAAGATATCTTGAACTTGGCTTGACACGCTACCACGTGTCTAGATGACATGAGTCCAATTTTGCCCACCACTAAAAATATTACTCGTACCTACATACCTACCTAGTAAGAAAATCATTCACACATTCATTTGTATAAATTATTGGATATATTTATATTCCTCCTGGAATTATTTATAAACGCACTGCAATAAATAATCATTTTGTTAGTAAGTTGTTCTTAAAATTATTAAAAACAAAGTATCGCGGTAACGAGCAGCGAGCGACGACGTACTGCAAGCGATGTAGGTATCGAGGCGTGCCGCTCGGTCGCGAGTCGCCCCCGACTCTCAGACCCTCGGGTTCGCCGGAAACACCCGAAGCGACTTCTCGGCTCTCGTACGTGAACCCGTCGGTGAGCGCTCACGCACACATCGCTGCGCATGTAGTGAAGTACCTACCATTTCGCGTTCTTAGGAGCTGTTTATCTGTATAGTAATCTGTGGTAGCGTTTATTAGCTCAAAGAGTAGCTCGACTGGAGAAGTACCTACACATAGAATACCACAGCCAAATAAATTTATGTTGTATTCCTGCACGTGTGTAAGTTTACCAGGCTTCGGTAACCGCTTAACATCAGGCGGGCCGTAGGCTTGTTTATCGACTTCGTCGCATAACAAAAATTAAGATAGCAGCCAAATAACGCATTTAATGTTGTAAGATTGCCGGGACTCCACGAGGAAGTGTTGTGCTGACACTATGTGGGAACCAGCAGTGTACCAACTGCGCTTTTTTTCCGTTCCACTACACACACTAATTCGCACGGACAGGGAACTCGCAGAAGGCTGCATATCCACCAGAGATGTGTAGCGAGGGATGTGTTTAGCTGACAAAAAGGATAGCTTCGTTTTCACGTTAAAAATCAAATGCCAACCTAACTAAATCAATCTTGTGCCAAAAAAGTGACACGCTTAGTTTTCATATGTTTTTTTTTACTGTTTATAGGCCTGTGTTTGCCCGCAATCTCAACATGGTAAGTGATGATGCGGCCGAATGTGGTAAGCACACAAAGCCTAGAAGGAGGACGTATGGAGGGACTTGCGTTATGTATTTAGATTTATGTCTATGAACGAGACAGATTTTTAAATCGACGACGGTGTTAACCAGCTATGGTTTACTACGATCGATAATTTTCATAGAAGAATTCGACCGTCACTATCTTAGATTCTCTAAGGTCAGTATGTAAACTCTAAGGTCACTAAAGTACTGAGCTATCATCGCTACAAGATGTTTACGTGTGCCTCTTTAGGACATCCCAAGATTTAAAAAAATAGGCTGTTTTCATTTAGTCTGTGGTCCGACCTGCATTGCCAGGAGAGGGATCAATCGCGCCCGATATATTGAACCTCCCCGCAAGGTCACATTGCCGTGCACTTTATTAAGACCAACTAAATTGTCACTCACCTTTATTTACTTCGAGAAGAGCCTCGAACGAGGCTTGCAAGGATCTGCAAATTAAAACCCTTTTTCAATCGCCAAGTCAAGGCTTGAGATATTGGAATGAAAATTGGTATTAAATTTAATAATGTATAGGTAATATTTTTATTGAAATAGGCCTCTTATACATAGTTTGGAAGGTTTTTTTGCTGAGTAGAGCTAGTAATAAATTCATTATTGAACATTGAAATTATGATGTTTATTCCCATAGGATTAGATTTGATGATTGAATGCTAATATTAATGTTAAGATTTTCCATGATAACCAAGCTTATTAAATATTTATATCGCAGTGAAATTAAAATAGCTGGGATATATTTATTCCAAGTACTTTCAGCCTATGGCTATTTACCAAGTGGTTTAATATCACGATTCTAGCGATTATACAGGGTGTTTTTTTCTAGCCAGTATGGCCAAATTCTGAACTACAGGTCTTAGAGAAAAACGCAACGAAGGAAACCCGAGCTGAATTTTGAAGAAATTAAAAGTGGTTAGTCAGCAGGCTTGTACCGGCAAGCGCGAGGCGTCAACTATTTTATCTAGTCATTGTAAAATTGTACGCATACGATTTAAAGCCCTCACTTGCATGGCAAGGTAAATGCCGAGGCGTAGCCGTGCTGTTATAGTGGGCGGTGACCCTAAGTCACTTAAAACAACGTACCACCTCTGACCAAAATTTGTAGAGCACAAAAGGGCGGCATGGTTAAGACAACATAAACTTACGTGGGCGGTATTTTGAATCAACAAACCGCTAAATGATTGCCCTACATTAGTCAACTTCTCGATTGTTATACAAGTGGAAATTAGAACAGAAAAGAATAGAAATATTGAACACACCACTTGACAGAACAACATAAGAATTGTACGTAGTATTTATATACTCTGAGATAAGAATAAAGAAAACACAAATGGCGTACACACACGGAACAAAACATAAGCGGCCTTCTCGCTAAAGCGATTTCTTCCAGGCATACTTATAATAAAACTAGTTGTCCCCCGCGGTTTCACCCGCGTTCCTGGGATAAAAAGTAGCATAAGACCTTCTCCATACCATAGGCTATCTGCATGCTAAATTTCATGATGATCCGTTGAGTAGTTGAGGCGTGAAGGCGTAATAAACAAACAAACTCACTTTCGCATTTATAATATTAGTAAGGATTAAAAAATAAACTAATAAATTCAAACATGCACTAGATACATAAACAGTGCACAGTATCACAATAATCCATCAAAACAAGTAGTTATTATATCCTCGAGCGCAACTACCCGCTCACCTGAATGCACCAGCCTTGCACCACTGACCCAAAAACAAGGTTCAAGACCACTCGAGCCTGCAGGAATATGGGGCAAACATTTAACTCATTTTGTTTAAACATAGTTGTGTTTTAAATTCTTTATTAAAGGATTATTCCGTAATTTGGAATGGAAAAGAAATTTACGATTTAGTTTAATTAACTATGAATATGATTTTTTTACACAATGTTTTATATTATTCTTCAAGTGACTTATTTCTCGACTTGGACTCAATCAAACGTAAAACTTATTTATTCAATTTAAGTCTTGATAAGGCGTTAAAAATTGACTCTACCACAGGTGCGTAATATAAGAACTTAAACTCCGGTAAAAAATCTCATATTTTGTGTAAGTAATTTCAATATAATATTTATTCAAAAGCAATTTTGTCATCTATACAATCAGAAACTTTAAATTTCCCTTTCTTACATAACTTCTGTTTTACTGTATTTTTGAATCTATTTATACAGGTAGCTTTGGGCACTTTATTATAGAAACGTACACATTGCTGGGGCGAGTTATAGGTACCTACTGCAAGTTTGTGCTTTAATCCTTCCCTGAATCGTCGGTAAGATATACGCGCAACATTTTCACACTCAGTTTACTTGGCATAGTAAGCTTATTGGCACCTACATTTGACTGAGCGTGAGTCCTGATTTACTCAGCACCCGGATAGCATGGCATGGTGGGGTCGTTTCGAACCTGTGTGCCGATCGAAAACCCTTAGCATGAACAGTAGCTTAGATCTTTAAGACGGGAGCCGGGCTGCGATTATTCCATACAAAATGTATTCCCCTGTTCTCTTCCTGAATGCCTCTAGAGTCATCATTTTTTTTTTCATATAATCAAGTTCTGCTTTGGATATGTCCCTGATACTTCCTTTTTTCGGCAACTCATTATTAAAGAAATTATGGCCCTCCAAAAATTACAATGCATTTATTGTATTATTATCCTATTTTTCCGCCGTGATTAAAAGGACTACCAGACAAATTAGAAAAGATTTTAACATAAAAGAAAGTAATAGCAGTATTTATATACTCTGAGGTAATAGGGACCTAGATAACCCTTTACTTAAAAATTTTATGTAAAAAAATATTTTAATTGGCTCAGTTTTCGAGGAGGAAAATGGGGAAAACGAAACGTCGATTTCGTCTTTTTTTGTGAATAAATCAGTCTGAGCTGCAGATGTCCCTATCGCACATAGCGCATAGCATAGCGGCATAGCGCGACGGCAATAGTTTCTTCAAATACCTATTTTTCTCTTTCGTCTTTCTCTTAAGGGGTGCCCTCCAAAATTGAATAAATAACTTTGACTTTAAACCAATGCCATCCTAATAATTTAAAATAATAATAATTACCTCTCCTATTTTCCTTTGATAAGTACTTTCAGATTTAAATGAAGCATCACAAACTGACGAGTGTAGTGTAAACACTAATACTGACATGATTTATGAACCACCCAATCTTTTATATTCCCATTAGTTTAATTTCGTAATACATGAATCGAAAACCTTGAGAAGGAAGCCAAGTTCGACGCCCACGTGAAAAATATCCTCAAAGACTCTTTCAGCCAGATTGGCGGCTACTTAGCTTCATCTATTACATTGATTGGGTAATTCTCTTACAGATATATGACTAGGTATTTTGCGCGTGAAAAAGAAGTCTCAAAATCAATGTCAATAGAATTTAAAATGCCATAGAATGATTTATGAAATAATAGCATTATCTATCATACATTTAAGTTTGTTTTTAAAATAGTCATTTCTGAGTTTATTGCCAAATCGTATCAGCAAAAGGAAACTTCCAATGGAATAATTGGACTGTTTTACAAAAAAAACTTAAACCGACTTCAAAGTATACTAAGAAGTAATCAAATCCTGATCTGTGACAATGGGACCAAACAGGAAGTACCCTTTCAAATAATAAAAGAATTTTCCAAATCGGTTAATAAATGACGGCGATATGAGGTAACAAACATAAAAAAAGTACAACCGAATTGAGAACCTCCTCCTTTTTTTGAAGTCGGTTAATTAAAGTTTGATTAGTCGTAAATGCTGGTCAAAACCTTTTTGAATGTTATTAGTATAATATTGAAATGGCAATTGATGATAAAATAATGCATCAACAAACTACTCTGCAACGTTTTGAATTCAATTCAATTATCCTAATGCACCTTACACCACCCTGTCATCTCATTGAGCTACCCACGCACACGTTCAATTCACAACCTTGGCATTGAAATCTAATCATGCATGGTTCACAGTGGACCTCTCTTGGGGTATCTAACACCTTTTAATCAAGCTTTAGACATGTTTATTCAACGATCATAATGTACCTAGATGAATATGTTTAATGTACCTTATGTTTTGATAAGTCGTAATAGCTGTGGTATACGTAAAAGTACCTTTAAGTTTTAAACATACGATAGTTATAGATCGGGAGATACTGGTACAAATTTCCTGGTCATTTGTACCAGTATGGCGACCCTTCAGGGACCCTTTAACGCTCATGCGATTGGGCCGCCTGTACCAGCGCTATGACCATCATTTTCCTTTTCGTCATTACGTAATTAGACCCCTCAATGATCGCCATACTGGTACAAATGACCAGGAAATTTGTGCCATTATCTCCCGGTCTATTAACAGTAATTTGGGCTATCCAGAGTGATTATGCAGAATTAATATAAGTGCCCCATACCTACGTGTACCTTGGCTATTTAAATCAAAAATTGAAATTGAAAAATTGAATAACATTGAAGCTTAATATGGTGTTTCTATCAAGAAGATATGCTATAAAATGTAGCTAGGATATTTTTTTAATGAATATTAAAATCCATACTGAATACAAGTTTAATTTTACCGTAAGACATCACAGCACGGTGGCAATTTTTACTTTGTAGTAGATTAGGTAGGTTAGGGGTAGATAGTGCCATAGGACAGAAATAAATGTCTCATTTAGAAAATTTTCGAGTGTCAATTTCACACCGTTGTGTTCTGAGTAGTGGCTCAAATTTCTAGACCTCTAAACCTGTGTATCGATCACTTTCTTCTTTCATTATAAAGGTCATCGCCCACTATGTCAGCACCGCTCTATCGCAGCAACGCCTCGGCATCTTCCTTGCCATGCAAGTGAGGCCTTTAAATCGTATGCGTTAAAGTAAATTTTACAATGACTAGATAAATTAGTGGACGCCTCGCGGCAAGCGTGCTTGCCGCTACAAGCCACTGGTCCTGCTGACCACTCGCTTCCAGTGAGCGGTCCGCTCCCTTGCTGCATGACGCTAACAAGCAGTATCTTGCCATAGCCGCGTTACCAATTTCACCGGTGCTGCGCCGCCTGCGAGCTGCCGCCTCGCAGGCGGCGCGCTGGCAGCTAGTGGTTGGATTGAGTTGATGCGGTGCCGGGTCGCTGCTGCAATGGAGCGGTGCTGACAAAGTGGGCGATGAGCTTAAGACAAAAGTCTCTCGAAGTGTCATCCGCATTATATCATACATTTAAGTTTGTGTGAATAATGTCAAAGGGTTTATTTAAATAAAAACAAGGGTTGTTAATTTTACATTCAATTTATTTATTTACGTACAGTGGTGTATGCGCTGTTAGTTTATCATTTTATCTAAGATGTAAAATTGTGAAAACAACTATTTTATTAATGGTACACAATTACTTAGTAATAAATAAATTTAAAAATGTTTTCTATATAAAAGTAAACTAAACATTAATTCGTGTTAAATAATTGGTTTCCGTTTTTAATATTAACATAATTAAAATTATCATCGTGTACTTAGAGTAAAACTAACTGTTTATTGGTACATAATTAAGAGCTACAAAATTACAATTTAAATTAAATTTTGCTAAATATACAAAAGTAAGACATTTTGTTAATTGATCTACAAAACATTATTCGTAATTACTACTATATTTTTTTCTATACTTAAAAATAATCTAAGAGTGTTATCAAGGATCATGTAAATAAACAGGATTAGAAATTTCCTTGAATAAATATTATTGTATATAATTTTTCTTGAATTGTAAATAATTTTGACTGATAGTTTTTTGAAAAAAATATGTAAATATGACAGAATGCTAAGTAATTGACAGATTTATAAAAAAAACTATTTATTGGTATAAATAATAAACAAAACACAAAAATAGTATTGATACGAGAGAGTAGTCGAAATAATATAATGTTTAAGTGATTATGGTGTACATAAGTTATTTAAATGAAAATAATTTAAAAAAACAGTTTCACGATTTTCTGTTAACATTATTAAAATCGAGAGTGAAAAATAAATTACTGTTGCATACTACTCTTTAAAAAGGTTTCGAGTGACGGATTATTCTACTGCTTAGATATTTATTATCAGGAATCATCAATTATATAATATTTACTACAATTCACTATTTAAAAAAAACATGCGAATATTCAAAAAGCTGTTGTATTTAAATCGCAAACGAGTGGTAAAAATATTTGTGTTCTAAAGGTACTAATTCATTCTGAAGACTTTTTTTTAGTACATCAGTTTTTTGTATTAAAACACATTATACTGGGTTATTAATACAAGTATACGTTCAGGCTTAATTAAGGAGCGTAACCAATGAAGATTTTTTTTTCTTAATTTTCCATAGAGTGTATTAATTAGGACATGAGAAAATTTACTGACATAATATAGTTTCAACAAACTCCAAATCTTCTGAAGCCCCATTTTAAGAGTAATTTTTCCATATTTCGTATACTTTAATGGTAAGTTATTTCATATTATTATTGAAAACATTATATTTAACAAGGTATAGTTATTTAGAGTTCGTAATTTTAAACTTGTCAAACGGTATGAAAAACCTAGTATATTAAATATTCTGTACACTTTTCCGTGAAAAAATTAAATATAAAAGATTTATATTGATTATTTTTATAATAAAAAATGTTTCACACTTTACAAGTGACGTCAAAAATAGGGAGGTTCCTCAAATACTTGTATTGATATGTTGGGAAATTGTTAGGAGACGTTAGTATTCCATTGTATAATATGTTGAAGATTGCTGGCCGTTTATATGGAAAATCTATCTGAATGAACATGAATACGACACACTTGATTTTGAAATATTAAATTTTCATTACACTTAAAATTTTAAAGTTGTATGTATTATTACAATTACTATAAAATATGTTCCCATTAATATAATTTTAATAACTACACGGTGAAATCAAAAGGAACGTATCTATAAAAAAATACGACAATTATTATTTTTGTCAATATAATTAAATATTTCAGAATCAAATCAGTCGTAATTTTAGTTCACACTAAAAAAGCTTACTAAATATGTATTTAAAATCACCTAACATTGCTTAAAACATCAATCTACACAGTTTATATATGATTAATGTATAGTACAATTTGTACAATATCTAACAAACATCTATGCTACAAGCCCATCCGTTATTATCTATGTAATTAAATTATGAAAACCATTTTCAGATAATATCTGCATTATATTCTTAACATTCAACAAATGCAACATTTTTATATAAGTGATTACGTGATGGAATTCTTGACAAATATGAATATTATTTTTATGTCTAAAATCAGGTCGCACATTATTACATATATACACATTTTATTAATAATTATAGATTCCTAATCTAACACCAAACACAGCAAATAAATAACAGCAATATGATACAGAATGCTTATTTAATGAAAAATATAAAAAAACGTGTAAAATATTTATTAGTATCGTTCTATATAAAATACAGTATACATTTATTTACAAATGTGAAATTTACAAGACAAATCCCAATTGTATAAATATATAGAACATTCTTATTTATAAAACAACAGAGTCCTAATAGACTTTCAATTATTCTAAAATGTATAAAACTAATTTATATTGTTACTTAAACCAAAGTTATTGATATTACGATAAAAATGTAGTAATGTTCTAATAGTGGAACCAGCAGCCCATTTAAAATAAAAAATATACTTAAAAGTATAATTACATTATATTTTTAAACTTTTTAAATGATTACTAGTTTGATTGGAATGTACCTATTCATTAGTTAAAATTGCATCGTTTTTTTTAATGCTTTATAGATTTTGCAATTTAAAAGGCTAAATAAACTGACTCAAATCCAATTAAATTGCTGCCCGCAGCATGATTTAACCAAGAACCATTAAAACTTTACAATATTATGAATTTATTTAATAATTCTAATTTTAACACCTAATTTAAAATAACATGCTCTGCATGAATTATTATTATTCTTACAAGTTCCTACACGTATTGCCTTTACTTTCCTTTTTATAATATGTTGTCATTACATATTATTATTTAAATAAAAAAATTACTACTATAACTAACAAGCATTTTGTTGGAAAAAAATATATAGGAGTTTTATTATTATTTAGAAAGAAAATCATGCAATTAATTGGGATTAGGTCGTTTTAAGATTGCTTCATTATATTCAGCGAATAATTCAGGCAAAAAATGTCTAAAATATTAAAATAATAGCCATTTTTAGTATAATCTGGCAAGCTAGGTTCAAGCCTTAAATATATAAAAATAGTCGAATTCAAAATCCACGTCATTTTTACATTATCACACAAATTATCCTTTAGAAGGAGTACACGCAATTTATATCAGTCTTGCAAGCTTCGACTTTGTCCTTTTAAATTCTAAGCTCTAAATTTGCGTAGCAAACATATAAATTACGTCAAACAATAAAAAAAAACAGGATGGACATTGTGAAGTTAGGAGCCATTTCGTAACCATTCCATGTTGTCGCAGTAGAAAAATATTTCTTACTTACTTCTAAATAAAAGATTAACTCTAAACATTGTCTATTATGTGCGATTATTATTATTGTATACAAATACAGCTATTTAATGTTATATTTGAGTAATATTTTTACTTACTCACTACGGTTGTAGAAGCCCTGTTTGAGAAATAAAAATATTTTTAAGTAACTACTGGGTCTTAGTCATGTTCGAAACATTATCACCACGATTTATCGATATTTTATCCAAATTTGTTCCTAAATGGAAAACCGTTAATAATTACAATAAGAGTCGATAACGATGATAGTTTGGCGGCACTATTTTAAACGGTTTTCCAACCATCGGAAATATCGGGAGTCTGTTTTAAGACAACCGATATTTTAGGCACTAAAATGATCCTCACTGTTTTACCCCAATAAAATTATTACTTTTGGAAAAATAAAAAGTTCTCGATAGATAAAACTTTTCAAACATTATTTAGAAACATTCTTAATTATAGTGGTGACATTTATACAGCTTGACCCTGTATTATAATTAATCCTACACAAAATATTATTATAATTTGAATTATATTTTTATTTCTCTCAGTAAGCTTTGATATTATTTTAAAATACCTACTTATATATTTAAATTTGTGCATTCAAAGCGGCTTGCGATCGCTGCCCGGCATGCGACCGTAAAAAGTATAGAGAACCGGTCTAAATCAAAATGATATATTTTTTATTGTTAAATCCTTTATGATTCTTCAAAAATCTATTGTTATTGCATTACCTATGTACTTACCTAACATGCAGCTGAAATATTTTTGTTACAGTTTTATTTTTGAATTATAAAGTATTCATGCGTTTGTGGTAATTAATTTAAATGGCTACAAATTCCTGTTGTAAATTGGACATAGCTAGATAAATAAATTAATATTTGTTATTTTTCTTACTGCGTATTTTTTGCCTCTAGATTGGGATTATGCCAAAATGTTATTTTTATTTGTTCCATCAATGTTTCCTCGAACAATATATAATAATATCATTAATAAAATAATATTTAAAAGTTTTATTATTTTTTATGTAACATTTAAAAAGCTTATTTTCTACAAAATATTTGTTTGTACTGTAACTTTATTTAATAGGGATCTCAGAATTTATATTTAGAAATGTTTTTTTTGTTTTATTTTTATGTAAAAAAAACATGAGTTATTAAAAGTACACAACGTCGAAAGAGATATGGAACGATTCGAATGAAAACAAAAAAGAAGCATTTTGACGAAACGTTGTAATTTCTTATAACTACTTGAGAACATTGTGCTCGATGTGCGTCTCTCTTCTGTCCGCTACTAATTGTTACAATCATTGTAAAAATAAAATCTCCTTAATAACATTTTAAACGACTTACGTATTAAATTTACAGTAACCGCTAACGGTCATTAGTAAAACCGTACACAGATATTTAATTTAAATACATCTACATCACGAAGTTCAAAATTCGGTCCTCGCACGAGACAACATCAAACGGTCAAAACAAAAATATTAATAATAGAAAACGTCGTATTTGTAGATATGCTATGACGCGTCGAGTGGAGTGCGCGAGCGCAGGCCCGGCGGCCGACGCGGGCCGACCATGGCTCGAATGTAAACCGGTACCAGTACCTCGCGACACTTTAAACTCCCGTGTGGTTGAATATGAACGAGACTGCATTCTTATCGACCGGCGGAGACCGGCGCGTGATCGACGGGTGATTGTTATTATTGTAGTGCCAGGACTTCCTCGTGGAAGTGCTCGAAGACTGCAGAGCGATGGTCTCGTAGTAGCGAAGTCTGCCGCAGCATTTTCTGCTCTGAATGATAGCGACGAAGCCCTTCCTGTATTTCTTGTTGAAGAACGCGTACAGTATCGGATTGATGCAAGAGTTCGAAGCCCCCAGCCATTGTGCTAGGGGAGTTACCACCGGGAACATATCCTCCTCCCATTTTTGAACTGGGCCACCGAGTTTTATCCTCGCGAAGATTAGGTACAAGGGAAACCAGGAAACGACGAATAGAATCACAACTGCAACAAGCATCTTGACAACTTTAACTTTGGATTTCTGTTGCATTCTCTCCATTTGGGCATCTTGGGTATCAGTGGGGATGGACCGCCTCGAGACCTTAATCCAGATGAGGATGTAACACATGGTGATGAGAACCATCGGTAGGATGTAGCAGAATATTAGGTTTCCAATGACAAAGTACAAAACCTCGCTGATAGGATTAGGCCAAACATCAAGGCAGAGTCGCACGTGGGGGCTTTCTTCAAATACCACAACCAGGTCGAAGAACGCGACCCAGGGTGCAGTGACGGAGATGGCAAAGATCCAGATAAAGACGATCATCATCCTGGCACGTCGCTTGGTGATTTGGCATTTCAGAGGCCACCAAATCGCGAGGAATCTGTAAAAGAAGAAAACAATGTTAGTTATGTTGAGATTTTAACAAAATACTGCTATACACGTATGTTATATTTATGTTTTCATGTACAAAGTACGAACATGATATGAAATATTGTTAACTAAAATTACAGTAATCAAGTCTTCCCTAGACTGGCTTAAAGTCATAAGTAATTGAATTTGAATATTAAGCCTTCGGGATCACATATCATATTATGCCTGGAATAAAGGGGACATAGTGCCTAAGCAATTTAGACCTTTGTAGGAAAGTAAATCTATAATTTGATATAATATTGATTCTGTGTGGGCTAATAGCCTCACTGATGATGATAATGCTACAAAATGATGAATGGAAGTGAATCATGGGAGTGGTGAATAGCTTCCTGTCGGTGCTGTAGTTATGTATTATTGTGTTAGGTATTAATTGTTTCACCATTACAATATTGCAAGCTTAACAAAATATTTGTAGCATACAAATATTATATATAATATACGTAGACGGCTGTCCGTACATATTTCCAACAAAATCCCGTCGGGCGGTATCGCTAAGTTGGGAACAAATAAAATCAGCCGAGATGAACCACTTATCTGGTCTGGTGGAGTAATTGCTATTAAGAGGGAAAAATAAGATTTAACGAGGAAAAGACGACGGAAAGAAAGTACTTGTTGTATTTTTCATTTAGGTACCTATCCTACCTACAATTTACATTCCTTCTACTCCTGAAGTTTACAAAAAAACTAAAATGTAGCGACATCAAGTATTTTGCCTTGCATCAAGGTATTCAACGTTTCTACCACTGAGACTGTACCGACTTATAAAAAGTTAATTTAACAATAAAGTAATTATTTGTTATTTGTTGAATGAATTTTAAAAAGACAAATAACTAATAATTACTTTATTTTTAAATTATTATTAATTTACTACGGTAACTGCTTACCATCAAACGGGCCGTATTTTTGCCACTTTAGAGGTAGGTATACAAAAAATGACAAGACAGATTTAACCAAACTGTCAGTGATTTATTATCATACAAATTCACAAACATAACCTATAAATTGGGAGGTCAGTGTCAAGCTAACACTAGAGACTAACAATTAGCATTTAAAAAGACAATAATTGTTATAAATTGCTATGCAAATAAATCTAATTAACAATAGCAAAATAAATTATTGTTTAACATGTACACACCAGTTTGTTATTTATCAAATAAACTTTGTTAACAAGTATTTATTCAAACATTTAGGTACTTACAAACACGTGGTTTGAGGTCAAGTATTAATTTGATATTTAAAGTTTTGAACAGAGATATTTGTGTGATATATTGACATGAATAATTACTGCGGTTTGTAAATATGTTTGAATTCAAAATCCTTTGACTAAATACTAAATCGACTAGGTCCACAAAGGCATTAAAGGGATGCCTTGCATCTTTATCTACCTACTGCTGAGTTTTCCTAATTGCTTCACTTTTTTGTGCTGATCATTTAGGTAACTGTGGAGGAATGAAATGTCTTGGGGCAGCAAAAATATTTTTATTTAGTTCTAACCAAACGTCTTCCATTGGCGGCAAATCGAGTGTATTGCTCGCGTCACTTTATCATAGTTAGCAGAATCTAATAAGTTTAAGCGATGTTAAAGATTCTTATTAGATTTCCTCGATATCATCGAATCTCTGCCAACACTATGCTTTCGGTTCTCAGCTTAGTACTTTTATTAAAACTTAATTAACTCTACCTCTTTTGTTCTAATAGTAAAAGCAGCACAGAATACAAATTTTTTTTATTATATTATTTTCAAGAATATTTCTCGATTCCAAACATTATTATTCCAACTGCCTCGTAAGAATTTTATTTGTTTATTTGTATTATTCTGTATTTATTTGTTAGCATTCTATTTTATATACTTTATGCTGATTTATTGAAGCCACAAAATTAATATTAATGGGTCCAACTAGAGAGAATCTGAATGATGTAACATTCCGGCTTTGTGGAGTAAGTTTAAAATAATAAACAAATAACCGATGACCGGAAGGCTGCATATAATAACCTCGTCAAAAGACCAGCCTACGGCTAAAACGAAATTATTCAATACATTATAAATTAAAAGTAAAGTGTCGCTTTCTGATACACCATAGTAAATTTTAAATCAGATTCAGTAGGTACTTGGTAGTATAATCACGAGAAATCACAGATAAAGGTTTTTTTAGTTACTTAAATAATTGTTGGTAAGCAATATCTATAATTTTAGAGGAAATAAAAGAAAATTCTCATTTACATTGCAGTCACAAAAAAACGACGAAAATTTTATCTATAGGAGACCAATGTTGAATACTCCAAAAAGTAATTTATCCTAAAATATTAATCCGTTTTTTTTCCAAACAAAATTTTAATACCAATCTCTTTAACTAAAATTTATCAAGCAGTAGATTTGAGTCTAAAATAATCAAAGCAACTTACTTATATGAATTAAACTGAACTGCTTTACTGTTTTGAAATATAAAAGTAACTGTGACTAAACTACGCGTAAGCTTCTAATGACACTTCAAGGCCAAGTTTCATTTTGTCCGAGGCTAAGTTACTACGATTACGATTATATTTCTCTAATCTGACAATATCAAGTTATAAATAAATATATTTAGTTATATTCGATGATTATTTAAAAATATTAACTAAAGAAAAAAGCTGGTTTCACAAGGTCTCCTATTTCTTAGAAAACTATCCAATCTTCTTTTAATGTACCTAAACCTACGAAAAGAAACCAACTGATGTCAGATATCTATTGTATTTTATTTTACTCTTTTTCGTTTTCTTAAATTCTCAATGGAATTTCTTTTCTGTATTTTTTTTGAATTAGTTTATCATTAGCGAGTATTCATTTATCGCAAGACGTGCTTTGCCTATTGTATATAGAACATATCATGAGACGACTACTAAAAATGTTCCTGCATTTATTTAATATTGTTATGTTTAATCAATAATTTATAATTCTATTACGTTGTACATCCAAAACAAACATTCATTATATATTACATTACATTTACCAGCTCATGTTGGTAAATCCTAAGATGTACATGTAAAAGTAGGATCTACCCGTATTAGGGCTTTTACAGTAGCATATACATTCAAAATAAAATCTTTATCATATACCATTGAACGAGCAATATTTCTATATTTAACAATATGTTTTGAGAACTCAGAAATGGCTATACGAGGGTTTAGTGGGCGTTTAACAAAAAACTACTAAAAATAAAAAATAATTCTAATTTTTGCATAAAATATATACAATTACAGTTCGTCGGCGTCGGCAGATCGTCAAACAGTCAAAGGATTTAACTATTTCTACGAGGTGTCTTTGCATTCAAGATTGTTTTTGATTGCATTTTTACTGATTCGAGGTAACTCGAATTCAAACAACAAAAAACTACTAAAAATAAAAATTAATTCGAATTTTTGCATAAAATATATACAATTACAGTTAACAAAAAATCAGAGTTTGCACAAAAATCTTCACTAAGCTGTCATGAGGAGCATTATTCCAATTTTGCTAAATATTTTATTCAATTATTATTTTGTTATTCTCTGCTACTTGTGTTATTTTTTGTATTGCATTATGGACAAAGGACTTTTGTTGGCGTTCTAATAACTTGTCAAATTGTCATATCGTGAGATGAGTTCAGACTGCTATTGTGTGGATTTTATATTATTATAATCTTTTCTATATTTCAGTAAATAAATTCGCCCCTGTTTCTGTTATGTTTTTATGTCATAACTCATAAGGCTGACAAGTGGACATACGTTGAACCTTACGAAAAGTTTAATATACATATAACCACGCTATTTTAGGTGCCAATTCTGTTGTAAATCGCTCTGAACAATTTTTTATAACAACACAATTATTTTACTTCAAAAACGTTCTTTTTTCTTTTTAATTTTATGTAATAAAAATAGTCGTAACAAATTAAAGTTCACGTTAAAAACAAGTCATTGGAATAATTTTGACAGGACAAAATTTCATATGTTTTATCTTAGAAAGAGTTATAGTTAGCCAACATTAGTTTAATTTGTGAACAAAAGAATTAACTCAGCAGCACTATCTCCGAAAAACTGTACATAGATTAAAATCGTACCAGACTCCAGACACATTAATTTAGTCCCAACCCCGTACCAATAAAGATGATATTAATATGTACAACTAACTACTTACACGAAATAAATGTGTTTGTCTCGACTCTCGATGTTTCCAATTATTGCAGATTGTCATACTTTATGAGGTATACGTGCTAACTTGCATTATCTCGAAGAGATGTAAGTTAAAGTTATACTCAGTTGAAAATTTATAAACTGTGATTACCAAAAAGCGAAACGTGCATATTTGATATATTAACAGGATTCTATAACTACCTGATAAACTTGTAAGGCTGAACATTTAAAATGAATAAACTTTATTTTTATTTTTGGGTTCCGTACCTCAAAAGGTAAAAAAGGAACCCTTATAAGATCACTCTCTTGTCTGTTTATCTGTCTGTCCATGTATCACCACCGATTTTCTCAAGAACGGGTCGACCTATAAAGTTGTAGTTACTGAGGTCTAAAGTCCCTATTAGATTATGAAAAAAAGGTTCTGAGGCAACACAATAAAAAGATACCAAAAAGGTACCAAAATTTTGACATTTAACATTTCACAGTCAATTTGAGTAAGGTTACATTATTATTGTACGGAACCCTCCGTGTGCGAGTCCGACTCGTACTTAGCCGGTTTTTTTTACTCTTAGTAAAATTTACAGCATAATTTCTTCGTAAGACTAAACATATGAATGATCCTATGTCATTTACAAATCTCCACATACATGAAATGAAATTATGTAGATATCGACTGTTCCATAAATATTTGAATATTTATTTTGAGAATATATCTTTCATCAGTGGGTTCACCCGCAAATCCCGCAATCCTGTTACGGGAATTGAATTTCGAGAAATCCTTTTCTACGTTATATGAACTCCAGCGCAAAATGCGATCAAGACGATAATTCTTGAGACTTGATCTGAGATATGATCTCATGCTATACATATACAGGCCTAAAATTCTAGCACTGACTGAATAGTTCTTGTTGTCGCTAACGTGCCTTCCGTACTGGAACCAGTCGGTATTGCGCGGAGCGATATGGCAAGAGACCGGATGGGTATGTCTTTGATCCCTTGGGGTATCGGCAGGTCGCTGATGTGGGATGCCACATGTGTCGATACTCGCGCCATCTCACTTACCGGCGACTTGTAAAGCTGCAGGGGCAGCTGCGGCCAGTGCGGAAAATACAAAATTTAAAAAATACGCATCGATAGGACCCAATTATATTTTTATGCCTTTTGCGGTCGAGACCATGGGACCGTGAGGGTCCGAAGCTCGCCGTTTTGCTCGCACTTTGTCATCAAAATTGATCGAGTCCTCCGGAGACCAGCGGGCGGGGAGCTTTTTTCGCCAACGCGTCAGGTTGGCTATCCAAAGCGGAAACGCTGCCAGCATTCTGGGAATCGGAAGTAGCGGCAGACTTGAGGAAATTTTCTATTTATAAATTGGATTTTGTACATATTTGTTGTAAATATAGGTAGATAGTTGAGAGTTAGGTGATTAGTTATTGACACAAATTAATAACACCTTGTGCTATATTTCTTCCAGTTATCAAGGTCGTTAATCAAGATTAATACGACTTCAACATATTTTTTTAATACCAATATTTTTGAAACAGGATTAAAAATACCAATTGTGGCTAATAACATCCACATTCAACTTATAATCTGTCCGCATAAGGACATGATTGTGAAAAACATGCAATATTCAACCACGGCCACTGAAAGTGATGAATAATATTGCATTGTAATCCCCTCATTGACATTTGGGGGCAATAATTTAGGTTATTTTTCATACGAGTGGCATTTATGTGTTGCTTGTGATGTGTTATTACTGATTGGCGCCCCAATAAAAATATGGAGGTAAAAATAATTCTCATTTACAATAAAATATTCAACTGTGCTGAACTGAACCGAATCTTGGAGGAATCAGTGTAATTTATGCTAGGACTTCAAAAATAGAATATACTACAATTTTGTAAATGAGGTCAGTCAACGAAGTGGCAATGTACCGGTCACGTCTATCGAAGATGAGTGTTAGAGTGGAGACCGCGTCTTGGCAATCGTAGTGTGGCACGCGGTCCAGCCCAAAAAGGTGAGCGGACTTGGCTGGATGCGGGCAAGGAATCAGAAGGAGTGGCACGCTGGGAGAGACTTATATCCAGTAGTGGACTGATCAAGGCTGATGATGCTTCAATAATAGCAAACTAAGGAGATATTTCAAATAAATAATCCCGCAAATCCTTGTCCTCCCCAATGGAAACTTTATTCACACGCAGGAACACGACATTGTTTTTTGGCTGTGCTTTCCCAATCGACCTGCTCTTTAAATGAAAAAACGCTATGCGCTACCTTTTTTCTTTCTTCATCATATTGATAAGCCAAATTACATTGTGGCCTCTCAATAAATTTGATACACTACAATTTGACTGTATTTCGAAAAGAGATTCCTACCTAAGTATATAAAATTATCATCTCCATCAATCTCGAATTAAAAAAAGTTCTATAAATATTTCAATGTATTTATCAATACTGGCCGTGAACGTCAATCTAGAAGCAAAAAAGTTCTATAAATATTCCAAATTATTTATACTGGCCATGAACCTCGCATTCATTACAGAACTGCATTCTGATCTTAAACATAATTGTATGAATTATTAAACTTTTTAATTATGTTTTTACTTCGAATTCCAAGTAATATAAAACTGATACTGGCTACAAGTCTTCATATAGTATCACACGGACAAGTAAATTAGTAAAGTGCGGGGCTTGGTCTAGATAGGTATAATTACCTGCGATTTCGCACGCCTAATAATGGGCATGAGTGCCAATTAACGTTGCCCAACAAAATAAACATGCCAAACCATTTTTTACCTATTTTGTTAATAAATATAATTATCAGTTACAATTTTATATTTTGATCAATAAAAAACAATGTCTGTATGTTTGTTATTTGTCTGCTAAATGTATGCTAGCAATAAAGAAACTTGGATTCATATCAAAGAAATATGAAAATAACACCATGTTGGATGCTAAGAGAGGTAAATTAATCGACAAGAAATATATTTAAAAAAAAGAAAAGTAATAACTGTAATGACTTCAGATAATCGCATGTAAAGTAGTCATTAAATATTTTGCATAATTGAATAAAAACAAAAATTTGCAAGTGAATCCGTGAACGACGACTTATCTTAAAAAATCAAGGCACTTAATTGTGCATAACCCTCAATTTAACATCGTTTTGCTTATCACAGGTAACTGCATTTTTGGCACTTTCGATCTGTCAGTGGGTGCGCGGGCGCCACTTTATCAAAGAAATATGAAAATAACACCATGTTGGATGCTAAGAGAGGTAAATTAATCGACAAGAAATATATTTAAAAAAAAGAAAAGTAATAACTGTAATGACTTCAGATAATCGCATGTAAAGTAGTCATTAAATATTTTGCATAATTGAATAAAAACAAAAATTTGCAAGTGAATCCGTGAACGACGACTTATCTTAAAAAATCAAGGCACTTAATTGTGCATAACCCTCAATTTAACATCGTTTTGCTTATCACAGGTAACTGCATTTTTGGCACTTTCGATCTGTCAGTGGGTGCGCGGGCGCCACTTTCAACATTGACGTAACGACATTGACATCGAAAATGGTTCAATTACATAATTTATAATGCGACAAACTTACACTTGCATGTCAATTATAACAGATAACTTTTAAATCAACGGAGTTGAGTTCAATAATTTACTAATTAGCAGTATGATAAAATGGGTGTTATTATTGGTGAAACTGCGAATTTGGACTGTAATCTAGGATGGAAAATATGTCGGCGAATCGGACAGAGGAAAAAAGGTAAGGTATTGTGCACGCCTACCTTTCTGATGTACGTTGCGGGTCCTTGCGATCAGCGTAGAATTCTTTATTAGTATTTCCAGGTATTTCGTAATTTTCTTTATTTTATTTTCTTTTGATAGCGACTGCGACTTTTTCTCTTCCAATTTTTCTTCTTGAATGTCAATATTCAAAATGTTATTTCTTCATCGGCGTTCAGCGCTATCTGCAGCCAGTCCTATGGCGCGGCTAGCGGGCGCGTCGAGGGCAACGCGCATATGCAGGTAGGCGTGCGTGCGATAAGGAGAAAGGATAGGGAAGGAAAAAGGATTGACCGCCGACATATATGAAATTTTGAAAAAGAGTTCGGATATGGCGGAACCATTTCCCCCCGGCCTTAAAGGGTTACCTTTAAAAATTTAGAAATATTAATGAAAATGCGGATACTGAACCTATTTAGAAATATAATTTTTAAATTAAGATAAGTTGAGTAGATATAAGTATTAAACACTAGTCAATCATTGGCTTGGCAATGGACACAATCGCACCACTGGGCGTACAAAGCTCCCTTTACTCGTCCTAACGGTGACTACACGCGTCGTACCATCCTTCGAGGGGTGGATAGCTTCAACTACACCGAGAGGCCATGAAAGAGGTGGAGCGTTGTCTACAATAATAACCACCACTGATCCTAGCTGAATCGGAGTGGATGGGATGGTCCACTTGGCACGGGCTTGCAATTTATGCAAATACTCGACTCTCCATCGCCGCCAGAATGACTGGACTAATCTATCTAATAGCGAATGTCTCTCTAGCAAGTTACCTGACTCTATGTGAGAGGCGGGTAGCGAAAAAATAGGTGCGGTATGTAGAAAATGAGCCGGCGTAAGAGCAGACGGCTCTGCGGGATCGCTACTCAAAGCAGTGAGTGGACGCGAATTAAGAAGTGCCTCAACTTGAATAAGAACTGTCGAAAGCTCTTCATAAGAGAGTATCTGTTGTCCTATGACTTTAAATAAATGAGACTTAACTACCTTAACCATAGACTCCCAGCATCCACCCCAGTGAGGACTGGCAGGCGGTATTTGCTTGAAATCTATGCGGCTTTCAGAAAGCTCAAGCTCGAGACGCGGTCGATACTCATCTAGTAACTTGTAAAGATCTCGCAAGTATGATCGACAACCTACGAAATTTGTGCCGTTGTCAGTGTAGAGACACTGAACCGGACCGCGGCGGGAAAGAAAGCGTTTGAGTGCAGCGAGAAAATTGACAGTACTCAACTCCGTGGCTATTTCAATATGTATACAGCGTGTTGTAAGGCAAGTAAAAATACAAAGCCATGCCTTGCGGCTTTTAACTCCTCTACCACGAACTGGCGTGTATTGTAGAGGTCCTGCGTAATCACAGCCTGTATGTGAAAACGGTTTGATAACCTGGTTCACTCGGTAAGCAGGCAGATCCGCCATCATAGGAAAAGATGGCTGCGGTTTTGCTCTAAAGCAAGTATTACACTTGTGTATGCGGTGGCGAATAACTCGCCGCGCGGAGAGTATCCAATAACGATGCCTGAGTAAGGACATCAGCAGTTCGGGTCCGGCATGTAAATGCTTCCTATGATAATAATCGATAATTATATCAACCACGTGATCGTGTCTCGGTAGAACACGCGGATGTCTTTGAGAAAAATCTAAATTAGCATTCGATAGCCGTCCACCGACGCGAATAATACCTTCTTGATCCAAAAACGGTTTTAACCTTTGTATAGCGGGTGAACAATTTTTATTATTTTTTAAGTTATGTATATCGCGACTAAAGTGAATATATTGCAAAGCCTTTATGACTTCTTTTTCTGCAAAATCTAAATCGGAACAAGTCACGATATGGTTGCGGGGTAACAATTTTAAATATCTTAAAACGAATACAACAATTCGTAAAAGCTTCGACCATGAAGATATACGTTGAGCGAGTGTATAAATTGGCGATTCAGTTGCGGTTGTAGTTACAGTATGTACAAGCGGCTTTAGATCTGGCATTTCATTATTATCGCCAAGATCAAACTCTGCGATAGGCCACTCTGCTGGATCTTTAGAAACCCACGGTGGGCCTGAAAACCATAGCGGATGATTGATGAGCATCGCTGGAGAGAGGCCACGCGATAGGCAGTCAGCAGGGTTTTCAATTCCTGCTACGTGATGAAAACTACCGACAGGAATATTATCAACAACCTTGGCAATGCGATTAGCAACGAACGTTTGCCAACGGTGCGGCGAAGAGTTTATCCAACATAAGACGACTTTAGAGTCAGTAAAAGCAAATATATTAGTGATTTTATACCGCGGTTCAAAATTATCAAGTACCTTACGCATCAACTTTGATAGAAGAAGAACAGCACACAGCTCTAACCTAGCGATAGTAATAGTTTTAAGCGGCGCAACTTTGGACTTAGAGCATACTAGCCTAACCGTTCTAGTATTCCCAACGATGACCTGAAGGTATATTACACATCCGTAAGCGCGTTCACTTGCATCAGCAAAACCTATAAGATTAGCTACGCAACCCTGAACAACCCCTAGATGTCGCGGTATGCGTATGTCGTTGAGCGAAGGCAATTCATTGCAAAATTGTAACCAAAGTTTCACGATACTTTGAGGAGGCGTGTCATCCCAATCACATTTCAATAACCAAAGCTCTTGAATAAGTAACTTGGCATATAATATAACGGGAGCCACTAAACCCAAATTATCCCATAAGCGTGCGACGACTGATAAAATAATTCGTTTACTGCATCCTGACTCAGGTGTGACAACCCTAAATTTATAGACATCATCAGCCCTATCCCAATGCATACCTAATATTTTTTGCGGTGCAGCGCCTCTGTCAATCTCAAGATCTAAAGAAGCTCGATGTGATGCGGGAATGTTGCGCAGAACAGCGACCGAGTTACTAGTCCACTTCACCAGGTCAAATTGACCACACTTAAACATGTCAATCAGCTCGATACAGGCAGCTACAGCGACGGCTTCATCATTCTGCGATGAGTCATCCGCCATTATGCTGAAGCATACATCATCCATATACGTCGAACTGGATGCAATCGCAGCAGCTATGGGAAACTTATGCCTTTCATCGGCGATGAGCTGATGAACGACACGAACGGCATGAAAAACACTCGACTTCATTCCAAAGCAAACTCTATTAAATTGAAAGACCGATATAGGATCTTCAGGATGAAATCTAAAAAGAATTCGTTGAAACCTGCGATCTGATTCCTGCATACCAATCTGCAAAAACATCTGACGACAGTCGGCAGAAATCGCTATATTAAAAAGGCGAAAGTTCAAAAGTATGGCATACAAATCACCCTGTATATTAGGGCCTGTATGTAACACCTCATTCAGAGACAACCCTGTGCTAGTTTTACAACTGGCGTCTAAAACCATACGTACTTTGGTAGTCGTCCTATCTTCACGTTGCACGCAGTGATGCGGGACGAAATAGGATGCGGTGGAATCGCGAGCGATATTATTAAAATGTCCTATTTCACTGATATAACCTTTATCAAGATATTCACGAATGATATCGCTATATGCGGCGCGCAATGTATTTGACGACTCCAACTTGCGTTCTACGCACAGAAAGCGTCTATGTGCGGTAGAGTATGAATCTCCTAACTTGTAGACATCGTCACTAAACGGCAAAGCAACAGTATACCTACCACTAGAATCACGTGTAGTGGTAACGCGAAAATGATTCTCACACTCAATATCATCTTGACTGTGTGCGGGCGGAGCGGTAACCTCCTCGAGTTCCCAAAACTTCTTGAGAAGGTGGTCCAATGAATGTTGGACGACAGCACAACATGCTGATGTCATTTTAATATTATTCGGTAATAATACGGGAGCAGAACCCATAATAATATAACCTAAGACGGTTTTGATAGCGGGCGGTATTCCATTCACCTTGCTATGTACCTTGCCCGGTAGCAACAAGTGCGGAAACAATGATGCACCAAGAAGTACGTGCACCTCAGCGGGCGTAGCGAACGTATTGTCCGCGAGCGGGAGTGAAGTCATGTGCGCGAACGCTGACTCGTCCACGGGAACCGACGGCAGGTTATCCGTGATGCGGTCGACAACATGTGCCGATACGTTAAAATTAACGTTATTAGAAAAACGCGAAAATATTTTAAAATCAGTGGAACCTCTAATAGGTTTTTCAGAACCACCGAAACCACGCACTATTATTTGCATATTTTTATTATAATTCAAACCTAAACGCACGCAACATTCGTGTGTTATGAAATTGCTCTGAGATCCCGAGTCTAATAAACATTTTACTAAGTGTGCCTGTCCCATTTGATCATAAATAACAACTTGCGCGGTTGACAGCAATATCGTTGTAAGTTGCATACATTGCGCGTTGTGACCATCACTACTCACAGATACCGGAATTGACGCAGCAATAGATGTATGCAAAGATGATACGTTCGTGTCGCATGTGACGGGCGACGGCGGAACTCGCAGTAGAGCAGCACTAGCAGACTGTGCGCTCGATGCGGGTTCGATTCCAGACGCAACAACCATTCCACTAGTGTTGGTTTGCGATGCGATCTGGTTATTGTCATTATTAAAATGCAGTAAAGAATGATGTTTTTGATTGCAACTGCGGCATTTAAAATTTGAATTACAATCGCGGGATCTATGTTTTAAACTTAAACAATTAATGCATGCGTTATGTTCTTTAATACATTTGAACCGTGCGGATGGAGTAGAGTCCATGAACTTAGGACACTTGTAAAAATGATCATGTACGATATTATCACACATACATTTTTTCTGAGAAGCGGAAACAGCTAAATATGATTGCGGATTTGGTACATGAGTTCGCGGCTTATTCGTATTTCGTGAAGAACTAATAGTACTCGTACTCGTGGTCGGTTTCATACTTTGGTAAATCCTAAACTGTCCTCTAATAAAATCTGTCAGCTGAACGAAAGTAGGCATCTTCTCTTCGCGATACTGTGATTCAAATGCTCGGATCGTTTCCTCATCTAACTTCTTCAAAGCGATATGCAACATCATGAAGTCGGACAAATTATCAAGCTTCAGGTTTTTAAGTGCGCTCGCTGCGGTGGCAAATTGATCCATAAATATTTGAAACTTAGATGAAGAAGCGGGACCGCTCAACTTTAGATTATACATCTGATCTAAGTAAGTAGATGCGAGAGTACGCGTATCTTGATACCTATCAATGACACATTTTAATATTGCGTCATAATTTTCGGCACACGGCGCGATACCAGCGAACACTGCTTTGGCCTTACTTGAGAGCTTCCCTACTAAATAGTACAACCTCTCAGCGTCCGTCAGCAATGGATTGTCGTGTATCATAGACTTAAAGCTTGAGTAAAATAAAGGCCAATTTCGAATGTCCCCATCGAATGTCATAATTTCGATCGGCGGTAAGGATGGCTTCTTACATTTTAAACCTAAACGATCAGTTGACCCCTTCTGATCCTTGTGATCATGATCAGAGTCCACACTCGAAGGTTTGGGTTCGACACGCTTTAGTACACGCTTGATACGACAGTATAAATCTTCAAACGAGTTTAAAGATTTAAAGTTAGGTTTACTAGTAGGATCACATTTGAGTAGAGTGCGATTGTATTCATTTACTAACTCCCTAAATTCCAAGCGAATGTCATCGATAGTTTCGACAGAACTCAGGAAATTTTCCATACATTCCTCACTATTGTCGATTGTTTTTGAACTATCATAGACTATTTGAACATACTCGAAAAGGGTATCTCGTTTAGTTTCTAATAAAATTAATTCGGTATTTGTTTTAGAAACTGAACTCTCCGTGTCCCCTTTCTTAGGCATATTGACGGAGTAGTTGAACACAAAATTATGAAATAAACGAAACGAGATGGAATATTATATTTCTACTAATAGAAAATAGCAGTTTTATGTAGGTTAGGTATCCTAAATTGAAGTAAGCGGTTTTATGTAAGTATTATATTTACGACAAAATAGGTAGGTAACCTCAATAAGGTGCGGTTGAGAAGAAACTAGGAAGTTGCTAGAAAATCTAGACTGAAAAAATATGAGAGTATCTAGACGAATCTAGAACGAACAGCGGGTGTATCTAGAATAATCTATAACAAACAGCGGGTGTATCTAGACGAATCTAGAACGAACAGCGGGGCTAGGTATTTAGACGAATCTAAACCTATATATGGATGATCCCTAAGGATATGAAAAATGAGAATCCGGCTCGAAGGACCAAAAATGGTGAAACTGCGAATTTGGACTGTAATCTAGGATGGAAAATATGTCGGCGAATCGGACAGAGGAAAAAAGGTAAGGTATTGTGCACGCCTACCTTTCTGATGTACGTTGCGGGTCCTTGCGATCAGCGTAGAATTCTTTATTAGTATTTCCAGGTATTTCGTAATTTTCTTTATTTTATTTTCTTTTGATAGCGACTGCGACTTTTTCTCTTCCAATTTTTCTTCTTGAATGTCAATATTCAAAATGTTATTTCTTCATCGGCGTTCAGCGCTATCTGCAGCCAGTCCTATGGCGCGGCTAGCGGGCGCGTCGAGGGCAACGCGCATATGCAGGTAGGCGTGCGTGCGATAAGGAGAAAGGATAGGGAAGGAAAAAGGATTGACCGCCGACATATATGAAATTTTGAAAAAGAGTTCGGATATGGCGGAACCAATTATTTTTATTGGTCACATTTTGATTTGAAACGTGATCTGGTTTTGCTAAATGATCTGTAAGGCCATCTTGCAGACATTGATGACAGCTGAATGTGCAGAATTTAAATAATTTAAAGTGCTTGTCCTTTCAGTCGGTTTTATACATACATAAACAATAACATTACAACAATATTCCCCTTTAAATCTACCAAAGGAAAAAAAAACATTTAGGTTAATGTTTTTTTTTTCTCTTTGCAAAAAATATACACTAATTTAGTAAGGTACCAAAATATCTATGCTCCAGAAATAGATTTTCAATTAAAATGTCTCAAAGTGAAAGATTAAACGGGAAATGGAATTTTAAAGTTATCAAACTTTGCTTTGTAGCTTCTAAAAGTAGCTTGTAGGCAGTTATCATTTTATAATGAATTCCTATTTTATCTTGATACAATTTATTTAGAAAAAAAAACTAATAATTTTAAATTTATGTCATAAATGATCATATTTTATTGAAATCCAAAAATTATATAGTGTTGTTAACATTGCGTAGTGAATAAATGTTATGCAAAAGATAAAGAATAAATCGAAGGAATATATGCATGATAATGACTGCTTTTAGCCAAAAACATTAAAAACCATTGACCAACCAACCCGATAATTCAAAAAGGCTGTATTTTACCACATTTTCGCAATTTATCGAGTATGCGCGTGTTTTAAATCTTAAAAACCTTTTAATTGTATCAGACAGCTGAGTGTCAAATTAATTATACCGTAATAATCTTTAAATGATAAACGGTCAGTAAAACAGTTGTTTTACAACGTTTAATTACTGAGAAACATTCGAAACTAGCACTTATAGTTAAGAGATATGATTGAGATTGTCAGTAATACTAATTTATGTAGTTTTATATCTTTATTTTGTTTAAAGTTGATGCGTAAGCACTTTGCTCACACTGGGCGGTAGGTCGCCTTTGTTGTCATTTGAACTATTGCAGATAAAGTATACAGGATTTTTTGATCTAAGACTCATGGTAATCGGTTAATTAAGAGAGGTGGAGAATAGCATTTATTCTTTCAAAGAGCAGCTCGACTGGGGAAGTACCTTCAAGAATACCGCACCCAAATAACTTCACTGTTGTGTCTAAGCCTAAGCAAGTCTTAAACGCAGGTTTTAAGATAGCCCCATTTCTTTTTGTTATATGACGTTAGAAAGTGACGGATATAGTTTACTTCTTTTATTGTTTGTATAAGGGGGATAACATTTTGTTACTATTTTTAATCCTTACTATCCTCACTAATATTATAAACGCAAAAGTTTGTATGTATGAATGTTTGTTACTCTTTCACACAAAAACTACTGAACGGATTTGGATGAAATTTGGCACACAGATAGAATATGTTCTGGATTAACACATAGGATACTTTTTGTCCCAGGAAACCATACGATCCTCGGGAATGCGGCTGAAACCGCGCAGGACAGCTAGTATGGAATAAATACATACTTTCGATTTTCCTCATTTTACTTTTAACTTTACTTGGCCAGTTCTGACGTGTGAATCGAATTACTCGTTTATAATGTATCTTTATCAATTGGTGAAAATATACTTACCATTTTGATTACGACTTCATAAAACAATCAAACTTATGACACGTTTGGTTACATACGAACATGTGATTAATCTTAAATTATATGGTTTTTAATCGTATAATGACAGCAGTACGTGATTGTCCGAGCATTGCTCGGTGTACAAAAAAAAGGCCGAGAAAATACAATACGACTGGACCGGATTAGGGATTGAACCCACCTACGGACGACGTTTTGAGACGGAATTCTAACGCTTTGACCACTGGGCTATCGCTTATGTAAATCCTGCAGTGAAATTACCGTTCTTACCATCTGCGTGAAACGTGAAAGCTTGGAAAAACGAGTTTTCCCAGAAATTTGACCTAGCTAGTTTCATTTTTCGCCTCCACGACGGGGGACACTACTGTGTAACGGATTAAAGTAATCCACTTTTTTGGTACTAGTACTAGATCACGAAAGAGAATATATTTTATATTAAAAGCAAAATGATAATGACCCTTATTGACCGGTGACATGTTGGTTATGATTTTTATTCAATAAAACTTAGTATGAATTTTTGAGTAGGTAATTTATTTTGAGCTGACACTTTTTATAGAGAGTACTGTCCCCTTTTCGGTAAACCCAGTATATTAAATTGTACCAAAATTGTTAGAGAATCGAATACAAAAATTGCTCGATAAATAATTTAATGAATTTTGTGTGTATCGAATTAAATATCAAACATCTTCTAGCTGACTACCATTATCTAGTTAAAATCTGTCACCAAGCACCCTACCAATGATTTTTTATAGTAATAAGGTAGCAAACAAGCATACGGCCCATCTGATGGTAAGCGGTAACCGTAGCCTATGGACGCCCTGCAAAAAATCTCTTCACTCCCTTGAATTATCCCTTATACAAAACCGAAACCTTTAATGAAACATTATTACTTAATAATAAATTTGCCGACATAGAACAATATTCCCTCGGTTATCAACCTACGCATGGTAAATATACCTTCCCGGAAATTTAATGTTATTATTTGAGAAACGTTTCATTTGGGCGTGAGGCTTCATAACTGCTTGTTTTCTTAAAGTTGATACCGAATTCAATGTCTTTACAAGTCCTCCGAATACTGTTTAGTATACAGGTGATTTTTTTTAGCTAATAAGGGCTAGACCTGAAAATACAGGTCTGAGAGAAAAACGCTGCAAGGAACATATTCTGCTTTTACGTCACAAACGCATGAAAATTTTGGTCACAAGTTGCTAGAAGTTATCAAAATTGACAGTATATTGATAGTAGTTAAGAATTTGTCCATACTGGCTAGAAAAAATAAATCACTAGTATACGAAATAAATAATCTTGAGGATATTCTACACATGGCTTATTGAGAAAATTGCATAGACTAGCATGATATTATAAAGCCAGCTTCCTCAAAAACAGACTTATTGAGTGTCGGTTCAAGCGCAGTGTAGGGTTCCGCAATTGCACATCAATTGCGGACTTAGAAGGGAGCTAATTCCTACCTATTTTACACAACTACTACTAAGACGCGGACAGACGGATAGAGATTAGCGCGTTCTAATATAAATACAAACAAACTTTACAGCTGTATTTGAGACCCTTTTCCTTCAACGATGTGTATGCTGGCCACCTCTGGCCACATCATCACTTACTTACTTAACTAAAGAACTTAAAAAAGATGGATGAAATTGGTAAAGTCTTTCTCAAGTTATGGCGTGTCTATGGGACAAAGTCCGTTCGTGCATCGAGTACTGCTTTCACCTCTGGTATGGATCTGCCAAATACCAGCTGGAGGCCCTCGACTCAATAGACCGTGCTAGGAGACTAATCGGCTATGCTTCGCTAACTGAGGCGAAATTAACGAGGCTTGAACATCGGCGTAAGGTTTCGTATTTGTCGGTCTTCTATAAGATATATTTTGGAGAGTGTGCTGCAGTATTATTCAATCTAATTCCTCCATCCCCATTTCTCCATCAAAACACAAGACGCTGGGAGAATTTCCACATCTCTTGTTGAATATCGACATCTCGCGTACCTGGACACAACACTTCGCTTCATCGTTTCTCTTACGAACAGCAAAGGAGTGGAACTCTCTTCCGGGATCTATGTTTCCCGACACCAACAGGTTCAAGACCAGAGTGAATAGGCTTTCTGGGTGAGCGTGCTACATCATCGGCCTCGTCATAACTCCTCATGGGATCAGTCGAAGGTCAAACGAAAGTTCATTCAAAATAAAAAAAAAGAGATTAATGTTTATATATAGAGGTTTACGAAATATTTTATATCCCAAAACTCAAAGAGTATTTAAAAAAGTAACAATAAAATAAACGCTTGCAAAACCAAGATTTAAGTAAAGATAAAAATATATTGTCTTAAACCAAATAAGGAAAGCATTGTCAGTGAACAATGGTTGGCTTCTATGATCGGCCTTCACTTGTATCGTGTAAATCTTAAAGATTGTATCGAAATGAGAGATAAAAATGTCAGCGAGGGTCGATTAAATCTTGAACGCAGAGTTAAGACATACATCAGTGGAGATATTGTAACAGCCAAGCAAGATTTTGTGAACCTAGATGAAATACAAGCCAGTTACTAGACGACAGAATTTCCTACTATTTTTTTTACAGGATAGCTTCAATTTCTAAAAACACACAGAAACAACCTTTGTTTCTCTGCCGGTATTTCTTATTATATCATTTTATTCTGAGGAAAATAATAAGTTAGAAGTAAATATCACTTGATCATAAAATTTAATCTAATGTTCCATAAAAAAATCAACGGCTGCAGGAAAAAAAGTTGAAAGCTATAAATCATGTTTCGCTAATTAATATTATCACATTTGTTTTTCAAATTAATTATGCCAATTTGTTTCCTAATCATATAATTGACAGACATGGACATGAGTAAGGACAAGGCATGACATGAGATCTCGCTCGATGTGACGCAAGTTCCTGCGCTATAGAATACATTCTTATTCGCGAAATAAGACCAAAATGAAATTCAAGTACGTGGTCAACGCAATTGTCGCAATATGGGGCAATCAATAATTATTTTCAACAGCATATAAAAAGGTTAAGTCGCACTTACTACCCATCAGTTGAGTACCAGACGGCAGACCAAAATTAACAATGCAAAATATCGTAAGTTACACAATTATTGAATCGTGAACCAGGAAAGTAAAATAAGTTGGGAAATTAATGTAATAATATTTTTTTGAGAACAGAAATTGTCCTTTACCTAATTTCAGCTAAAACCTTTTTAAAAGGGCATTCATAATGAGATGAAAAATGTTATCCAAAAATGTAAATGAATCTTACAAAGTACAAAAGCCAATTCAAAAAGAGACGTATTAATGATAGATTTTTTTTTACTTCACAGATCATTTTCACTGCCGTGCTAGCCTGTGCTGCCGCTGCACCAG
Organism: Polyploca ridens; assembly: GCA_951394255.1. NCBI lineage: Eukaryota > Metazoa > Arthropoda > Insecta > Lepidoptera > Drepanidae > Polyploca > Polyploca ridens. The sequence goes on along the minus strand of OX596255.1, from coordinate 16,205,287 downwards.
GCTACCTCCTCTCCGATGCTGATGTATACCACACAGTACCTGTGTCATCTAAATCAACCCTTACCCAAACCAGTCAAGTGGTAGATCATGGGAGCACCTTTGTCCACGCCCCAGTCGTTCCCGTCGTCCACGCTCCAGTTGTTCCCGTAGTCCACGCTACTCCTGTCCACATTCCATCAGGGAAGACAACCATAACTAAGAGCAACCAGATCGTCAACCATGGAGGCCTTGCCGTGGTCCACGCACCAGTTCACTACGCATATGACCATGGTCACGATTACTACCACGTTCCTGCCAAGTCTACCGTTACTCATAGCAACCAGATTGTTGACCACGGTTCCACACACTATATTCACCAAGCAGTGCCTGTAGTACATTCTTCACCAGTCTACCTTCACTCTTCACCTCTGGTGACGGTGAAGACTGGTGATTCAGCTGTCTCTCATCATAGCTCAACTGTTCACGAAACTGTGCCTGTAGTTAAATCTGTACCTGTGTATGCCATCCATCATTAATGTTATTGTTTGTTTTAATATAAATGTTTTTCTCTAAAATATTGTTTTTTTATGTCTCCACTACAAGCTATTTTAGTCACTTTTCCTTTGATACTATTTGGACGAACTTGTCTCAGATAATCTGGCTTTTACCTGCCTAATGTTTCTTTTTATTTCAAGTAAACTTATTTAAGGCTTTTACAAAGATCTGTTTTTTACTATAAGGTTTTGTCGTTCGCTATTATTAATCATAGTTCCAGCACTAAAATATACTGGATAATAGACTGTATCGAATTGCTTTTGTTTTAAAACAAATGCTTTCAATATATTCTCTATTTCTTTGTCTTCATAAATGGTTACTTGATCGCCCAATAAACACAAAGCCATATATATTATTTTATTTACCGATACTTCAATAAATCTTGAAAATAATACTCAAAAAGAACAAAAAAGTGAAACCTGTAAAACAACGGTAAGTAAAGAACCTACGATTTATGAGATACCTTTACATTTTCCTTAAAGACTTATGCCCACACACTGAATAGGATTCATTACAAGATATAATGCTGTAAATACCCTTGATGAAGATATTACGATACGAATCTGAGGTGTTTCGTCTAACTTACCTGGCACATAGGTTATAAGCAAGTGCGGGGCAGATAAAATAATACTACTAAGGAAGCAAACAAACATACGGCCCAGTTAATTGTATGCGATTACCGATTCTTAAAAAGGATTCAAATCAAATTTAAGAGGTAGTTCACAGATAATAATTGGAGTATTGAAAATCCTAGTTAAATTCAGTTATATCTATCTATCTATCTATATATATATAAAATTCAAAGTCCTGACTGACTGACTGACTGATATATCAACGCACAGCCTAAACTACTAGTCCTAGAGACATGTTTAGAGGGTATATGCTTTGTGAAGAGTAGGTATCCACTAAGAAAAGGTTTCAAGGGGTTAATTCCACCCCTAAGGGGGTAAAACAGGGGATGAAAGTTTGTATGAAAGTTCGTCAGTTTCGAAGTTAGGATTTTCAAATTTTGTGTTTAGGCTGAAGATTGAAAATCAATTTATTCGTGTCTCAGCGTTTTTAATAATTCCACCCTCGAAGCGGGATGAAGTTGTTTTGTTTTATTTTATTGTTGTAGAAAAATATGTCATTTGTTTCCTGTAGGTAGGCGAAACCGCGAGCAGAAGCTAGTAACTTTATAAAATATTTATACCTACCGATAAAAAAAATCCTTGCTTAGTTTTCCTCGAACGAAAGCTCAAGCTCATTACTATTTTCGAACGTCATAACCACTGACCAACCACTTCATAAGTATGCTCTATCTTTTAACCAAGTTTTATCCAAATACGTTGGATAAGGAAATAGATAACTTTGTTTGAGATTGTTAATATACATAATAATCCATCTGTATTATAACTTTATTATTGTAATTTGTTTAATATTATTTCTATGTGGGTCACGTGGTATTATGTTAAGGTGTGGGAAGAGTTCAAAATAACCATGACCCATAAAATTAAATATTTTAATAACCCTAAAATGTTAGCGTAGGCGCTTGTAAATGAATTTACTGGCAATACTGGAGGCATAACAATTATGATCTCTCACAAGTAATGTAGCTTAAAATATTACATCGTCTGACACATTAGGTACTTAGGTACATGTTCTTGAATATAGCTTCTTGTAGAATAATAGAATAATTTAAATATCTACTTAAGAGTGCATACCAAGCCAGAAAAATATGGCGATGTCAGATGAAACAAACTTATCTCTAATCTTCGCGTGCAGATGAGATGGAGATAGCGTGTTCCGCGGAACAAAAATTAACTAAGCGCTTTTTATCTAAATAACTCGTAAAGTATAGAATATTTTAAAAAATCGTTAGTAGCAGCCCTAGGTCATATGTTAGTGATATTATTTATCGAATTTTTGTCTTAATTAGATACACCATGAACGAATAAAACCGAAAATTCATTATTATTAGAGGTAGCTTTGTGATTTTTTTCTATCGAGGAAATTTCATTCCATTATGTTTTTGCTCAGGCAGAACCCTCACGTATATAATGAAAATACCCATGTAAAAATATTTTTTCATTTAAATACTATTTACTTGGTTAAATTTCAATTCTAAGATTGTTATTTTGCTTTATACGCACTAAACTGAATTAATGGATTGAACTTTCGAGTTACGTACTCCCTCGAAATTTAGGTAAATATACTCTACGTATTCCGATATCTGCTCATTACGTTAATGAGATATAGAAGTAATGGATATACAAACCGACGCGACGATCAGACAGCAGATTGAAAATAAAAAGGCTCCGTTTTGCCCTGTGAGTAACAGAACTCTAAAAAAACTTCATCTTTCATATTTCATTTTTGGTATCACTTAGATTCAAATGAACTTCACAGCTTCATAAACTATTTCAAAATATTAATGATTGTTATCACCTTGTCTTAACTCAATGATATTAAGATAAAATAACCAAAATGACTAAATTGCACAAGCAAATAACACCGTCCTTCGCGAATTAAAACCAAACAACTTAATTGTTAGATTGCATGCTACAATCGTATCATATTTGTCTAGTGATATTGCAAAAGTTTAACTTATTAGATGATATCTTGTACAAATATTAGACAAGACACTTGCCTTCTAATTATATTAAGAGCCCCGCGCATTAAGCCACTAGTGGCGACCACATTAGAAAGTTTAGTGGCCGCCACAAGTTGCGGACACGTTTCTCCATACATTTTGTATAGCATCAGAGCATACCGAGCATTTGAGTGGCCGCGTCTAAGCCACAAGCTGCGGGAGTCGACCGCGCTAGCTACTTGTGGCCGCGTTTTGTTGTTCGACTCGGTCACCGGGAAATGAACAATGTATTCAAGCCGCAAGTGGCAGCCACTGGTGGCCGCATCCAGCCACTAGAGGTTGCCACTGGTGGCAGCATGTAGTGGTCAGTTTAGTGTCGGCGACTGTAATGACTACTTAGGAAGCGTTCGTGGTTCGTATAGCATATTTTTTGCCATTTTAATCGATCGGCAAATTGAAGCTACCAAATGTGAGGGCAGTAACTGTATGGGTGACCGCCTAATGGTATTTCAACTCAAGTGTTTTCCATGCTTCGGAAGGCCGTTAGTCCCGGCTATCACTTAAACGTGATAGCCGTTAAGATAGTTGGAGGCCTCCTAGGCAGCTTGAAAACTCCAATAGTAGGTTAACTACTAGCCTACCTCCACCAATCCACAGTGGGCCAGCGTGGTTGAGTATTTTTTCCCATACCCTTTCAACCTCATTTGTGAAAGAAGGCTTGTGCTCAGCAGTGGGACATTATAGGCTGATGATGAAGGTAACAAACAAGCAAACGATCCACCTGATGGTGGCGTTACTTAAAAAAAAAAAAAAAAAATTAAATCTGTTTATTTCAAAAAAAACTTACATTTAATTTTATAAGGTACTTAGGGGTACTTAAATTCTTTGATTTTAAAGATTGTTGACCCTTAAGGAGTCGTTACATATTAAAGGTTAATATATACTTAGTTACATTTAAGTCTGTTAAGTTGAATCTGGCATCGCATACCTGCCCACCACAAAATACCTATAACCATAGATTATAGACGATTGCAACACCAGAGATATCAAGCGCGCATTGCTTAGCCTACAAAAATCGAGCGCACGTGCCTACCCAACAAGAACCGAAGTAGAGCATAGGGTTTATTTATTCGCTCAAAGAGCAGCTTGACTGGGGAAGTTCCTCCACCTTACAGAATACCGCAGCCAAATAACTTTATGCTGCATTCCTGAGCGTGACTAAGGTTGCCAGAGCTCATTGGGGAAGGGGGTAAGGTTGGTACCTACACGGTAACGCGTAAGTTAATTCCCGTGTGTTGAAAGTGGTCGATCTTTAAAAGCTTTATCTACACTATTTATAAAGAACCCCATCTCCACCCATCTAATTAATCCATCCATTTGACCTCGACGGAAAACAGAGACATTTTAAAAATATACATTGTAGAGACTGTAAATAAATACTGTAGTCATGGCCTACGGCATCAAACCATCGTTTTAAAACTTAATAGTATAATAGGCGCATGAACTTGACATTCAAGACAATGATGTTAGGAAACTGCGTGCGCGGGCGCAGTAGTTTGTATTGTTGAGTAATTTATAGTTGAAGTTGTAGCAATCAAATGATTAGGTGTAGTGGTTGTATCAGTTATCCCACATCTGGGTTCAAGCTCATTTCAATAAGGTTTGATATTTAAAACGTAATGTTAGATAAATAAACAAGAATGAATCTATTGTTGTTGCTTTACGATGAGGAAATAAAAAACATTACGTCTTGGGAATAAAAATTCATAATTAAGTAACGGCAAAGAGTTCATTTGTACTTATGCTTATGTTAGGTAGGAGGCGGCCATGTTCATCAGGCAGGACATCCATAGACTGATAAACACAGCGGACAGCGGTTATGGCATTATTTTACCTTTATGTGCATCAGGCGGGCCGTATGCTGGTGTTTGTTAAAAAAACATTTTTAATAGAAGCTTTTTTTGTTTTGTCGACTGTACTTGTATTTTCATCCAATATACTACTGTATACCAAATATCAAGTCAATCCGACCACTAAAAGTGGGTGAAATTTGACTTGCAAGATTAGACTCGAATATACGTACATTGCAAGTTGAATAAAAGCTTGTAAAAATACTCAACTTATCAATATAGCCAATGCCAATTTTTTATGTATGAGACCTCCTCTTTATTTATGGGAGGCGCAAGGTGTACTATAAGGCCGACCGCATAGTATAAGAATTTTTCTGTCAGAAAATTTCTGACGCCCGCCGGAAAGCACTTTCCTCATACATTTTGTTCTAGACCCCGCATACTATCCGAAAATTCTGACGTGTCTGACGTCCAAAAATGTATGAGCAAGCGGGCGTCGAAAATTTCTGACAGAAATTTTCTTATAGTATGCGGCCGGTCTCAAAAGGCATCAAATTGACTGTTATCGTTTTAAGCAACATTTATTGATCAATAAGTAATGAGAGAAATATGATTTACTTAAAAGTCTAGATAATTATTATATCTCTTATCTTCACAACATTAATAAATGACATAACTGTCGTCGGTAAAGTATTTAATGATTTAACATAATAATTTTAAATATCATTGCCGTTTTATGTCACATAAATCATGTAATGATTTATTTATGATATTAACATACCGCTTGTACGCATCTTACGGCCTACTTTATAAATGCTTTATGTAAAAATAAAGATGGGATGCACCGACATCAAAGATAAAGATAAAGATAAAGATAAAGATATTTATTTGCGAGAATATGGTAACAAATGGTATTAATAAAAAATTAATCGATTTTTTAATTTGTACGCGACTTATCTTAATCTACGGTGGATTTTTTAAAAATATGTTTGTTATCCATTGCCGAAATCGGTGAATAGATTTGATTGATCTTTTGGTCAATGGATGAAACCATACCATGAATTATATTTGAAATGATATAATTGAAATAGATTTAATGTAATCATCATCATCATCATCAGCCTATAATGTCCCACTGCTGAGCACAGGCCTCCTTTCACAAATTAAATTGAAACGGAATGAGCAATACTCCACTACGCGTGCCCACTGTGGATCGGTGGAGGTAGGTCAACCTACTGTTGGAATTTTTCAAGCCACCTAGGAGGCATCCAACTAGCTTAACGATTATTACAATTAAGTGATAACCGGGACCAACGAAGGAAGGACGGAAACGCTCGATTTGAAATACCACTAGGCGGTCACCCATCCAGGTACCGACCACGACGGTGGTAGCTTAACTTTACCGATCGTTTAAGAACGGCTAATCATGCTACACCACGAGCGCTTCTGCAAGTCTTCCGCGCGTCTGCAAGCATATTTCTACCAAATTATACACGAAGATTAATAAAATTATAGTGAGAGAGATAAAGTCATCAATGTTGAGTTATTACATTTTGAAAATAAAATATGATGTTTAAAAGTTGCGCATATGTCATTGCCATCGGATTCAAATAGCCATGGACGATCGTACGTACCTACACTATGGAAGTTTAAAGGTCAATGCACATATTAAAATTAATACATTATTTGCATTAGGTATTTATGGTTGATTGGTATAAAAAAGTGAACTCTAGCCGCGTATTACTTGAGTTTTCTTCGCGCAATAAAGCGTTTCCGTCCTTCCTTCGTTGGTCCCGGTTATCACTCGTTAAGCTAGTTGGATGCCTCCTAGGCGGCTTGAAAAGTTCCAACAGTAGGTTAACCACTAGCCTACCTCCACCGATCCGCAGTGGGCACGCGTGGTGGAGTATTGTCCATTCCCTTTCACCCTCATTTGTGAAAGGAGGCCTGTGCTCAGCAGTGGGACATTATAGGCTGATGATGATGATGATGCTTGCAGAAAATAAATGTATAATGTTTTGAAAAAAAATAGCCAATAGTCAGATTGTTAAAAAAAAAAATATTAAAAAAAATTAACCTTGCTGAGTTTCTTGCCTGTTCTTCTCAGTTGAAGGCCGACTTACGAACTGGTGGTAACTTCAGTAGCTTTGACCTTCATAAGTGCCCTACCAGGGCCTAAATTGAATAAATGGCTTTGACTTTGACTTTGACTTTGACTTTGAAATAAAGTAATTATTAATATAGAGCACTTTTGTGCAAGTCATAGTACTTTATTTAATTAAGGCGATTGTGATGTATTCAAAGGGACTTCAATAAAAGAAAATATCCTGAGGAAACCATAGCTCAGTGGAAGGGTAATAGGGAGCTCTAACATTTTTTTTAAATATTCTTTACTTTACGAGTAATTTAGACCTTTGGCGCTTATTTCATATAGCTCGCCGCTCGCTGCCCCCTACTCAGAGAAATTCCATTTTTTCCAGGTTTATGCTCACTCTTAGTTTGGATGACTACTTCTATAATGTGTTCCCCCTTCTCATAAAACGCTATTTGTATTCTTTATTTATGTAGATATCATGTTGTTATAATTAAGTGAAGCCTTTTTCCAAGCTTTTATTTAACTTGCAATGTATGTATGTTTGTTCGGGTGGAATCTTGCAGGTCGAATTTCACCCACTTCCAGTGGTCGGATTGACTTGATATTTGGTATACACTAGTATATTGGATGACAATGCAAGTACAGTCAACAAAAAGGACAGTCACTCAAAAAAGCTTGTGTAAAAAAATTTTTTTTTAACAAAGAAGTTATTTAGAAGCTAAAGAACACTGAACAAAAAGAGTTTGCCGACAATATTTCGGGAAAAACTCTTCAGACTCATTAATTGAGATAAAGTTAGTCAGATACAGCTATGCTATTCTGTAAAAGGTAAATCATCTCGAAAGTCATCTCGCAACTCACCTCGCAACTCGATTTGGCTCTGAATTATGTTTCAGAATACCAAATCCTACTGAAAACCGTCAAAATACTCACCTGTCGTAGTTCATCTCACTCCCGTAATCATTCGGTGGCGCTAGTGTCGAACTCAATGATTTTAAAAATATGAAACTCTAATCTCATCGCGGATTCAGAAGTGATATTGCAAATGAACTTTACAGAATAGCACTGCTGATCTTTGCTTAATGGCGGAACAGTAATGACCGAGCGTGACCTTTTTAATCCTTCACAATATTCTTTTAAATCTGTGCACCCCTAAATTCACGGAAATGTTTTGTTGTACACGGTATTTCTTTTAACAGTTTATAGGCCTGTATTTGACTGCAATCTCACCATGGTAAGTGATGATGCGGCCGAAGGTGGTAAGCACACAAAGCCTAGAAGGAACTGGCTCTCAAGTGCAGCTATCGGAACACACCGAAAGGTGTTTGGCAACAGATTTTCAACATGAGGGTGGTAGCCAGCCAGGCGGGTACTACAAAGTACCCTACCACCGTGCTATGGTTTCCTCACGATGTTTTCCTTCACCGAAAGCTCAAGCTTATTGTAGATTCGAATCCGGGACCTACGTCTCGGTATCCGACATCACTACCACTGAGCTATCATCGCCAATTTGGAATGATATGACAATCTCTTGAACAAACCAACACTTTTTCGATTTAAACACTTAAATGATGTTATCTTCAAAAAAAGAAGTACCTACGATACTTCTTTTCTATCAATTTATGTTAGACAGATTATTCCAAACGCACCAATAAGGATGGTATTACTAGTAAATATGGCATATAATATAATATCCCTGCATAAAATGGTAAAACTTAAAAGGCACGTCATGCAGGTCCGCAGTCAGAAGATTACGTGAAGTTAAGAAACATCTGTACATAAGCATGAGAAATACCCTTACCTCCCATATATTCCCAACCATGTGGTCATGAGAACCAGTTCCTCCTAGGATGTTTGTGGTTTTCTTCACAACACATTTTATTGATAAGATTGTGGCCAAATACAGGCCTATGATAAAAAATGCTTATTACATAACATGGAGGCAGCTTGAACTTGGCATCAACCTAAATACACACATACGTCGATTCTTGTTCTTGTACTGTTTATTAATTCATTAATCTCGACAAGTATTGCAAGGCGAGTGAAAGTGATATGGATGCGGTATAAATGTGCACAGTTGTCTGCTTGTAATGTTTTTTTTTATATTTCTAGTAATATTTAGACCAGAGATCCCCAATGTTTGCCTATAGAGGTTGTATTTTTCAGCTGAAGGTATTCAATCAGGCAGTTTTATATTCAGATTTTACCCGGTGAACTTCATAGCACTTTTTTTTTGGTTTCAAAAAAAGGATTATACAAATCGGTCAAGCCGTCTTTAAGTTTTAGCGAGACTAACGAATCGCAATTGATTTTTACTGATATAGATAGTGGCCCTGATTCTGTTGTTCACAACTAAACTAATTTTAATGTCACTATGTCTCTTTCTAACAAAGAACATAAGAAAAGGATGTAAGAAATTTAGTCCTGTCAAATTAGTCCAATGCTTGTTTTCAATATAATTTTAGTCGCCATCTATCGCGGTTACGCCTAAATACACGCAAAATAAGACGGCAAAGATTAGTTTGACAACTTAAAATTTGTTCTATCCTTTTTCAATCATGTTCGTAAGAAAGAGATGAGATGTGACTAAAATTCGTTTAGTGTGATTTACAACAGAATCGGCACCATTATATTATGAAGATAGAATAAAATATTTATACTGTAGGTCTCTATGATATTTTAATAAATTAATTTGTCAATATTTTTTTTTTCATAAAAAATATTTAAGTTAGGTTAGTTTAAACATTAACGCATTATGTTCACTGTCAATTCAACTTAAGACCAAAAATATGACATTGCCTTGAATACTTATAATACCTTCTCTACAAAAGCTCGTTATTTCCTATCTCCTATAATTTATACGAGATTCAAGTACGACATTGCGGGCACTCATTGTCGAATTTCGGCGCGGCCCGCTATATAAACCTCCGAGTAACCACTGCTAGTTAGATAACTCAACGAACTTCACTCAATCAACAACTGTTTAAACAAAACAACAAACAAAAAATAAACATGCAGAAATTCGTAAGTTTTAAACAGTGTTTCATTCAAAGTACTGGTTTACTTAAATACATTTCGAAGAATATTGTTTATATATTGGTTTATATCATCAAAAATCTTGTACTAACTGTAACTAAAATCAAATAACCAGCCGTAATGTTGCCATTGGCAATATATTTGTCAGATTTAGTGCCGTTACATAAAATAACTACCGACTATTAGACTTATAAGTGCCCTTAGTGTCACATCAATTATTATCAAGATAACTAATATCAATAATATTTTTTTAGATCGTATTCGCTGCCTTCGTCGCCTGCGCTGCTGCCGCACCTGGCCTTCTCCTCGCCCACCAGACCCCTGTGGTCGCTGCCGTCCACACCGTGCCCGTGGTTGGCTCCAAGACAACCATCACCAAGAGTAGCCAGGTTGTCAACCACGGCTCGCCTGTGGTCCACGCTGTTCACGCTGTACACGCCGCTCCCGTCGTCCACGCTGTTCATGCCGCTCCCGTCGTCCACGCTGTTCACGCCGCTCCCGTCGTCCACGCTGTTCACGCCGCTCCCGTCGTTCACGCCGTTCACGCTTCTCCCGTCGTTCACGCCGTCCACGCCGCCCCCGTCGTACACGCCGCTCCGGTCATCGTGAAGACCGCTCCCGTTGCGATCGCTCACAGCAGCTCCATCGTCCACCACTCTCCTATCGTCAAAACTGTTCCCCTGATCGCTGTCCACCATTGATTCTTTATAATGAAGGTTTAGAATAAATTTTAAAATACCTCCGATATTTTTGTTGTTTTTATTCTCTAAAGTAATTAAATAGATATGAATTAACTTACTAACTTGGTTAATAATAATTGGTATCTATTCTAGTAATCACAGATAACAGCGCCTTCCAAACCCGTTCATATTTTATATCGTATCAGTCAGCTTTCATTTAAGTTACGATTCCACAAAAAAAAAAGAGAAATGTCTTTCTATTAATTATGTAGTATAACGACAATCTCATTTCTTTTTCGACAAATGTAGGTATAAATGTCGTGATTTTATTGCGTCCTTAAAAACATGCCCTAAAAACACGTTTGTAAACACCGCTTACAGACAAAGGATATCGCCTTATATAAGAGAATATTGTTTCAATTTTCAAAGAGATCAAGAATGAGAGCAAGCGTAGGTGTTTGGAGACAATTTGATTCTTTACGCTTGTTTTACCCCTGAAAATTATTACAAGTACAAAATCCTCATAATATAAAAGGTGATTTAAAATATTTATAGACTTAAGTCTTCAAAGATCTGATTCTAAACTAAGTGTTCCAACTATAATGTCCTTCTGTGAAGAACAAACGAGCTATAATATACGAATCAATACCGAATTTTAAACTTTACTATAATAATAATAATAATAATTTTTCTTTCACGATTAAATCTTAAAGTCCTTATAAATAATCGATTATGGTTTTAAGGCGGCCCTCTGTGGCCGGCGCAACTTCAACGCAAGCATAGTCTAAAAGCTTGTTGTTTCATCCAACGTAATGTTTGACTGCGAAAAAAGAGAGACAGCATCAGAGCCGTCGGTTATCAGTCGGTAAATTCCGTTGATCATCACTCGCGGCCGCTTCGCTAGGTCGTCATTCATAATTTCGCATATCATAAAACTTGTTCCAGGCGTATACTTCTCGTGAAAAAATCTTTCAAGTTTGTGAAAAAAGAGTTAGTTATTTAGAATCTCCAATACATTTGCAAGCCTGGTATCTAAATGTTTTCTTGACTTTTAAAATTTATAGGTACATTAGATATGGCTAAAGTTCAGGTAAAATTTGAGCATTAACGCTGTTTTTCGGGGGCTTTTACTGAATTTGTTTTACACTTTTTTTTTATTTCGCCTAGATACACGGGTAGATATAGTGCACAAGATACTAATTTGTTCAAAATATCTAACGAAAAATGTTTAATAACGCCATCATCAGTACATAGGTTTTGTATAAAAAGTATGGCGAATTGAGTGCTCTTAACCACGGTAACGTAATAATCTCTACGGTAACAATTTTCAAATTCATCGAAGAAGGTCACGGGTCTACTATGTGCTTGAGCTTTCGATGAAAAAAAAACATCATGAGGAAAGGAATGTATTCCGAACCGGTGGTAAATTAAGCTGTACGTTCAAGTGCAATGACTTTTTGATTTTGATTTTGAAATCACATCGAACAATAAACCCGAAGAACAATGACGTAAATTTTTTTTTTTACCGATTCCGCCAATTCTCCACCACCGACTATGTGCTATGATTGGCTAAATCAAGGACACACTAACCCCCTTATTCATAATAAAGTTATCAAACGTTGATTAGCTAAAATTCCGAAGTCTTTATCTGACACTTGACATTTGGTGATCGAATGAGTGAGACGGGGTACACTATTACACTGATTTAGTTAAAAAGCGATTATGAATAAGGGGTAAATATTTAGATGCATTGATTGGTCGGTACTGTTATTAACTAGTGCAAAAGCACTTACTAGTTGCGGATTTAGATTGCTCAGTATCTACATGGGATTTATCCTCGATGAAAAACCATAATAAGATAGAGTATTTTGTATTAGGTACCTAACAACCCATCTGTGTGGGTACCACCGTGAAGTTGAAAATCTGTCGTCAACACATCGATGTGTTTCGATAACTGCACTTGAGATCTAGCTCCTTGTCCTTACTCACTATTCGGAGATTATTTAATCGCTTGGCTCGCGGTTAAAAATATAACAATGACATCAATTGTTATAATAGAACGCGCGTCCCTCGCGAGAACCAACGGACTAAACAAGCTCTACAAAACATAGTAAAAACCAGCCAAGTGCGAGCCTCTCGCACACGGAGGGTTCCGCAAAATAATAATAATAATATTAACTAACTCATGTTAACTATGAAATTAATAGTAGGCGCAACAAAAGAAGACCTTTCTTGTATGGGGCCGCCTTTAATTTTATTTTATTTTTATTATTTGTTGTTATAACGGCAATAGAAATACATATTCAGTGAAAATTTCAAGTACCTACCTTTAACGGTTCATGAGATACAGCCCACAGACAGGCAGACGGAAGGACGGACGGATGGACGCAAGAACGCGGACGGGTTTGGGTTCGGAACTTTATCTATCTAAACGGGCCAACATGGATCTGTTAATTGGTCTCTTGATTTTATGATTATGTTCAGAATATTTTCATATTTTCATTCATAAACCACTCAAATAGCGAACCCTGTTTTGACGTCTAGCTTACACACAGCTCTTAAATGTCCTATATCGGTAAACTTTTATATCGAAACATTCAAGTACATCAAACAGGGAATCTAGGACGATCCTTTACTCGCTGAAGTAAATACGGTATACCGCGAATAAATCGGTTTGTATTGTGTAATTGAAGTAACTCAGTACGATTGTATTCTTGGAAAGTCGGAAAGATTAATGTCTTTGTACAGAGGCGGCATGTACGAATGACAAATATATAATTGATAAAATGTCACATCATAATGATAATGATAATGACTATGATAATGATTATCATAGTCAATTTGTAAAATATGGATCAGTGCATCTTAATGTAACCTACCATTTCATATTACGTAATTCACAGTTTCCAAATAAACCGTCAAGATAATGTCAATAGATTACTATGAAACGGTACGAAAGAGATCATCTACATAATTTGCTGACTGTACACTCTGTCTCTCATTCCGTCAGTCAATAACTTTTCAAGTAAAAAAGTGCGGACTGTTAAAATAACCAATTACGGGTTCTCCACACGTGATTTATTGTATAAATAATGTTTCGTAATAAAGAAGAAGAATAACCGGTCTAGATGTATCGATACCATATTCGCAATTGTCACGGTCTGTCAATTATCGTGATATATGACAAGTGAAGATATTATAGCAGCTTTTAAACATATAAAAAGCGAAATACCTCTTACTAATTAATCACGACTCCTCGCGAAATTTAACAGGTAGATTGTCCCATCGTAAAAGTTATAACCTAAAATAGGTTTCGAAAATATGGCATCTCAAAATCTCCTCCCGGTATAACAAACATGGTTAGCTCTTTAGAAATTATAGCATCTTTAGGAATTTATTATGTTGCTCACAGATGCGTATTAACCATCATTGGCATCAGTTCAATCAAATCCAGTTCCTCCTTATCTATCTAATTTACCACCTTTAGTTAAAATAACGCAAAAAGATGTCTTAATTTAACTCCGACTTAGGTGGACGCACATTTATCAGAGCCGAACGCGTCGAACAAAACGAATTTAAGAATTTGTATAGGAAATCTGCCGATTCGGACGATTCGACGCGGGCGAGTGTGCGAGCTTTCATAAGATTTCATATACAGAATTCTAAAATTCGTTTCGTTCGACGCGTTCGGCGCGTTCGGCTCGGATTAGTGTGCGTCTACCTTTATAAGTATTTCTTGTTTGATAAAACGCTCAAGCGATCATTTTTTCAAATATATAAGGACTCGATGTCCTCGCCAGTATCACGAGGGTACAATATTAATTTTTATGAGTGCGGATCGCTACAAATCTAATAAACGAGATAAAGTCTATTGCTATGTGACAGTTATATGAGATTTTGCAATTTATATGCAATGAGGAATTTGACGCGACGATTCATATATTTTTTGTGGAAATAAAAACGAGAATTATTTATTTTTACCTAGAAGAGACCAACATATTAGAGTAGAGCAGTCAGTTCAATATAGCAGTAATTCGCTCAGGCGATTGCTAATCAGGTTTATTTGGAACGAAGTTTTGTTGGTAAATATTTTGATTATTTTAACCGACTTCAAAAAAAATAGGAGGTTCTCAATTGGGATGTATGATTTTTTTATGTTTGTTACCTCAGAACTTCCTCATTTATTAACCAATTTCCCCCATTACCAACAGGTCAGGTTATGATTACTTTTTAGTGTACTTTGAAGTCGGTTTAAGTTTTTTAAAACAGTTTTTGTTGTAAAGCTTATGTGGCGCCATGACTTTGACATCACAGGACTTTGCTTCTACTAACTACGCTTGAGTGTAGAGTCCATTGCGGAAATATTACTTTAGAGTAATACCAAGCAATCCAATTCTGTAACTGTAAGTGTTTTTGTACAGAGTCCGACCAATCATTGCATCTAAATGTTTGGTCCTTGACTTAGCTAATCTTAGTAAGTAAGTAAGTATATTGCATTTTTAAAAATAACACGGTTATACAGTTAGATTACTGGTGGTCCCCACACTAGGTCAAGCCTGTCTCGTGGGGGCCACATATCCAGGATATAAAAAAGATTTACAACAGAGCACTTCATGCAATAAATTAAACACATTACACGTACATTACTAAAATACAGAGAAAATATACAAGTAGTGCCTAGAAATAGCCTCAGGAGCAATCACGTCACAATTTTCACAAACCGTTCAGTACTATCATAGGACAGGGCAAGGAGCCACTTTCGGACCTTACGCTTAGCTTGGTGGACGCTGCAAGATTTAACGTCAAGAAATTTGACAATTTTGTTATAAATATAGGGGAGCAAGAAATTGGGTAGCCTCTGACTTAACTTAGTTCTAACAAAAGCACAATGAGTTTTGAAAGTACGCCGATTTAGCTGGGAAGGATAATCAGGTGAGTTTAGTACTAAGCAGTGTTGTTTAGAGAAAGCACGAAGAAGGTACAGTTATATCCTTGACTTAGCTAATCAGAGCGCATTGTGGGTATTGGGAAATTAGTGGAATAGAATTCAAACCAAATGAAGGTCTTTTCGTTGACAATAGAGTTAGACTAAGTGTCTCCGAAGGTCTAGTCTAGAAGCAACTAGCTGTCAAGTGCAACTGTGGGGATTCACCTCCAGTGCTTGGCAGGATATTTTCATCTTGAGGTATGTAGCCAGCTAAGCGAGTACCTAGTACAAAGTACCTAAACCACCGTGCTACAGCTATAAACCATTTTGAGTAAATTTGACCACCATAGTAGATCGCTAACCGTAATTATCTGGTACTCACTATTTATGTTTTTATTCTTAACTTTTGTGTATAATAAATAAATAATATATTGTATTGTTTGTAGAAATTATGAATAGTCCGTACTTAGGCCTATAATGTATATATCTATTATATACTCATAAGTTATTTGTAAGAAGTTCAATTAAATCATCCTTTGAGAGATGACATGTTATTATAAATGTCTTTAAAACGCTTATGAGATATTTATTGAAGTAAATATACTTCACTTGATTTAAATGAAAACATTTTAGGACTATAAAAATGTATGGCACGTTTTATCATTCAAATTATATTTTTACGAGTAGCTCATGACAGCTTATTACTGTTTTATTTTGTTTGAGTGGCAAAGCTTGTTTCGGCTTTACTTATTTGAGATACTTTTTAACGCTGATTGGATTTACTTAAAAACACTATTTTATCTATTTAAGTTCACTAATGACAAGACATAATAAGTGAAGCGCTCGTGGTGTAGCCTGATTAGCCGTTCTTAATCTTTCGGCAAAGTTAATCTACCGCCGTCATCGTAAGGTACGTACCTGGACGGGTGACCGCCTAGTGGTATTTCTAATCGAGCGTTTCCGTGCTTCGGAAGGCACGTAAAGCTATTGGTCCCGATTATCACTTATTTGTGATAGTAGTTAAGCTAGTTGGTGGCCTACTAGGCGGCTTGAAAAGATATCGGTAGTATACCCGGATATCGGTAGTATACCCTCAGTGTACCCGATAGTACACGCATCGTTTCTACACCATGTACTATTAGCACTTACAGACTATAGTTCTATGATACTACCCTTTTATCATACGTCATTTTTATCATATCTGAAAACATTTGGAGAATTTAAATGTGTAATCTACGTGAAGAGGAATCTTTGTACCTTTTGAAAGCATATTGTGCGTACGGAGAAGTGTGAAATTTATATGAAGATCAAAACATATTATTTAGGTTGATAATGGATGCCTGAGAGGTTTTGAAAAGAGTTTTGTACCATTCGACCTCTATGGTGACTTTAAAAAAGACTAGCTGTCCTGCGCGGTTTCACCCGCATTCCCGGGATAAAAAGTAGCCTTTGTCCATCTCCGTCCGTTCGTCCATAGACTATCTGGTGAAGAATGTCCCAGGGTATATTTCACATAAATTAGGAATGTTTTACATAAAATATAACACAATATATCCTATGAAGAAAAACGTCTTTATTATTTACATACTTTCTTTCTGACAGAGAAACGTAATGCTTCTAAATATTTTATGAATATACTTTCATTCAACAATAATACGTATTATTTATAATACTATTTTCGGAACATAATTTATCTGCTTTATTTTAGGATAATGTACCTATGTGTATTTTATTTGTATACATTTATTTAATGATCGTAAGTATACAATCATTTTAAAATTGTCTGTCTTGTTCTCATTTAAATAATTCTATTCCGTAGTGGTTTCAATAAGTTAAAAATACCCCATGAAAGAAATTTCCCTATGATATTAACCTTTATAATTTTGTAAGCATAGAGATAATAAAGCAACATATGAAGTGATAAGTTAGATAAGTGGTTCATAATTCAGCTCGGGGTTCCTTTCAACGTTTTTCTCTAAGACCTGTAGTTCAGAATCTGCCCATACTGGCAATGGAATAAAAATCACCTGTATTGTCTGTTGCTCCTACTACCAAAGCTATAGCAAATTTGCACAAACGCAACATACTGTGAGACCAATTTTCCATTTTGCTTTTATTGTTATTGCCCAGAAAAAATAAAAAAGAGCTAAAGGCGACAAGCTCCCATAGCAAAAAAGGACCTGGCTGACTTAGATACTATATTGTAATAAAAAATATAAAAACTATTCACAAAAAGCATTCGCCACGAAGTCCTTTGATACATATTTCTTTGTCTTGAACATAAATAAAGCCGCTTTGGTTTACTAAATACATTATACCTAAAGCAATTTATTATTAATACTGACTCTAATCTGTATTTCATTATGTAAATTGTTAAGCTTAGATTACTAGTTGTGTTGTGTGTTTAGGTTTCGTGTAAGTTTATTCACATGTTTCAATTAAGCTTTGATTATAATGTATCAAATACCTTAAAACATACCTTCTTAAGAGAGGTAGAGCATAGCGTTTATTCACTCAAAGAACAGGTCGACTAGCGAACCTAGGGTACCTTACATAATACCGCAGCTATTGACTTATATTTTACTGTTGTAAGGACCAGGCCAACCGCGCGACGAAATGGCACCAACGCGCTGGCCCTAAAAAAACTGTTTAGGGCCAACGCGACTCAGTCTCAGACTCAGCTTATGCAACGTAGCACTCGTAGCTCGATCGAAACAAACGGTGGTGTTTACTTGTATGAAAAAGTTTTTTGCAAAATGTTCCGGTGGGCATATCCTTAGTTTTAAAATCATTGACCGCAGCCAAATATTTTTATGTCGTATTCCTGCGCGTGAGCATAAGGTTGCCAGAGCTAGTGTGTTGCAGGCGTACATAGGGTTGCGGTAACCAGCTTCCACCGGGTGTTCCGAATGCTTGTTAAGACTTTTTTAACCATTGATAATATCACCATGGCATGGTGGTGATGAGGTAAAAGGTAATCAGTACACAAAGCTTATAAAGTGTCTTAAATCCAACCGCAGACATTTGAGGTTTTAGGTCGCAGCCCACCTACCTACAAAGTCCCCTCTACCACCAACCTTCCTTACAACTTAGGTGGTATGGTTTATATTCAAAGGTAATTCCACATCATCATCACCACTGTAGAGGCACGAGGATATAATTGACCAAGCTTTAATATGGGCATTCAGCTATTATCACTACGTTTAGAGAAGCTATCATAAGCAAAGGTTACGTCCCATTTTTTAGAGTCAACTTATGTTCTCTTCAGCGCTGAAACAATAATTAGTCATCTACGCAGACAGTAGAAACACGTAGCGCTATCAGAACGCTTTTAGTAGTATTTTTCTCGCAAACACCGTGATTTTCACGGGCGCTTACGCGTTTTGTTCATCGTTCTACAACAATTGTGGCCGGATGGCCTTACTTGAACGGAACATAGTTGTGATTTGTGACGTCTTCTCTATACGTAGTAATAATAGCTCAATGAATATGCGTTTGAATTTGACATCTCGAGCAATTACCTACACAAAGTTTTTCTTGCCTAAAAGCGAGTGACATGATTGTAAGTACATACCTGCTTTTACAACAAAGATTCTATAATAATCTAGAAGTTTTTATTAAATTAATCCAAAATCATCTCCCAAAGTTTGAGTCAAAGGCAGCCAGCATTCAGAAATTAAAGCCGTTTATAAAGCAGTTAAAGACAGAGTACAGAGCACTTGTAAAAGTTCAAGCTCCTGATGTTACCACCTCCAAAACAGCATGTTAATGAATTGCTTTCAAGTCAATTTGCATTTGCATTTTGACTATCTGATATATCGAGATTGACAATACTGTTTCTAAAATTGTGTAGGTACAGTGAACTCGATGTTTTGTGATTATAAATTGTCATTGAATATTATATGACAGATTCTTTTAGAAGTTAGTTTATTTATTTCAAGAAGTATAAAGCCCGTGGAGTGCGCGTCGACACGATTTTGTTTCAAACACAACTCACCGATTGCTATGGGGGAACCGATGTGATTGGCAGGTGCAAAGGAGACTGGTGGTAATTTATAATTTGATTGAGTTTTGTATCAGTTTTGATTATTATTTCTATTAGAAATAACAGCAAACGTAAAAGAGGAATGGTCTGCGATGCTGAGATTATGGGTTCAATTTTGAAAAAGTAAGAGGTTATATGATTTTAAAAACTAATTTTATAAATATTTACTGGATTTTGAAATTAATAAAGATTTGAGTACGTTTCTCCTATATTCTTTTTTGGAATTTCATTGTTTTTTGTAATAAATCTCCGTATGTTATCAATAGAATTAACGAAAATTAACATATGCGCTAGAAATCATATGTTTGGCGAGTGCGGTATCTCCGCACGCGCTCTCCACTGGTTTTATACTTCTTGATTTAGGTTGATTTCAATGCTTGCCTCTGGCTCTGGCAAGTTTTTATTATAACCATATTTGAGTTCGTGCCAGTGATAACATCTTGAGTAATTTTTAAAGTTATCAATATTTAAAATAGCACTTAAAATAAACTAAATGAATTAATAAAGTGAGTATCAGGTAATAAATAAAATAGAGCCGGTCAAGTGTGAGTCTGACTCTGATTCGTGTACTAAAGGTTCTGTCGTATTTTTTTTATACCTATAAGGTGGCAAACAATTATATGGCTCGCCTGATGGTAAGCGGTGAGCAGCCGTAGCCTATGGACGCTTGCAACACCAGGGGTATCACTCGCGCGTTGCCGACCCTGAAGAAACCTCTTCACACCCTTCTTGAACCCCATGCTGTACTCCATTGGGAAAACCACGGCGGGGAGCTCATTCCACAGTCTGAGCGTCCGCGGAAGAAAACTCCTTTGAACCCGCATAGTTCGAAACAATTCTGGTTTCAATGTGTGAGGATGGATTCCCCGTCGATGGCGAGAGTTGCGATGGTAGAAGGTAGCCGTGGGCATCAAGTCGAACAATTCCTTAGAACACTCCCCGTTATACAAGCGGTAGAACACACATAAAGAGGCAAAGTCTCTCCTCAGACTGAGGGGCTCTAAACCGTTTGTGAGCTCGGGATCGTCGACAATTCTAGCAGCACATCGCTGAACCGAGAACTCGTATATTTCTATGTCTGGGCCAGAACTGTTGTAAAAAACCAGACCATATAACTAATTTAGTTTATAAACAATAATAAGAAAATACATAAGACTAGATGTTTCCCGCGTTTTCACCCGCGTTCCCGGTATAAAAAGTAGGCGATGGTAATGTAGCCTCCTGTTTGTGAAAGAATTTCCAGAATCGGATCTGTAGTTCCGGAGATTACCTACATCCAAACATACAAACTATTTCTCTTATTTTCCATTCTGATACTTAAGAGGGGACAAAAAGCTTTCTTTTCGCATGTTTTTTGCTTGATTTTATATTGTATTAAAATAAGGATGCTCGTAAAATACTCAGCATATACATGATAATGTTAATTGAAGTTTGTTCAGTATTAATCTAAAATAAATATTATTTTATATAATATCTACTAATGACTATTACATTTTAAAATAATTATCAAAATTCTAAAAGTAGTTATTCACTAATTGTAATTATCCCCGCAGAGATATAATTACTTTAGTTTAATTGTGAAAACCTAAAAAGTTAATGTTCATTAGTTTTATATTTAATTAAACCTTGTTATAAGTTATTATTCGAAGCCGTTTAGATTTTCAGAAATATTGTATAAATAATTGGCATAATTTTTGAGTGAATTTGTAAAACGTTTTTATTTACAACAAATATGTACAAAATACAATCTTTATATAGAAACATTCCTCAAGCCTGCCGCTGCTTCCGATTAACGGCAGGGTTCCCAGAAGGCTGGCAGCGTTTCCCCTTTGGATAGCCAAGCTGACGCGTTGGCGGAAAAAGCTCCCCGCCCGCTGGTCTCCGGAGGTCTCGATCAATGTTGATGACAAGTGATGAGTGAATTTAATTTATTTTTTACCATACAAATCCTCAAGATTAGAATTAAAAAGTAAAAACTGACAGAGATAATATTTCAAGGATGTCAAGAACAGCTAAACATCTTGTATAATAATCGAGCTAAGTTAAAACGATCGTGACCGCGTTATACAGCCTTATTGAATTTGACATTGAATTTATCAAATAGATGCCCTATTTACTATTTAGATTTTGATACGCAAGGGAAGATTTATCATGTTACAGTAGTACCCAACTGATAAGGCGCGTCGTGAATCTTCGGTCGCACAGAAAATGGCCCAGATTAACGAAAGAATGTTTAAAACTTACAATCAACCTTAGATCATTTATTAGAGGAGATTAGAGGAGATCATTTCTTAGAGATTACTATAAGGTTCATAATACACTGCAGCTGTTAGTTCAGTCTCAATCGCGCGTGAGGCCCCTCCGCACGGCGCGAGTGAGACTGTTATTTGGCTGCGGTATTCTGTAAGGAGGTACTTCCCCAATCGAGCTACTCTTTGAGAAAAAATGCTGCTTGCTTTCATCGAACGCCCAAGGATTATTGCTGGATTCTTATCCGTGACCATCGCCATGCCATCATCATCACATTAGCTATAGAAAAGGTTATTAATAGCAATAATGGAGGCAATTACTCTAGTAATTGGCATTACATCTATTCTAGACGTATCGTAAACGTAGTTGAGTATATATAGCAATGAACTTGACTCAGATGATTCATCTTGCGTCAATGAAAGCAGTCTAGTTCTACGTAAGTAAATTGCATAAGGAGACAATAAATGATAATTAAACAACTCAAATATACCTAATTAATTCTATTATTTAATGTTATTAAAAAGATGGTACGTTAGCACTGTAGCCTTTAAACGGCCAATTTGTGTAATTATACTTTTTAAATTGTTCAAGTCTTTCATCCCACGGATTCAATGGAGAGCGGGTAGAAAATTTGAAATGTCATCTCAAAGTTATTAGGTTAAAATCATAAAATATCATCCCCAAAACGTAGCCTTATTTTAAAATAATGGATAACAACTTATTAAAATTAGGGCAGGCTCCCATAGTTAAGTGGCGTATCAACTTTTAGGGTCGGCAACGCGCGAGTGATACCCCTGGTGTTGCAAGCGTCCATAGGCTACGGTAACTGCTTACCATCAGGCGGGCCGTATGCTTGTTTGCCACCTAAGTGGTATAAAAAAAAAAAAAAAAACTTGAAAAAAAAAAATTATCTAATGAAACATTACAAATACGGAAATTACAAAACAATAGTAGTTTTTCCACCATCAGTGTATTGCATGGATAGCGTAGGTAAATTATTATGACATTTAATCCATTGTTAAGTCTGTGGTTAAAAAAGAGTATTTATATGCACCCTGCACTTTAGCGGTGACACACAGTCACACCCTGCGGACGAGATGGCACGATTCTTGATATTGGTAAATATTTTTCTTGGTTTTTATTTTTACACGTTCACTTATTTTCTTTTGATATTTTTCAGTAAAAGTTTTTTTTTTTCTGGATATAGGCTTGTGTTTGACCGCAATCTCACCATGGTAAGTGATGATGGGGCCGAAAGTGGTAAGCACACAAAGCCTAGAAGGAGCTGGCTCTCAAGTGCAGCTGTCGGAACACACCGAAAGGCCCTTGGCGACAGATTTTCAACTTGAGGGTGATAGCCAGCCAGGCGGGTACTACAAAGTACCCTACCACCGTGCTATGGTTTCCTCACGATGTTTTCCTTCACCGAAAGCTCAAGCTCAAGGAATTGTTCAACCTTATTCCACCATCCCCATTTTTACACCGAACCACAAGACGCCGGGAAAATTTTCACCCGTACGTTGTTGACATACCGAATATACGGACACAGCGTTTTGCATCCTCATTTTTAATGCGGACAGCAAGGGAGTGGAACTTGCTTCCGGCGGCTGTGTTTCCTGACGCTTACAATCTAGGTACTTTCAAGGCCAGAGTGAATAGGTTTCTTCTGGGTAAGCGTGTTTCATCCTAGGCTTCGTCATCGCCCCTTATGGGCGGGTCAGTGGCCAAACGCAAGCCCATCTAATTTAAAAAAAAAAAAAAAAAAAAGCTCATGGTAGGATTCGAACCCGGGACCTTCGTCTCGGTATCCGACGTCACTACCACTGAGCTATCATCAGTATCAGTATCAGTAATCTATTATATAATAGATTTATCAAGAGTCTATCGGTTTTTTTTTTTCATAGCAATGCGTATAGATTTTTCTTATTACCTACCTTTGGCGTAATGAATGAGCTCTCAAAATAACGAAGCCCTGAAATATCCTCTTATTCATTCATCAAATCGTTAAAGCTAGAGCAGAATATCGTGTCTGAATTTAGACTCATTTTATTTTCGGTTCACGGCTCGCAAAATAAAATACATAATAAAATGTTTGACATATTTTATCGGGCGTAGGCTTTCTAAGATCGTTTGAGTTCTTATGAAATTATTTGAGGCATTGGATCAATGTATTTTTTATCTCTTCTTAATTGATTTCAAGTCTCTAAAAACGCTTTATATCGAGCCTTACGTAAGTAAAGCCCCAAACAAAGACGGCATAAAATAAGTGGATTTTTTCGCTAGTATCGACTGCGAAAACCTTAATCCAGTAATATCAGAATTTTATGTGCTTTTATCTAATATCATCAATTGTTGTACTTTATGAGCTTCTCATGTCAGATATGGCCACAATTACTTTTAAAGGGCAAAGAAGGACTGGGTCACTTGAACTCTTATCTTCTCAATTCAAAATAAAGTTATTCTTTATTTAAACTTTGAAATTCGAATAATTTAGGCTATTTATTTTTGTATTGCACCAGTCATGAATTAAGTTTTATTAAACTTTTCTTTCTATTTTGGTCACGATATTTTGTGACACTATAAATATATAACATATGTTAACTCAAGAGTTGTTTATAATCTCATATTATGAATCAGTCATCGTGATTATAACAAGGTTTTCAACCTACGCGTTTCTAAGTCGAGACCCGATCCTACGACCTCGTAAACTATATTTCTAAGAGCAATTGAAAACGATAAGTCAGATTACATCATGAATGCATTAAAATAGTGACAAATTGATACACGGGTTTATCTCTGAAGCATTCAATCGATCTAGTAATTTATAGATATTGAAGATTTACTAGTCGAGTTAGTTTATATTTAACTAATTTCATGCTTTTCTGTACAGATCCTTGCGATAGCAACAATAACTGCTGCATCACCACTACCAGGCATCCACTTTCACTCTTCATCATATGGATCAGTTCCCGTTGGATATCACCAGCCTCTTGTACACTCCTCGCCAATAGTACATTCAGAGCAAATAGTACATTCTGCGCCAATAGTACATTCTGCGCCAATAGTACATTCTGCGCCAATAGTACACACGGTCCACGCGGCGCCAGTACACAGCGTTTACTCATTCCCAGTTGGTCATGATGTTCATCCGATACCGATTCATGCATCACCGGTACATTACAAAGTGAAGACTCATTACCATCTATTTGGTTAAATAATTAGATAAATAAATAATGTATATATTTTATTATGTGTTTTATTTTTGAGAAAAATAACTCACAAATTAGCATATTTTACCCGACTAACCCGGAAAGAGGGTTATGTTTTTCGGGTGTATGCATTTATGTATGTCTATTTCTTTGGCACGCCCTGCAGCCTAAACGGCTTAATGGATTTAAACATATGAGGTATCGTTAGATTCGTCTTAACTGTGGGAGTGTCAAAGGGTATATTATTTTTATATGCAATACTCTGCAATACTTTATAAAATTCAAGTTATATTCCACATTAGCTTGTTTTTCTCTTTTCAGTTATTTTTTGTTTTACGCAGTCGGGTTTTTTTGTTTCTTTTAATAATTTAATTTATTTCAGACTTTTTAGTTTTATTTATGAATGAGTTGTATGTATTGCAGCATTTCTTCTGCATGAATTCTTTTTGCTCAGAGTATTTGTGGACTCTTTGTCGGTAATGATTTTTTTTATTTAAAAAAATCGTAAGTTTAAATTTTAAATGTTTCCACTACGTTCCAAACATTGTTGTCAAAATATTAGAGAGAGCATTATTGTGTTGAGTGGTTCATGCCCAAGAATAAACCATATTATTTGAAATACTAACATAAAAATTTATTGATGATAAATCAAAAAAAGTGATCTTTGGTGATGATGCTGTGTTTTTTATTTGTTTCCAACTGTTTCCCTTTTTCTTTATCGGTATGTAGTCTTTTTTATTTTAAATTCTTTAATATCTGATTTACTTCTTGGTCTCAATGGATTTTTTACATTGTCCTAGGTTGAAGAATAACCTTAAGGCCAAATTTATTGGTCCTGGCTACCGGCCATAACTTTGCGCAAACATTTTATCAACTATCCAGTAGCGAGATATCCAGTACTTCCGGCGCTGTGTTGCGCTGACGCAAGTTATTGTCCAGTCACCAGTCTGTGAAAGTCGGCCACATCAGAACGAGGATCGGGGTGCTGCTACGGATCCAGGATTTTTTTGATTACTTAACTTTCGAACGTCTAATTTAAAATTTTAAGATATAATAATTATAGTTTTCTACATATTATGTTCTAAGAAAACTTAAATCCGGCAAATTGACTACCTATTTTTTGAACAAAACTGCGTCTCGGTAATTTTAGGTGATTGCAATCATTTATCTTATCCTCGCATTTTTTCCTTCTAAATTAATCTTGTTTCACGATTTTTTAAGTTTTTTTAATCGAAGCCACTCAACCTACAAATTTTTACATTTTTATATTTTAAATTATTTAATTTACGGTTTCTTATTTTACTTTTTTTTCGATAAATTATACGTATGAGATAGCGTCTATTTCTTTTATTTAACCGCCCTTGGGCGGGCGGGGTTAAAACCCCGTCGTACCGTAGGTAGGAGTGAAATTACGCTACAGTATGTAGTAAGTAAATGAGCGGTAGGGTAAAGTAAGGCTAACAACCATCGCAACTCTGTGAGTTACGTACGGTAACCTATTGTCCTTGCATTAAACGTGGTTTTTTAAAAGTGGCAACTAGTAAATTAGTCGCAAATAATTTAAGATTCCAATAAAATCGTGAATCTTAAAGCTTGTGTGTCCTTTTACACAAAATTAACTGAACAAAATACAGCTCGTTCATAAAATTCTTATCTAAATAGTGTAGGAGATAGTAAAATCAGTGAGCAGTTTTACGTAACAGTTTACTCACGCAATACACGTAAGGCAAATATTAGCGTCTATAGTATACTACGTGTGATTGATCTGACACCTAAGAAATGTTTGTGATCTCTTTGTTTCGGCCATTTACCAGATAGCATCCAGCTATGCTATATCTGGAAATGCGGTTTTACCACGTGGATGAATCTCGTTAGTCTACAATGAGCTATTATTACTACGTATAGAGAAGCTATCATAAGCAAATGTTATGTCCCATTTTTTTTAAGAGTGAACCAAAGCTTTTTTAGCGCTCAAACACGTAGCGCTATCAGAACGCTTTTAGGAGTATTTTTCTCACAAACACCGATTTTCACGACGCTTGCGTTCATCGTTCATCATTCTACAACAACTAGTTTGGCCGGATGGCCTCACTCGCAACATAGTTGTGATGTGTGGCGTCTTCTCTATACGTAGTAATAATAGCTCAATGTTTGTATATAGGAAGATGTTTGAGAGTAGGTACTGCGAGTGACTGAGAAGTTGAGATATACAGGGTGTTGTTTTGGTCGGCGACAAGCGACCCAGGAGCGGTAGTACAAAATATATATTCCCCAAAAATGGACTTAATTCCATTAAATACTGAAAATAAGTTGAGAAATACCTTATTCAATTGAAATAAAATTACTGCAAAGTATGGTTACTAGGCACGTGCACAGACTAGAGCTAGGCGCAAGCCGCCATCGCCCCACCCCTTTACTCCCTCGTACTCCCGTTGAGTATTATGTCTACACTTTAGCTTATTACATGATTTTCAAAATTTTATTTTTTTTATTTTTATTATAAAAAAAAAAGCATTATTTTTATATTTTTCTTAGCACCAGTATCATTTGTATTATTGACCCTGAGTCGCTCGTCGCTGACCAAAACAACAACCTGTATCTGTTTTTCGTGACATGGACAATTTATGTGATGAAATTAAAGCTATGTGACTAATAGAGTTTAGAATTTGAAAATGGATATTCGGGAAGACCGAAAAAAAGATGGTGTGAAAGATATGAGTGCATGCTGACAATGACGTTTAAAAGCTGAATTAAAATGTTCTTAATATTTATGTACTAGTCTAAATTGTAATAGTTACTATAATTTACCAAAGTAATACCTATTCATTGAAATATAGAATATACATTCACCCCACTCCTGGGGTCGTTACACCCCATAAATTAGTGAAGAGCAAATTATTTAAGCAATCCACCCCGTAATGACCTCCCACTCGCTTGATTTAATTGGTGAAATGGAAATGATAGTACTTTGGCTGAAATAGTAACATTCCAAGTTAAAAGGGCAATCAAAATGTATTATTTCACCAACTGCTTTTATACGCAGCTCGAAAACTTGATAAACAATATCAAATTCGAATAAATACACGAAATATACCGTTTGTATGAGATTAATTATTAATTCTTGTAATATCTTAGATAAGAAAGGGTTAGATAAAGTTAGCCTGTGTAATTAAATATCTCTATTAAATATAATATAATTCCTAACAAGTCACTGTCTTAAACATTAACTAGTAAGTAATTCTTAACAAAACTTATAATAAAATACTGAATAAATTCAATTTATAATTTAACGAAATAACAATCATAAATGTTTGTCCTGGATAGGAATCGAACGCACGACCTGCGGCGAGATAGGTCCCCTACCAATCCTGCCAACGCACTTATAATTTCTAAAAGTCTAGACTTTTTCATCTGAAGCCACAGTCCAATTCTGTTATTTCAATCAAAAATGTCATTTTGACACGGTCCCATTATATTTTTTGACATTGAGCAACCAAAACCATGATTATTTTTGGCGCTAATGAATTAGTAGACTACCATGCAAAACTGTCAAAGTTGATAATTTTTACACCACTGACAGTTCATTGGAATATAATAAAGAAGACCCCAGAACATAACAAGATAAAACCAATTAATGTCACAGATATTGAGAGATGACCTTATAATGAGATGAAAGCCACTCTTAGGTACTTATATCCTACACGATTATGTTTGTATTAACTCTGAGATAGGATCTCGCAAGCACACATATGCAATCCACTCACACTAGCACAGTATAGTGGGCTTGGTATAGAATGTATTATAAACCAACTTCCAGATACAATTAACAAAAGGCAATGTTAAAAAACAATTTTTGTCTAAGATTTTGATGGAGTAATTACCGCCAGATGCTTTAAAGCTCGCAAACAAATTTTAATCTTACTTATAGTCTGAGTGGAGATTGCGGGATGGCATATTTTCGAAACCTATGTTGGGTTAGTCATACTGATCAAATTATAGTATGGGACAAACACTTTTTTTTTCATATATTATGATCGAGCAAGGTTGGCATTAATATGATAAGTTAAAAGAAATGAGAATTCTGTGTTGGTCCCATAGTAAAAGTTGTTCAGCATGTCGAACCCAACATTGGTTTCTAAAATATGCCATCTCGAATTCTCCACCCGGTACATGATGCTTAGGGCACTGATTCAATATGTTTTGCAAACAGCCAGAACATTCGTAGGGACCAAACATCTATACTAAATAATAATATAAGCTATATACTAAATAACCACAGTTCCTTAATTAGCAGTATTTAAGTTCTGGCAGTTTGCCTGAAACAGAGTTTGAAATATGTTGGATAAATTCCAGAAAATTAATAAAGCACCAAATAAATACCAATTAAGGAAAATAACTGTATCCAATAAATAAGAATTACGAACAATAAGGCAACGTCACAAACATAAACGTTAAAGCTATTTTCGGTAAATAACTTTTACGTTACTTACTTTGCCTAGGAGATTGACTTGAGCCCCAGTTGGGAAAAGTTCTTTTTTATTGACAACTAAAGAAGTAAAGTTGGAATAAATCAACTGAAACATACTTTATTTTTGAACGAATAGTTTTTTTAGTAATGTGGGATAATTTTACTCAATTACTTTAGACGTAATTTTAAATATAAAACGGATTAATTTTATTATCACTCCTTGCAATTACGACCATGTCATCAATATAAATAACTAACCTTATTAGGCACTACGCAGGATTCATAATGAATCAACAAACTGTCCTTTAAACCGTTATGGTATCTTCTTAGGATGTTGTATACAGATAACCTTACATAGAGTATACATTGACATCTGCTTACCATTAGGCCGTCCCGGCGAGAAATGGAAGCTGTGATATCTCAACATTGCTACTAGGGCTGTTGTACATGATTATATGCATAAATCTGAAAATTTTTTTTAATAACATAGATAGACATTTAATTAAGGATACGGTATTTTTTTTTTACTTAATTGGAACATCAAATCTTATTGATCTTAAATTGTTTATTAAAGCATAATATAAAAACTTTTTAACAAAAAAACCAACGAGAAAACTGAAAAGCAAAAAATAATTTTGAATATAACTTGAATTTTATAAGGTTTTGGAGTCGATAATTTATATGGGACCAACTTCGAGGAATACCCTATCCAATAAAAAAATAATTATTTAGTTTGTGTTTGTGTAATACCTATATGCTCCCTTTGGGCATACGTATTGGCCCTGGTACCAGTTCGGACCCACAACCTTGTAGCCAGGCAAGTGACGCATCGCGCGAAAATTTATTAAAATGTGAGCAGTGTTCGGAACCTCGTAATTTTCGTGGCAACCGTGGTTTAAAAATTCATGTAGGAAAGGTGCACAAACCTATTCCAAACCTAATCCATCAAACCGGCTCCACAAATTCAGACGCATATATTTCGGCTCCAAATTCTTCTTCAACTGACCTCCCGTTTTGGCAACTAATTTGTTCGCTAAAAAATTATGTTCCGGTATTAAAGCGAATCCCACGCGGAGCACGTATCTGCGTGGCTTCAGCTTTAAGTGTATGTATAGACAAAATTCTCAGTATAAATTCACTAAGTGCTTGGGAAGACCTGCTTACTTTTTCGTACAGAGTGCTGCATGTCCCTAGTCGCCAAAAAAATGAGATTTCTCTCACACAACAAATTAAAAATAACTGCTCAATATTAGACTCAATTGATAATATTATTCCCAATTTTCCCAAAATTCAAAAAAAATATAATCAGGCAAACACTATCAGGAAAATCGAAACTAAAGCGAACGATGGCGATTTTAAGGGGGCAGCACATCTGCTATTTTCGAGTGATGTTGTCGCTTCAGACACACCTGAAACCCTGTCTGCTTTAGAATCAAAACATCCTTCTCCGCTTTCAAATATAAACCTCCCGGATCCCCCATCTTTAGACCAAAATTGTCTAAATTGTAACGCCCAAGATCTATTGAGTGTCATTATGTCATTTAAACCTGGTTCTGCTGGCGGCCTCGACGGTTTTACACCACAGCATTACAAAGATCTTGTCTGTGGTGCCACCGGAGACGCTGGTACCAAATTATTATCAAAATTAACCTCTCTTATAAATTTAATGTTGGCAGGAAAGGTGCCAAGCCCATTCACTGAGATCATTTATGGGGCCAACCTTTGCGCGCTATCCAAAAAAGATGGTGGAGTAAGACCCATCGCTGTGGGTAATACTATCCGTCGTATGGCCTCCAAAATTTGTTGTCGTCACATTCTCCCGAAACTTTCAGAAATATTTCAGCCCATTCAACTCGGTTTTGGCTCAAAGGGAGGTTGTGAGGCAGCTGTTCATGCGGCTCGGACCTTTCTTTTAAATAACGGAGGTGAAGTGCTGCTTAAAGTTGACATAAAAAATGCATTTAACTCTGTCGATAGGGGTGCTTTATTGACCCAAATTCGGGATATCTGTCCTGACATATATCCTTACCTTTGGCAATGCTATGGGCATCCATCAAAACTTTTTTTCAGAGAACACCCACTTATTTCCGCCATGGGTTGTCAACAGGGCGACCCTCTCGGTCCAGCTATCTTCAGTTTGGCCATTCATCCAATTATTTCCGGGTTACAATCTAAATTTAATGTATGGTATCTAGACGACGGTACGCTGGGGGGTGATGCGGCTTCCGTTCTCAGTGATTTTAAAACATTGACAGAAAATTTTAAAAAGATTGGCCTAGAATTCAATAGCTCCAAATGTGAGCTCCTTATTTTAGATTCTTTCCCAGAATCTGAAAAACCAGAATTAATTCAAAATTTTAATGTTTTGGCTCCCAATATTAAGTTACTGTCAAAGGAGTCGCGAGTCTTAGACGAATCCATTCCTAGTTTCTTTGAGAAAAAGATTCAAAATTTTAATGACTCTTCAAATAGACTTTATGAAATTAATGCTCATTATGCATTTTTTATTGTTCGACTCTGCATTTTCGTGCCGAAGTTTACCTATTTGCTCCGCAGTACGCACTTATTTAAATTCCATCACATATTAGATACTTTGGATAATATGATCAAAACGTCTCTTTCCAAAATTCTAAATTGCAGTTTTTATGAAAACAAAGTGTGGTCTCAGGCCACCCTACCCGTGTGTTATGGTGGCCTAGGAGTGCGGAAAATTTCAAGCATATCAGTACCGGCGTTTCTATCCTCGGTATACAGTGTGAGCAACCTCGTCAGTTCTGTTTTGGACCCTTCTATTGGATCTGTTGAGGTTTCTTACCTGTCCGATGCTAGAGACGCCTGGCAGGCAGCTTGTCTAGGCACAAATATTCCGACCTTGAGTCACTCTCAGAGAGCGTGGGACAAGCCTCTTTGTGAAAAAACCTGGCAAAATTTATTTACTAACTTTTCTATAGATACAGACCGCGCGCGCTTGTTAGCTGTCTCTCAGAGTGACTCAGGTCACTGGCTACAAGCTATTCCATCAACAAATACTGGAACAATGTTAGACCGTATAACATTAAGTCTGTGTATTTGTCTTCGTCTTGGTTGCAGGACCAATCAACCTCATCGCTGCCGCTGCGGAGATCTCGTCAACGAGCTCGGCCACCATGGGCTTTCGTGCTCTCTAAGTGCTGGTCGAATATCACGACACTCGGCGATTAATGACATTATCCGCAGGGCTCTTGTTGTCGCTAACGTGCCTTCCGTACTGGAACCAGTCGGTATTGCGCGGGGCGATGGCAAGAGACCGGATGGTATGTCTTTGATCCCTTGGAGTGTCGGCAAGTCGCTGGTGTGGGATGCCACATGTGTCGATACACTCGCGCCATCTCACTTACCGGCGACTTGTAAAGCTGCAGGGGCAGCTGCGGCCAGTGCGGAAAATTCAAAATTCAAAAAATATGCATCGATTGGACCCAACTATATTTTTGTACCTTTTGCGGTCGAGACCATGGGACCGTGGGGGTCCGAAGCTCGCCGTTTTGCTCGCACCTTGTCATCAAAATTGATCGAGACCTCCGGAGACCAGCGGGCGGGGAGCTTTTTCCGCCAACGCGTCAGCTTGGCTATCCAAAGAGGAAACGCTGCCAGCCTTCTGGGAACCCTGCCGTTAATCGGAAGCAGCGGCAGGCTTGAGGAAATTTTCTATATATAGATTGTATTTTGTACATATTTGTTGTAAATAAAGATTTTATCACATAAAAAAAAAAAAAAAAAAAAAAAAAATTATCAAAATCGGACTACTTTGTAAAAAGATATGCGTGAAAAAAAAAAAAATATACGCGTTGACTTGTAAACCGTTTTTTCGTCGGCTAAAAACCTCCTCCGTTTTATCGTCGGTTAAAAAGTGCTTAAAACTGCAAAACTTACCGAAGTTTTAAGCACTTTTACACACCAAGAAGCAAACTCCTGTGCATAACTAGTCTCAACATTTCTCTATTATGATATAAAGTAGGTAAAAACAAACAAACAAATTATAAATTGAATATTAAACTGGAACTACCCTCTGGCAACCACTTCAAATAATATTGTCGATTGCAAAGTTTAAGTTCTGACAAATGTCCTAAAGTTTCGGTTCCAGATAAGAAGCATCCTTAGTTTCAAGGGCACAGTTTAATTAATTTATCACGCCATTATCAATCTTAGGTACCGTTGAGAAACGTCTATACTATCAGAGATCTTTAAGAAGAAGGAATATTTTTGGAAATTTTAATATATCGAGAGTATTTTTTTATTACTTAGGTACTATTACATATAAAAACTTGATTTTACTTGTACGTAGTATTTATATACTCTGAGGTTTTACTAACTACACCGACCAGAGGCAACTTCTTAATTTTACTTGTACGTAGTATTTATATACTCTGAGGTTTTACTAACTACACCGACCAGAGGCAACTTCTTAATTTCCCTGAGTTTTCCGGATTATAGGAAACTAGTTCCTTCGCGCGCATATAAGAAAATCATTTCGTAATTCAATGCGCAACTTATATACTAAGTATGGTCACTCCAAGATTGATTTTTTAATAGGCGACATTACTGAGAACATTCTAAAAAAACATCTCTTCAGAAAAAAAAAAATAACATTTAAAAATAAAATAATAATCATTGTCTCATTTCATGCCAAGTGCACTATATACCCGAAGGTTTCCTACTCATGTTGCATATTGCCAAACGGCAGGATTTATTACAAGTAGATGCATAGCCTAGACCGTAGGACTTACATAGGACCTATAAAAGGACTAAGCCTAGGTAATCTAGACACACAGTCAGCAAGCATCTGTGGATTAACACATTATCTATAATCAATAAAATATAAAGTATTTTTAAATCCTGCAAAATGTTCAAATTGGTAAGACTCTTATAGCTATTAATTTTAAAAAGTGAATTTTAGTATTAAACATAAAATTATTCTGAAAGACACTAATTGCTTTGAATCGCATAAATACATAATTTATATTTCAAATCAATTACTGAAATAAAAATAAAGCAAATTCTATATTTTAATTAAATTAAATTAAGATATTAAAACGGGATTAATGCTAAACTTTTTACCCGTAGACTAAAAAACAAACACTTTTTAAATTCAATTACTAACCACTCTATTATCTTTAAAAACCTGAAGTGCCAATTTAAAACGTCTCTCGAATAATTTTTTTTATAATTCAAGTCTTGTTTTGAGAATTCTCTCCATTTTGTCGACAAATTTTGTAACTTTGATAGAACAGTCTAATTACTTAGAGGAACATTATATTACAACACAGACGGTAATAATGTCATTAATATAATACTATCTAACGTAAGACTTTCGTACATTATCAGCCGTATACTTGAACTAAGTAAATAATATAAGACCTTATACTAAGGGAGTTCTATGTATCTTGTCACTAATTTAATCGCTATGTTCTATATATTATTACTTTATATGCACTAGAATTTATAATCCCGTTGTAGTTAATAAAAATGTGGTCAAGGGTGGTAGTTTACAAGTCCCACGACCTCGTGCAAGCAACGTTGCTACCACCGAGCTACCATTGCCTTTACCTACTCATTGCCACTTCGAATAACATAGCTAGCTGATTACAAATAATATATAATGGCACTCTTAAAAAGTTACTCTCTATTTCAGACGATCTTCCTCGCTTTCATCGCCTTCACCCAGGCTGGGATCATAGCCCCAGTGATACATCCAGTTGTAGCCCACCCAGTGGTAGCCCACCCTGTGGCCGTGGCCCACCCAATTTACAGCCACAGCGCGGTCCTGCACCCAGCCCCACTAGTCCACGCACCAATAGTTCATACTGTACCTGTCGTTCGACACGCGAATTAACTGCGGCAGCAGTGGAGGATTTAAAAAAAATCTTTATTTGAATAAAAAGATTTAATAAAAAAAATACAGTAAAATTATGGATGTCCAATTGGTCTGATTTTTAGATGACAAAAGGCCCTGCTTCTCGGGCGGCAATTGCTTTTATACAATACTGACAATACTCTTACGCAATCTCTTAAATACAACGAAATATAATATAACACCTCCCCCCTAAATATAGCAACTATTTGCTTATGTTTAGTGCGAATGTTGCGGCTTTTCTATCTTCCAATTCAATTTCATCTGGTTGTTTTGCTTCAATGTTTTTCTTTGATTTCATGTTGTTGAAACATCTACGTCGCCGATATAGCATTCCAATAAGGAGTGCTGTACCACTAATAGATAAGAGCAGGTAAACTGGAATTGTTGTTGTGTACAGGCTTTGAAGTTGAACCTTCTCCATTGTGGCTGGGATTTCCATAGAAATTTGCTGTTCTATTGAACTTAGTTGGCTTAGGTTCACTGAGTTCATTTTCAGGATGGATGTTTGCGGTCTCAGAGATGTTTTCAATGGTAATGACATTATTTTCAGCGGCTGACCTCGGAGCTTATTGTTGATGTTTACTATCGTAAACTCTCGTGTTTTTAAATAGCAATGTTGAGGGATTGTGACAACATAGCTTCCTTGTAAAGTGAGGTATTGTTCCTGTTGACAGATGAGTTGTACTTTAGTTGGTCTAGGAAAAGTCACAGCATAATGTTGATCATCTAGCTCTAGCAAAGCTTCCTTGTACATAGAGATAGGCGTGGTTTTACACGTTTCATCTATCTCTTGTAAATAAATGAGCTTTTGTATGCAATCTCGTTGAGTCCGGATTTGATGACTAAGTTTCTGTTCACAAATGTACCATTTTCCAGACTTCGGGCATTCAGCCTCTATGTACACATGTTCATGAGTATTGGTTGCAATATATGGAAATGGGGGAACAAGGATATATAGGTTTTTATTGGGTAAAGGACATAGCTGATACAATTCATAAGTGGACTTATAGATGATCGGAAACTTCAGAACTATCACTATTTTATTGCTAGAAAAATATGAACCTATTCTAAGATAGTCATAATAGTCTCTTATTTCTAATTGCAAAATTTCTTCTTGGTCATAAAACTTGCTTAAATTATCTATTATATCCTTAATAGAATCTATACTTAAAATAGAATGGTGCACTTTATTTGATTTACTGAAACTAAGAATATTTTCAATGCGAATAATTTCATTCTCTAGATTGTTTATATTTTCGTTTATAATTACAAACAATTGAGACAAGTGTGTGATTTGTAACAATTGATTGTTGTCAGACTGCGTGGTGTTACTAAGTGCTGAAAGTGCATCATATAATTTCTGCTGATTATTTACTAATGATAACAATGTTTTTTTCTGGTCGGCAATCCAATTTTTACATAGACTAATATGTTGGTTATAATTTTGATTAAGTTTTTCATCATTATTTTCTAAAATTTTTAATGCATTATCATATCTAATTGCGTCATTATGATCTAAATTTCCAGAGTTACTTTTTATTATAGAACCTAGTGGATCTATGAGGCCTCGTTTAATTCGGAAATGAGAAAACGTATCTAATTGTGCAGAAAGCTTAGCTAATTTGGAATATAAATACTTTATTTGATACTTATATAGATACAAAGTGTTGTTAGTAATCATGTTCGATGCTTCAGTCATTTGAGTTTTAAGTCGGTCAACGCTGTTCCATATCTCATCAATGTCAATATATTGCAAGAATATATGAAAGTGAGAAATAACTTTAGTTGGTCCCATTTTGAATGGAAGGAGTCCTGGTCCATTGTCCAGACTTTCAAGTTGGATCTCCTGAGCTAGTGCCAGGGGGATTATCAGTAGGGTGTACCTGTAACAATTGAGATTTTCGAACTCTTTTAAGTCGCGATTTTGGAACTAGACCTCTCTTCTTAGAAGTGTAAATATGGATTGGCAAATTTGAAGTTATTTTATCATGGGTATATCTCGGTACTAGTTTATGTCTTGTAGCAGTGGGGTTCTGTATATAAATTTCTTGATTTTGGGAATAGTCTATTTCTGGTTCTCTATTTTTATTAATGTTTTCCATAATAGAAATCCTTTTGGCAAGACTTAAGTTGTGTACTAAATTATAAACAGTTTTCATCTTATCTCTATGATTATGGGAATATTGTTGCAATAAGTGTTCAGTTATATTAATATCAGTGGGATCTCTAGGATCAAAGTGTCCAGTAATCAAGTCTATGGGTCTACATTTTGTCAAACTGTGTATTGAGCTATTGTAAGCTAGTAGTGCATAGGATATCAAGTCTCGGGAATGTTCATCTCTATTTTCTATTTTTAGTAATCGTAAATGTTCTAAGAGTGTGCTATGAAATCTTTCTATCATACCGTTTTCATTCGGTGCATTGGCTGCTGTAGTATGATGAGTTACTTTATGAAGTCTTAAAAATTCTGAAACTATTTGGTTTGTAAACTCAGTTCCATTATCAGTTATAAGTGTTATAGGCAATCCGTGATGAGTACTAAAACTAAGTAAGGCTTTCACGATGTTAGGTGCCGTGATGTCTGGCAATAAATATGCTTGGGCGTACTTGGAAAATGAATCGATTATTGTAAGATACTTTTCTTGCTCAGCAGTAAAAACGTCAGCATGTATTGTTTCAAACGGCTTTGTTGGAGGTGGTACAACTCGATATTGAGGTTGAATTGAATGACGTTCATACTTTGCGCAACCGCACACGTTGCACTCATCAATGTACTTGGAAATACAATCACGCATTTTAGGCCAAAAGAATCGTTGCGATAGTGCTAAATAAGTTTCATTGACACCACGATGATTCGTTTTGCCTTCATGATACTTGCGAATGATTTCCTGTTGATTAAGATAACTACAAACATTCTCTATCTCGGATTTTACAAGGACAAGATTCATAGAAGAATTCTTAAAAGTATTTTGTATAATCGGCACTATATCAAACATTCTATCTAAGGGGTACACTAATATTGCAGTACGGATTTTAGGATTTACGTAATTTTTTATAGCGTTTATTATATCGTCTTGAAAATTGTTATCGAACACCTCTATACATGTCTTAGTATGTGAGTCAAACGGTTTAGTCACAGTAGCTCGAGTTCGAGGAGGGTGATTAACTATTTTTAGTACTAACTGTCGTGAGAATTTATTAAGGGGTAATTCTGAACTTGGAATTTCTAGGATAGGGTTTTCAGAGCTGGTATGCCTAGTCACTGTCTGTAAGTCATCGTCTATTTGTTCAGGACATTCGGATGCATTTGCAACCATAGAGTCAACCTCTTCATTATGAATTTCGATGCGTGATAGTGCATCCGCATTTGTGTTAGCCTTTCCTTTTTTATAAGTTACTGTAAAGTCATAGTCAGCAAGTCTAAGTCGCCATCTAGTTAATCTTGAACTTGGTTCTTTAAGGTTCATCATCCATTGCAGTGGTTTATGGTCTGTTATTATTTTGAACTTTCGTCCATACAAATATGGTCGAAAATATTTTGTTGCCCAAACAATCGCGAGTAATTCCTTCTCGATTGTTGAGTAATTAAGTTCACTATCGTTCAATGTCCTCGATGCATACGCAACAGGTTTGTCAGAATTTATTGGGCCTTGCGAGAGAACTGCACCGATTGCAAAATTTGATGCATCAGTTGTTAAATTAAATTCTCTTGCGAAATCAGGGTATTGTAATATAGGGTCATTTGTTAAGAGGGTTTTACAATGATCAAAGCATTTTATATACTCGGGACATAATGTGATCTTAGCACCTTTCTTTAGGCATACTGTCATGGGTTTTGTTATACGGGCAAAGTTTGGTATGAATCGGCGGTAATAACCTAGTAAACCAAGAAAACCTTTTATTTCTTTACAAGTTTTTGGAATGGGATACTTCTGAATTGCGCTGATTTTATCGGGATTTGGTTTTATACCATCTTTTGAAATAATATGACCTAGGTATGGAGTTTCATGTTTTAGGAATTCGGATTTATCCATTTGGATCTTAAAATTTGTCTCTCTGAGCCGCTGGAAAACTTTTTTCAGATTGATCATGTGCTCCTGAAGGGACGTAGAGAAGATTAGAATATCGTCTAGGTAAACTAGACAAATAGAGTTTTGGAGTCCTCTAAGAACATTATCCATGACACGTTGGAAAGTGGATGGGCTATTTTTTAAACCCATTGGCATTCTAAGGAATTCAAAATGACCTTGCTCAACGTTAAAAGCTGTTTTGTCTATGTCTCTAGGATCCATTTCTATTTGATAAAATCCGCTAGCTAGATCACAGACACTGAAATACTGACATTTTCCCAATTTATCAAGTATGTCTGTAATATTTGGTATGGGGTATTTATCGTCAATTGTTTTTTCATTTAATTTTCTAAAATCTACTACCATTCGCCACTTTACTTTCCCTGAAGCATCAGTTTTTTTGGGAACTATCCATATAGGTGCGCTCCATGCTGATGTGGAAGGTCGAATGATACCTTGTTCTAACATTTTTTTAATCTGTGTCTGTACTTCCTCTCGGTGAATGAAAGGATACCTATAAGTTCGGCTGTGGACGGGAATTTCATCGGAAGTTTTGATACTATGTTTGACCTTATTTGTAAATGTTAAAGGTTCGCTTTCAACGTAAAAGATGTCAGCATATTCTTTACAAAGGGTTTCCAAATTAATTTTTTCCTCAATGTTTAAGTGTTCAGTGCGTAACTGCGATAATACGTGTTTTGTTCGGTCATAAAGATATGAGTCATTGTCAGAAGTACTTGGAATGCACTGAATATTGTACACTTGGGCTCGGATGGGCTCGATTAATGAGAAAATAACGTCTCTTTTTGTTGGATTTGTTATTTCCAGAAGACAACGATTATTATTGGCAGAGCTCAAACAATCATTTACGATGCAATTGCAAATAACTTGTTCATCTATTATTATATCACCTTTTGGTATTTCTACAGGGACTTTTAGCAGCTGTGTTGAATTTGCTGGTATAATAGTTTCAAATAAATTAACCGTCTGAGAAGAATACATATATATTGAATTGATGGCGTTAGCTGTTATGAACTCTCGGGAACTGTATTTAATGTCGGCTTTCCATTGCTCTAATAAATCACCTCCTATCAGTCCATCAAAATAATCATGAAATTTATAAACAAATAATTTAATCGGTTCATTGTCTTTAAATTCTGAGAAACATGGTATTGTTATGGAGTAGTCATTCCTCGTAGTAGCGTGGATGTTCGTTACAATGAATGGATCATATTGCAGAGTATAATTTGGATAATATCGCTTAATTGCTTCCGGGTTAATGAACGATTGATTGGCTCCGGTATCGATTAATAACTTTATTGGTGGGTTATGAATTTGAATGTACGGAAGTTGTCTCTGATTTTGTATATTTATCTCTATCTTTGGACATGTTTTTCTGAAGGGTCGGGAAAATTTTCTTGGGACTTGTCATCGGTAGTTGGGTGTTCTATAATTGGCTCAATTTCTGTCACGTCGTTATTATAGTAATTTGATTCGTCTTCGTATTTATAGTCATTATTAGGATATTCAGATGGATAATAGTCATAATAATAATCATTTTGGTCAGGGTACATTTCATTAAAATGCATCTCTCTGCTCTTGAAATAATTAGTTGGTGGGGGATTACCATGAGTTCTCCAATCACGTGGAGTAGGGGGTAACACTTTAGCAGGAGGATGGGAAACACCACTCATAGGAGTGGGAAAATGCTGGGCCTGTTGAGGTCTATGTTGGATTTTAAATCCTGTTGAAATGTTCGATCTTGGCATTGCCCTAAACATTTCTTGAGACGGCCCTGGTCGCTGAAAATGTGCATTATTATGATAAGTCGGGTGTGAAAAGCGTTGCAAGTTATTATGCACTGGCTGAGGCTGTTTAGGCCATGAGTTTTGTGCATAAGAATGAAAAGGTTTTACATTATCAAGCTTAGCTACAGTTTTGACAGAGTTATTTCTTTGCTGTAGGTATAATACATTCATTTCTTCTTGTGCATACTCAAGCGCTTTTTCTAAGGACGAAGGTCTCATACATCTGATTCTAGATCCAAGGGGTTCATTCAAACCTCTTAAATATGTTTGCAAAGCTAAATTTTTATATAGGGTTCTTTTTGCCTCTACGGTTGTTTGAACAGAATCATGTAATTGAATATAGGTCATAATGGTGCTTAATAGGTTTGAGCATTTCTCATAAAAAACATGGGGTGTATCTGGACCTTGACTTAATATGGACAAATCTGTATATAAAGCTGTTTCATCTCTATGATCTGAAAAATTATTTATTAAGCTTTCTCGTACACCAGCCCAGTTTGTGGGAATGCCATTTGTGGCAAGTGTGCGTGCTGCTGCACCGGTAATTTTATTCAATATTCCATTTAGTAATGCTAAATTTGTTAAATCATTGCCGGGCGCTGTATTTACATACGTTGCCACCAGCTGGTCACATAAATTTAAAAACCTTACTAAAACATTTGAATTTCCATCAAACTCTGGAACTACCCTAATAGCTTTATGTATATTATCTAAAGTAATCTGAGCCATACTAATGTCTTCTGGAGACAAACTATTAAAATTATCAATTAAATCTATATTTCGCCCGGCGTCCGCTCGCTCGTTGCGACGGCTTGGACGGCTAGCCCTAGTCTCGCTAGGTGAAGATTTCCGTGGGTGGAAAATTTTGGATGGTTAGGGAACACAGGGAATGGAAAAACAACCAATATCAACTGTGCACTTACCACCACATTTGGTACATCGAAGTTCAGATGTCTATTAATCAGCTGGATGCTGCTCAGGCTCCTCACTACTGCACGGGTTCTTGTTAGGTAGTTGATAAAGCGTTGAAACGCTATCAGGCGGATGTCAACGATAGATTTCGCGCACTGACTCAACTATCCTACCGACTGCGCCAATTAACTGCGGCAGCAGTGGAGGATTTAAAAAAAATCTTTATTTGAATAAAAAGATTTAATAAAAAAAATACAGTAAAATTATGGATGTCCAATTGGTCTGATTTTTAGATGACAAAAGGCCCTGCTTCTCGGGCGGCAATTGCTTTTATACAATACTGACAATACTCTTACGCAATCTCTTAAATACAACGAAATATAATATAACACGCGCCTCTTATATCGGTCCATCATTGAAATTTAGCAGCTTTGGGTGGTATAATGGTGGTGTGAAAATGTTTTAGTGGTACGCTAGTCTCTATTTATTGTATGTGAATTGTGATATAAAGGTATTTAGTAAATAAAGATTGTATCACCCATTCATGTATTGTTTTAAAAATATACTTGCTTGTGTCCCGCGTTCTCAATGTAAATATTTATCAAAAATATTACTTTACATACTAACAAGTATTTGAGTTATTGTTATATTCTTGAAATAAAACCACGCAAAATAAATTATTTACTGGTATCTTAACATACCGTAGTTCCACACTGTAACAAAGTTAGTTACAAGAGAAAGTGTTGCCAGCATAAATATATTACCTTAATGTTAGGTTATGACAGTTATCAATATCAATTAAGTTTGGCAAAGGATTGGTGGTCAATTAGGCAATTGACCCTGAAAAACTGGTTGCTTATGATAATGATCTGAAGGATAGAAGAGGCCATGTCTAGTGGTGGATTACTATTTTAACTAGCTATGATACTGTAGCTCCCATCACAATAACGTTACATATAGTTATTTTTACTACGTACAAACAAGGGGGCGGTTTGGAAAAACATATAAAGTACGTTATCATAGCAATAAGTGAAGGATACAAACCTGTCTCAAACTTTTACAATTATCATTGAACTTGGCATAAAGTTTCCATATAAGAAATGTTGAACGGCATTCCCGGGCATGGACACCTAGCTCGGTTGAAGATCTTACTCACCGCGCCTACGACATAACAATAAACTAACAAAAAAGTATAACAATTTCCATCACTGAGAAATTAATGTTGTTATCACAGACTGTTTTTACTATTAGATACCTACCTAGTTGGCTGTTCATCGCTGCCCACGCAGTTTACAAGGCAATAATTTGTTTTCCAACAACACTTCGTTCTCTGATTACTTTGTTACGTTATTTGCTTCGTAGAAATAGTAAATAAATAGATTCATTCATACCATTGTTGATTCACATTCATTTGAAGTCTGTCTGATTGTGTATACGGCATTATAATTTCCCGAACCTACGCACCCTACGCGTAAAGAGAAAATATCCACCTTTTTGCTTCCAAATAATGTCTTACTGGATTTTTTGTAAAATTGCCAGACAATTTAATTTATGTCGCTTTTTTATCCCTCAGCGTGGGTGTAAAACTTTAAAATACTTAACTTTATCTTCTACTATTTCAGTGAAATAAAATTTTATATTTCTAAGCCAAAAGAGTACTATCACATTTAGCAGCCTTTTTTCCATTTGTTTTTTTCCATTTGCAATTGTCAAATTCAAAGGAATGAAATACTTTATGACATTATTTTTCATAGAAAGTGGCATGAGTTATAATAATGTAAATCGCCACCTTCTTAGCACCCCGGGTCATATATCAGAGGCGGGTAGTATAAAAGATTTACGCGTAGTTTACTTTGCTCTAGTTTTACCTCAACCCTTTTTATAGCAAAGTGTCATTGACATGCAGGCTTCATACATCATGGTAAGACTGTTTGGGGGTATTTGCGTTGCAAACAAAAAAGCGTGATGTTTATTTATTCATTCAGTTAGGCATAACAGAAGTAGCGTAGGATAGCTATAGGACTATAGCTATATTGCTATAAGAGAGAGAATCTTTTCTAGCTTTATTTAATGTTACTAATTAATAAATTTAAACTCCTGGCTGATTTATTCAATAACTCATCATCTCTGAGCCGAAACCACTATGGGTTTAAATTCATTTGAAACTTCGTATTTGGCATAAATATTACGATACAAAAAGCCATTAAACAATGCCAAAAGCTGAATAAAAATGGAGCTCATATCTCTTATATGACTAAATTCCAACCATTGAACCATAAGATATAGTGGATTCAGACAGTGCGCGAGTTCGCGGGCACATTGGGTCGGCATCGCGCGAGTGATACCTACCCCTGGTGTTGTAAGCGTCCATAGGCTACGGTAACCGCTTACCATCAGGCGGACCGTATAAAAAAAACATAAGTCCATTTTACAAGCGAAGTTACACCATATTGTAAAGCACATTAAAAATCTTTTGTTTTCAAAACCACATCCTACTATATCTATCTTTATGGTGCTAGTAATAAGGTATAAATACGCTTGTTAAATTGGCCATAAGAGCCCACTTTTAGGGATA
Organism: Polyploca ridens; assembly: GCA_951394255.1. NCBI lineage: Eukaryota > Metazoa > Arthropoda > Insecta > Lepidoptera > Drepanidae > Polyploca > Polyploca ridens. The sequence goes on along the minus strand of OX596255.1, from coordinate 16,160,366 downwards.
CAAAAAACCCGGAAAATTCTACTCCCACAAGGTCAATTGTGGGAAAGACCTCGGGAGTTTTTCTATATATTTTAATCCTGAGAACACTTATCCCTAATAAAGCTTATATTCAAGGATAATGACTTCGAGTGGTATAATGGTCACAGGTCCCATCTATTAGCAGTAATTGGTACTAATCGGGGATTTTCCAAGCTCGAAGTATTTTTGGTCTTATGAGTGCCAATGAGTTTACACCTAGACAAAACAGACATAGTCAATTAAACAAGCGATTTCTTGATCCGTTTAAAATAAGAATACAGAGTTTTTGGCTAACAATCATAGCGTTACGTCCAAATACTGAACGGTCACAAAAGAATCAGGAGGGTCTAATCGCTTATCAAACTGCTTACAAACAATGGAACTGTCAAATGACGACTTAATCACAATTTAAGTGTGAGCGGCCTCAAGTATTTGTGAATTTAGTCTCTCATCAGTTATTCATTAGTGCTATAGAAGCTGATCTTACTTGTGATGATATTCCTAAATCTGAAAGTTACTAGACATGAGTAGGCGATGCTATTACAACCTCTGAATGCGATGTAAATCCAGAATTCCAGTTAAATCTGGATTTATTTGAATATTCCATTCAAGGAGAGAAAAGTTTGGCGAACTTTGTGGATGTGTATTACTCAATCAAGTCATACTGGCTTAACGGGTTACAATTAATAATAGCCTGGATTACAATTAAAGACCCCCCTTATTCATAATCGCTTTTTAACTAAATCAGTGTAATAGTGTGCCCCGTCTCACTCTTTCGATCACCAAATGTCAAGTGTCAGATAAAGACTTCGGAATTTTAGCTAATAAACGTTTGATAACTTTATTATGAATAAGGGGGTTTTATTACGATAGAATATTAGCATAGCTGGAAAAACCGGATAAAAGCTAGAGTCCAGCAAAATGTAGTCTAAGGCCCCATTATTAGGTGCAAAGCCTTATAGCTGATCGTTTGTTATAACTAAGATGGGGTTTATGTTATTTATCGGGGTCGTTCGCGACTGGGTCCGATTTCAGGGGGTATTTTATTCTCTAGATTTTCTCTCTCCTTCTAGATGTATATTATAGGTCTCGGAAATCCAAATAACAAATAGAACGACTGACTCGTGGCTGTTTTATAATTTTGTCAATTTAAATGATTTTTCAAAATGTTTTATGACTGGCAGAAAAATCTATGAACATTTCATAGATTTTATTATAACTTTTTCATATCGTTACTATGAAAACGGACAGACCGACGATGTAGGCTCTGTTAAATAATTCTACCAAAATTAACTACCTATACACATTTTTGTCTGCTATCATAATATGTACTATGCTTTTAATGTGTGGCAATAAATAAAAATTAAATTATATTAAATAAATTAAATGTCAAATTTTAATACTTTTAGATGAAAGTTTTTAAAATGAAAGATGAAGATTTTACCTAACTTTAGTTTTTACAATAAGATGTTAACAACATATAAAAAGAAACTACAAAAACGTCAGCAGAATCCTATCCTAACTTAATATTATAAATGCGAAAGTGAGTTTGTTTGTTACGCCTTCACGCCTCAACTACTCAACGGATCATTATGAAATTTGGCATGCAGATAGCCTATGGTATGGAGAAGGACATAGGCTACTTTTTATCCCGGGAACGCGGGTGAAACCGCGGGGGACAGCTAGTCTATAATAAGTTCTATAGACACAAATAATTGAAGTGTTGTAACAAAGTTAAACGATTTATCTTAACAACTATCCGAGGGACGAGCGTTCTACAAACAGAACCTTCAAACTGGTCAAGTACACGTCAGGATTATGTTAAAATAGTCGTGATATGAGAAGAACTAGAGTCAAAGTGAAGATCTTTTTTTATTTGCACAGAATTCTTTGTAGTTGTGAAATATGGCATTAAATATATTGTAAAAGGAAAGTTTTTTGTACACTAAACATGACCTTCGGCATTTATGTATTCAAAAGGTCTGGAATTTCATAATCTTTACCGAAATTCTTGAGTGTATACTCCTTTCTTCTTTTATAACCGACTTCAAGAAAAGGAGTTCTCAATTCTTTTGTCATTATTTCTATTGAATATACGAGGAATTAGTACTTTTCAAACTTTCCCAAACTAAAAAACTTATACCTACTGTGGGAAAATTTGCGCAGATATTGATGATTTGATCAAGTATATATTTGACAATGGACACGAAAATACACATAAATACAAAGTTTTTTAACAAATACAATAATTAAATAAGAATAATGATATTTGAGAACACTTTACTTATATAAAATTTAAAAGAAAACTTTATATAAGTTATGAAAATATAATTATTGCCACTGATACTTTACAAACACCTACAGATATAGACTTGAATAAACCTCATAATAAATTGCATAAAACCCCGACCAAGAACATCGACCTTGTTCTAAACGATTCCTTACCTAATCCCGGGGCAAAAGAACCTTTTCCACAAAATTAAACATGCGAGCAGCCTTGACTCGACAGGGCCGTTGCAGGGAATGGGCTTGGGGCAAGGACACGGCAACTTTACATTTGGGACACTCCCTGAACTTCAACTACAACACTTGAAGTGTTTTATGGGACACGTTTTATTGCCCGCATTGGATGAAATTCGTGCAATAAATTCGAGGACAGTGCAATATGAATTTGTAGGAGATGTTGTCCAGTTGCATGTCATTGTGAGCGTTATTAATACAATGTAGGTTATAGATTACATTAACCAAGATTTATTTATGTATATTAAGTAGGTATTTACAAACAAAAAGCAGTATATGTATTATATCAGTTATCTGGTTTTCATAGTACAAGCTCTGCTATGTTTGGGATTTGGAATGTACCAGGATATTTTTTTTTTTTTTTTTTTTTTCAATTTATTCTCCGAGCCGGATTTATTTTTATTGTAATAATAATTGTTTAAGTTGAAATTTAATTTAAACATGAAGTTTTTTTGCCACAAACTGTATGCCATCCATAGTCAAGTAGGCATTCTCAAAAAAATTACAAAAAAAAATTTGATTTCAAATGAATTACCCCTTTTTTTTACTGTTTATAGGCCTGTGTTTGACCGCAATCTCACCATGGTAAGTGATGATGTGGCCGAAGGTGGTAAGCACACAAAGCCTAGAAGGAACTGGCTCTCAAGTGCAGCTATCGGAACACACCGAAAGGTGCTTGGCGACAGATTTTCAACACGAGGGTGGTAGCCAGCCAGGCGGGTACTACAAAGTACCCTACCACCGTGCTATGGTTTCCTCACGATGTTTTCCTTCACCGAAAGCTCAAGCTCATTGTAGGATTCGAACCCGGGACCTTCGTCTCGGTATCCGACATCACTACCACTGAGCTATCATCGCCTTAAAAATTATTCATAATAAAGTTATCAAACGTTGATCAGCTAAAATTTCGAAGTCTTTATCTGACACTTGACATTTGGTGATCGAAAGAGTGAGACGGGGCACACTATTACACTGATTTAGTTAAAAAGCGATTATGAATAAGGGGTTAAGTATTTTTTTAAATAAACAGAAGCCAAAACACAAAATAGCACTAAATTAGTACTAGAGATTCAGTGATACCTCTGGAGTTGCAAGAGCCTATAGGGTACGATGACCGCTTACCACCAGGAAGATTATATGCTTGTTTATCACCTTAGTATAAAAAATTTCCTATGCGTAATATTTAACTTCCCGCACAAAGAAAATAATGCAACTAATTAATTTAACCACATATCCCGCTTTCCATTCCCCTAATAACTTCCGGATGCCGCGGCAGCTTTACGATCAATTAAAATTCGCCACGACACCCAGCGGAACAGTCGCCGTCAAAAGTGGAAGTAATCCGCATTACCCGACGCGGCCTGTTTGGAGGCCAAATCTGCCATCATAGCCATAAGTCTTTGGGAGGTGCACTCAAGGCCTCATGACCTTGCTCTGTAATGGATCGTAATTTTGTTACCATATATCCTTTGTCAAGGGTTCCAGTGATTGCGTTTTCATGGTTTTCGGAGATTTATTCAGTGTGACGCACAGTGATTTGTGATCACATGGAGGAAGTCAGGGTTACGTTATTGTTTGGCTCGCAAACAACATCAGTAAATCTGCTGATGAGAGTTTTAGGGCTGTTGCGTGAACTATTTTATGGTGCGGAAGTATTTCCCTTGCAATTTGTTGCCTGTTATATATACTGGGCAGAATGAGCTTTCCGCTTCGCTTTTTCAACCGCCAAAGGGGCACCCTTTTTATGTTAAGGGCGGCATTCCTAAAAATCCTTAGTAGATGCTTACTTTGTAATAGGAAACTGTTTGTTCAAGTTTTTAATACCAGCAGCTTGGGCTGTGCATTGATGGATCAGGAAGTCAGGGCAAGTCTTATTATATAAGGTCCTAATAAATTAGTGAATTACCTCTTGAGGGATGAAGGGTCATTAGTTATCAAAACATAATATTAGAAAAATAATCCGTGTGAAAAAATCAAAATTTATCCAAATAGCCGCCATACTGTCTCTATGCAAGTCAAAGAGATTTCTGCAGGGTCGGCAACGCGCGAGTGATACCCCTGGTGTTGCAAGTGTCTATAGGCTATGGTAACCGCTTACCATCAGGCGAGCCGTATGCTTGTTTGCCACCTTTAAAATAATCTTCTTTTTTTATGTGGTATAAAAAAAAGAAGCGGCGCTTGTTTTTCCCTCGGATAATTTTTCTAATATTATTTTTTGATTACTAATCTTACTAATATTATAAATGTGAAAGTAACTCTGTTTGTTTGTATGTTTGTTTGTTTGTTACGCTTTCACGCTTTAACTACTGAACCAACCATTATGAAATTTGGCACGCAGATAGACTATGGCATGGAGAAGGACATAGGATACTTTTTATCCCAGTAATATGTTCCTGTGGGATGATTTTCAATGTTAATTTATTTGAACGACTAAAACTTTATATAGGTACCTATAAATGTATATATCCTACTGCGAAATTTTGGATGGATGGATTGATTGTTACTCAATCACGGCAGAACGGCTGAACAGCTCTAAATTTTTTTTTTTTTTTTTTTATACCACTTAGTTGGCAAACAAGCATACGGCCCGCCTGATGGTAAGCAGTTACCGTAGCCTATGGACGCTTGCAACACCAGGGGTATCACTCGCGCGTTGCCGACCCTAAATTAGGCACGAGATAGATTATAGTCTGGAGTAGCACATAGGTTGCTTTTTATCCCGGAATAATGTACGTTCCCGTGGGATAGGTTTGGTTTTGATTTTAACAGAGCAAGCGATCGATTTTGCATCGTGGTAGTTTAGGTTAGGAATCAGAGAATGACAAGGGCTACTTTACTTTAAAATGCACAGATTCCACGGGACAGCATAACAAATGTATCGTACAGGAACTCTGTATTTAAAAGTTGGTGAAAATGAGTTTCAGCACATTTTCTTCAAGAAGGCTTGACCATGTTACACAGTAACATTAAATATTTAAAAAGTTTAAATAAATAAAAAAACCTACGTAATTGAAAAACGATATCTCAAATCACTATCTCAAATCTTACTAATATTATTATAAATGCGAAAGTTCGGATGGATGAATGTTTGTTACTCAATCACGCTTCACACGCTTCAACATCTGTACGGATTTGGATGAACCTACACCTTACTCCTTACACCTTACACCGTACACCGTACACCGTACACCGTACACCTTACACCGTACACCTTACACCTTACACCTTACACCTTACACCTTACACCTTACACCTTACACCTTACACCTTACACCTTACACCTTACACCTTACACCTTACACCTTACACCTTACACCTTACACCTTACACCTTACACCTTACACCTTACACCTTACACCTTACACCTTACACCTTACACCTTACACCTTACACCTTACACCTTACACCTTACACCTTACACCTTACACCTTACACCTTACACCTTACACCTTACACCTTACACCTTACACCTTACACCTTACACCTTACACCTTACACCTTACACCTTACACCTTACACCTTACACCTTACACCTTACACCTTACACCTTACACCTTACACCTTACACCTTACACCTTACACCTTACACCTTACACCTTACACCTAACTATCTTACACCTAACTATCTTACGATCTTACTTCTAACTAATCTTACTTGGATGGATGTTACTCAATCACGCTTCAACATCTGTACGGATCTGGAGGAAATTTGGCACAGAAAAAGAATGTTTCTGATTACATCCATACATTTTATCCATGTAATGTGTTCCTGTGAGATAATTTTCAAGGTTAATTTATTTGAAGAACTATAACTATCCTAACTTAATATTATTAAAATTGATACGTGTTTCAGCGTTTTTAATACCCTCGAAGCGGGATGAAGTTGTTTAGTTTTGTTTTATAGTTGTAGAAAAATATGTCATTTGTTTCCTGTAGGCTGCGCGGGCGAAGCCGCGGGTAGAAGCTAGTCTTAATATATAAAATGATAAACTGATTGTTGATATATCAGCCCACAGCCCAAACCGCTGGACCTAGAGATTTGAAATTTTGCACAAAGATACCTTATACAGTGGAGGCATCCACTAAGGAAGGATTTTTGGAAATTCCACCCCTAAGAGGGTAAACTAGGGGATGACAGTTTGTATGCAAGTCCGTCAGTTTTGAAGTTAGGATCTTCAAATTTTGTGTTTAGGCTGACGATTGAAAATTAATGTGTAGTTATTTCAGCGTTTGTGATAATTCCACCACCGAAGGGAGAAAAAGGGGGATGAAGTTGGGTATGCAAGTCCTTCAATTTCAAAGTAAACTTCACTACATGTATTATTATACGGTGTAGGCATCCACTAAGGAAGGATTTTTGGAAATTCCACCCCTAAGGTGGTAAAATAAGGGATGAAAGTTTGTATGCAAGTTCGTCAGTTTTGAAGTTAGGATATTCAAATTTTGTGTTTAGGCTGACGATTGAAAATTAATATAAAGTTATCTCAGCGTTTGTGATAATTCCACCACCGAAGGACGGAAAAGGGGGATGAAGTTGTGTATGCAAGTCCTTCAATTTCAAAGTAAACTTCACTAAATGTATTATTATACGGCGTAGGCATCCACTAAGGAAGGATTTTTGGAAATTCCACCCCTAACAGGGTAAAATAAGGGATGAAAGTTTGTATGCAAGTTCGTCAGTTTTGAAGTTAGGATATTCAAATTTTGTGTTTAGGCTGACGATTGAAAATTAATTTATAGTTGTCTCAGCGTTTGTGATAGTTCCACCATCGAAGGGAGGAAAAGGGGGATGAAGTTGTGTATGCAAGTCCTTCAATTTCAAAATAAACTTCACTAAATGTATTATTATATGGTGTAGGCATCGACTAAGGAAGGATTTTTGGTAATTCCACCCCTAAGAGGGTAATCTTAATAATAATCTTAATGTATAAAATGATAAACTGATTGTTGATATATCAACGCACAGCTCAAACCGCTGGATCTAGAGATTTGAAATTTTGCAAAAAGATACCTTATACAGTGGAGGCATCCACTAAGGAAGGATTTTTGGAAATTCCACCCCTAAGAGGGTAAACTAGGGGATGACAGTTTGTATGCAAGTCCGTCAGTTTTGAAGTTAGGATCTTCAAATTTTGTGTTTAGGCTGACGATTGAAAATTAATGTGTAGTTATTTCAGCGTTTGTGATAATTCCACCACCGAAGGGAGAAAAAGGGGGATGAAGTTGGGTATGCAAGTCCTTCAATTTCAAAGTAAACTTCACTACATGTATTATTATACGGTGTAGGCATCCACTAAGGAAGGATTTTTGGAAATTCCACCCCTAAGGTGGTAAAATAAGGGATGAAAGTTTGTATGCAAGTTCGTCAGTTTTGAAGTTAGGATATTCAAATTTTGTGTTTAGGCTGACGATTGAAAATTAATATAAAGTTATCTCAGCGTTTGTGATAATTCCACCACCGAAGGACGGAAAAGGGGGATGAAGTTGTGTATGCAAGTCCTTCAATTTCAAAGTAAACTTCACTAAATGTATTATTATACGGCGTAGGCATCCACTAAGGAAGGATTTTTGGAAATTCCACCCCTAACAGGGTAAAATAAGGGATGAAAGTTTGTATGCAAGTTCGTCAGTTTTGAAGTTAGGATATTCAAATTTTGTGTTTAGGCTGACGATTGAAAATTAATTTATAGTTGTCTCAGCGTTTTTGATAGTTCCACCATCGAAGGGAGGAAAAGGGGGATGAAGTTGTGTATGCAAGTCCTTCAATTTCAAAATAAACTTCACTAAATGTATTATTATATGGTGTAGGCATCGACTAAGGAAGGATTTTTGGTAATTCCACCCCTAAGAGGGTAATCTTAATAATAATCTTAATGTATAAAATGATAAACTGATTGTTGATATATCAACGCACAGCTCAAACCGCTGGATCTAGAGATTTGAAATTTTGCAAAAAGATACTTTGTATAATGGAGGCATCCTCTAAGGAAGGATTTTTGGAAATTCCACCCCTAAGAGGGTAAAATAGGGGATGAAAGTTTGTATGCAAGTCCGTCAGTTTTTAAGTTAGGATCTTCAAATTTTGTGTTTAGGCTGACGATTAAAAATTAATGTATAGTTATCTCAGCGTTTGTAATAATCCCACCACCGAAGGGAGGAAAAGGGGGATGAAGTTGTATATACAAGTCCTTCAATTTCAAAGTAAACTTCACTGAATGTACTATTATACGGTGTAGGTATCCACTAAGGAAGGATTTTTGGAAATTCCACCCCTAACAGGGTAAACTAAGGGATGAAAGTTTGTATGCACGTCCGTCAGTTTTGAAGTTAGGATCTTCAAATTCTGTGTTTAGGCTGACGATTGAAAATTAATATATAGTTATCTCAGCGTTTGTAATAATTCCACCACCGAAGGGAGGAAAAGGGGGATGAAATTGTGTAAGCAAGTCCTTCAATTTCAAAGTAAACTTCACTAAATGTATTATTATACGGTGTAGACATCCACTAAGGAAGGATTTTTGGAAATTCCACCCCTAAGAGGGTAAAATAGGGGATGACAGTTTGTATGCAAGTCCGTCAGTTTTGAAGTTAGGATCTTCAAATTTTGTGTTTAGGCTGACGATTGAAAATTAATATATAGTTATCTCAGCGTTTGTAATAATTCCACCACCGAAGGGAGGAAAAGGGGGATGAAGTTGTGCATGCAAGTCCTTCAATTTCAAAGTAAACTTCACTAAATGTATTATTATACGGTGTAGGAATCCACTAAGGAAGGATTTTTGGAAACTCCACCCCTAACAGGGTAAAATAAGGGATGAAAGTTTGTATGCAAGTCCGTCAGTTTTGAAGTTAGGATCTTCAAATTTTGTGTTTAGGCTGACGATTGAAAATTAATGTATAGTTATCTCAGCGTTTGTGATTATTCCACCACCGAAGGGAGGAAAAGGGGGATGAAGTTGTGTATGCAAGTCCTTCAATTCCAAAGTAAAGTTCACTAAATTTAATATTATACAGTGGAGGCATCCACTAAGGAAGGATTTTTGGAAATTCCACCCCTAAGAGGGTAAAATAGGGGATGACAGTTTGTATGCAAGTCCGTCAGTTTTAAAGTTAGGATCTTCAAATTTTGTGTTTAGGCTGACGATTGAAAATTAATGTGTAGTTATCTCAGCTTTTTTGACAATTCCACCCCCGACAGGGTGAAAAGGTATGGGATGTATGTAAGTCATTCAGTTTCAAAGTAAACGTTACTTAATATATTATTACACAGTGTAGGCAACCACTAAGAATTTTTGGATATTCCATCCTTAAGGGGATAAAATAGGGGATGCAAGTTTATATGAAAGTCCATCAGTTTCAAAGTTAAAATTAATTTATATGTGCCTCAACGTTTTTGATAATTCCGATCCCGAAAGGGTAAAAAGGGGGATGAATTTGTGTATGGAAGTACACTAAATTTATTATTTGAGCTTATGGTTATAAACTAACGCAACGAATATCGGTGTTGTTGGAATTTGAACCCTTAAGGAGTGAAAAGGGGGATTAAATTTAGTATATGGAGTGAAAATTTCAAAATTTATTATTTCGGCTTATGGTATTGGCGTATTGAAATGACTCGCCTAAACAACATCAGGAAAAAGAGAGGAATCGGTATTAAAACAAAGATCCGGTTAATACGAGCATTGGTATTCCTCTTTTTCATGTATGGAGTGGAAGCGTGGACTATACTGGCCCGAGAAAGAAAAAGGATTGATGCATTCGAGATGTGGTGCTGGAGACGGATGTTGGAAATACCTTGGACCGCTAAACGCAACAATGCATCAATCCTATCGCAGCTCCAAATTAAAACACGATTGTCCACCATATGCCACCAACGTATTTTTTCGTATTTCGGCCACATGGTGCGCAAAGGCGATGAAAGTTTGGAAATCTGATCATAGTTGGAAACACGGAAGGAAAACGACTACGTGGTCGTTCACCAACAAGATGGTCCGATCAAGTAAAAGACTCATCGTCCATCGCCGCAATGTTATTGAGGCCAAAATATTTACTGGTTCTGCCAGAGGAGAAACAGTCTTCTTGCCGCGTATACCATTGATCCCAAATCACCTTCCGTTTGAATTTAAAAGATAACAGTTCCTAATTAAGGTTTGTAGTCACAGTTTAGTAGTAACTCTGAAATTTGCTAGAGTTGATTTGCGGCAGGACTGTTTCAGTTTAATGTAGCATCCTCGCATATGAGCTCTTAATCTAGGTGAACTTTTGTCAATATCACACGTAGTGGCGGACAATAGCCATGAACAAAGCTCTATATTGTTACAATGATTCATATCTAGAAAAAAGTAATAATTTACGCGGACGAAGTCGCGGGCTATAAAGCTAGTGACCTATATATATCATTCATCCCTCAAGAGGATGTACAAACGTAGATAATTATAGATATTATAAATATTTTAGACGTTCTTGAAATGCCTAAGTTTAGTAAGGTTTACCCGAACATAGACGTGAGGATAAAAGTTATCATTTTTGATGATATCCCACATTCTAAAATCCAATCAAAACGTTTGTATCCTCTTTCTAGTTATTCAAAACATCTCAGAGTTGTTTCAATTTTCCCATCAAAAAGTATCTCTCTTTTAAAATTCTGTTAAAAAGTGCAAATATACAAAGGGCAATGTTCTCGGTCCTAAACAAAACTTTGTCAATCACTCGATGATTTCACAACGTGACAGGAATACACACAACCATAATGCCGTCGTCTTAAATCTGCGGACTCAAATATGATCAATGAGACCGGAATAAATAATAGATGAGGTATGTCGCCAGTGGTAGCGTAAACTAGGCATAAAATAATATTTGAAATAAAAAACTAGTCCTCAAATTAACTTTTATTTTTAAATCTTTAAAAACCGCCAATGTACCTGAATAAGCATAAAGAATTTCAACCTCTAGGTTGTCCAAAATCCCGGTTAGAAATGCTGGAAATAGCTGGTTAAAAATGTTTTAGTTTATGATGATAATGAATAAATTCTGTGCTTTCTTCTCCGAACCCAAAAGAAAACAATATTGGCATAAACATGAAACTAACTACTCGTATAATTAAATTTACCAAAACATAGATAAGGTTCAACCAACCTTGCCAATAGTTAAAATATAAGATTCAAATTGATTTTCAAACAACAGACTGTCTATTTACATTTTCCACGACATTGGTTTATTATTCGTCGATTCTTCCAGTTAATTGAGTTAACATCGGTCCTGTCTTTTGTGCGTTAAATCAAATTACTGGAGGTAACCACCTTTAAACATAAAAAGTAAATGACTGACTATTCTCACAAAATAATATATTTATATCTTGAAGGCTCTTGTTTAAAGCTACTAAAGTTTTCGGTTTGAAAGCCAACCTTGAACTAAGAAGAACCGGTAAGAAACTCTGCAAAGTTATTTTAAAATATTTTAGGACAATCTGATATTAATTTCTATGAACGAACGCAAGCTTAGTGTGAGTCGGGCCATAAGCCACCGGCCTTTAGAACCGACGCGCGACGACCACAAAAAGTAGCTAAATTGGTTTGGATGTGGATGGCAAGAAACCAGACTATGCCCACCAAATAGATATCGTCATTGTAATCAGTTTGATTATTTTAATTACAACTTATTTACTAAACCACTTTGTCCCGCTAGCAATAAGCACGCGCCTTCTATAAACTAATACATTCTTAATTTTACCAAGAGGTTAATTGTTCGAAACATAAAATTATATTATTACTATCTACCATTTATTATTATTCTAGCCATTAAATGGCAGCAATAAAATTACACTTGAGAACCTTTCAAGCCCTCGTCTGAGACAGACAAAAGTGGTTAATACAAAGTCACGTATTTCATTTCTCTGAAATGTATCGAAGATGTTATTTTTTATGCAATAAATAGTGACCGGCAGTCTGCAGCCGCGTGGCTTAAGGTCACTGACTTCATCTAAGCATTCGATCGAATAAAACAATGTCTGAAAAACTTTCTACGAACTCAAAAGGAATGCTTCGTGTCACGAAAATGTGGCCGGCATCATTATTCAGCCTGTACACATTTTCGGTTTTTTCCAACGATATAATGTTCTTTTTATGCAAAAATAAGGACCCTTTGATCTCCTTTTGACAATAATATTTCATGCCGATGAAATCTTACGGAATATAAAAATGCTACTATATGCTAGCTATATACATTTGAAGTTATTTTTCTATTCAGTAATTAACATGAAAAATACGAATTCTAAAGTCTTACCCCCTTATTCATAATAAATTTATCAAACGTTGATTAGCTAAAAATCTGAAGTCTTTATCTGACACTTGACATTTGGTGATCGAAAGAGTGAGACGGGGCACACTATTACACTGATTTAGTTAAAAAGCGATTATGAATAAGGGGGTTAGTCTCTCTTAGATCCTAAGACTGATGGAGTATAATGGCGGGTGTATTAGTATTTTATTAAAGTATATTAGTGTAGATAACAAATTAGACTCATTAGTAGAAAGTCTGCTTATAACTGATCTTCACTGAGAGATCCATAACAAAGACAAGGCTAGATGACTGACAAATTCTATTTAGTTCGTCATTTACATTATCAATGAAAAAAATGTTAGACACGTATTTTTTCTAGTTCCATGTGACGTCACGTTATGGTATAGTTTTTACTCTAAGTGACGTCACGAGCCCCACTGCCAAACTTTGGCAATTTTATCTTTGTCAAAACTTAATGATTTCTTAAAGCAAAAAATACGTGGCAAATATTTGTTGATAATCTGTCGGACTAGTTAGTTTTTTTTTTATCCACGTATCATCCCTATTATCTGTGTTCCGATAGCGTCACTTGAGAACCAGTTTCTTTGTAGGCTTAGTGTCCTTACCACCTACGGGTACATCACCACTGATCATGGTGATATTGTAGTAGAATATCAACATATACAAAGTAAAAATGATTATAAGCTTCTTGGGCAATTCTAACTTCAAAACTTTAAAGCCGTTATTGCGTAAAATCTTTATAAGCTAAACGTACAATTAATCAAATGTTCACACACAGAATGCTCGTGTATTTGAGATCAGTGTCGTATTTAGGTGAAAATAACTAATTCGTGTCACGTACGCTGATGGTTCAATTGGCATAAGCTTGTGGTTTCAGTTTCAAGTTAAGAGAGAATAGCGACGATTTTATAGTTAAGTGATTCACGATTGCTACAATTATTTAATGCAATTGGAAAATCAAACACTATTGTGTTTCGCTGTACTTGAAAGCTCTTCTAATGCTCGGTTCCTATCAACAAAAACGTTTTGCTTACTCATTGGTAGCCAAACTGGGCATAATAAATAGATTCGTAACTGTCCGATTATAGAAATCGGTATGTTAAATCGTAAAATTTCTTTCATTACACAAATACAAATTCAGATTGTCTGAAGAATATTCTCTTCTATCTTATAACTTAGACCATATCTCTCAACAACTCCATAGCACAAATCCACAAGACTGTAAATACGTAGAAACGACTCAACCGCGTTCATTGTTTACTTGAGATGAAGATACATTTACAAAATGTAAGCACCTTTATTTGCGTTCGGTTCTTGTTTCAAAGTTTATAAACTTGAAAACTTTTGGGGGAGATTTTAAATCTTGAGAAGCTTCTGAAGGTAAGGTAGAAATGAGATGAATTAAATTTAAATTCCTTCGTTGTATTTGACCAAAATCTCATCATAAATAAATAAATAAAATAAATACCCCGGTACATTCCTCACACACGGTCATCTGCTCCCAAACTGAGCAAAGCTTGTACTATGGAAACCAGATAACTGATATAATACATATACTACTTTTTGTTTGTAAATACATACTTAATATACATAATTACACCCAGACTCAGGACATGCAGACATGTTCATGCACACAAATGCATATCCTGTGTGGGAATCGAACCCATGACCTGCGGCGCGTAAAGTGAAGAAGTGGTAAGAAATATCGTGGCCAAAAGTGGTCAGCACACAAAGCCTTAAAGTAAACCGACTCTCAAATATACTTGACGATAGATTTTCAACGTGACGTAGTGTAGTAGTCAGCCAGGTTGTATAAAGTACCCTATGTCATTATGATATATGATACATCGAATAGTTAATACTATGGTTCCTTCACCAAAAGCAATTAACTTTTAACACGAAAGAAAAGTAAAAAAATTAATTTATTTTAAAATTTTGAAGTTCATATGCGTGTTCAATACCTCTCAAGATTTGTTACTGACATATGCGTCGAGCATCCTCCTTTTTTTTAAGTCGGTTAATTAAAAACTCATTATAAGATTCAATCCTACGACCAAGCCCACTAAACAGAAATCTCAGATCCTACGTAATTCCAATATTTTTTGGTAAAATATTCACTTAGGCGCCGATCCCACAGAAAGAGTTCTAGAGTTCCGCGTCCCGAGTTCTGCATTCCACGTGGACTATTGTGCACACAGCAAGCAGTCTAGAGTTCTAGCGTTCTGCAATATTCGCTACTGATCACACATCATACACTATTTTTTACTTTCAAAGGCGCCACTTGGTTTACAATCAACGCGGAATGCAGAACTCGGAACTCGGAACTCTAGAACTCTTTTCAGTGGGATCGGCGTCTAAACTGTTAAGAACTCCTTGAATACATGGTTTATAAAGGGTTTATAAATAGAATATTGATTTTCGACATCTAAAAAAAACATCTAAATCTTTTGTATTTTTTGTTGGTGGGCGCGATCAATCGCCAACACTTACAATTCAATTCAATTGACGAATTGCATAAGATCTGCTGTAAGCCCCCCTAGCCACACTTTTGAATAACACTATGATACTATCATCATCTCATACATGAGTGTAAAAGTGAGGTATGTATTACGCAAAGATTTTCATAGGGCATCGTGCATGGTTTATAAAAGGTTTATAAATAGAATATTGATTTTCGACATCTAAAAAAAAAGAGTGATGGATATGAGACAAAATAAAATTACTAACTAGAAAAGCTGAAAATTTTGTATTTTTTGTTGGTGGACGCGATCAATCGCCAACACTTACAATTCAATTCAATTGACGAATTGCATAAGATCTGCTGTTAGCCCCCCTAGCCACACTTTTGAATACCACTATGATACTATCATCATCTCACACTTGAGTGTAAAAGTGAGGTACCTATGTATTACGATAACTTTCATCAGAATAGTAATATTTTGAATCTGCTTTGATCATTGAATAAATCCATGGAGACTCTTCCATAAGCCCCATAAGCTCCCGATCAATCAACTGTATTCCCCATGGCATTTTTCTAAGCCGCAGTACCTTTGACAAATTTTTCGCACGCAAGACCTTGGCTTGGTATGTGCAGTGGTATAATAAGATCGTTATTATAATAGGGTCTATCACTGCCGGGTCAAGGTTCGATTCCCAGGTATTTTTAGGGCGCAGTACCGTTGTGGCCTTCGCGATCCTTTTTTTAGATTTCCATTGTGCAGAAGAATTATTGCATTTGTTGTTGAATAAAATATTCGGAGCTTTTACTGAATGATTTATTTGAATTCTCGAAGTAAGCCTTATTTGACAAGTTTTTGTCAACTTGCGCTCTATCTTTTAGGTTTTGAAAGTTCAAAAGGGATTTATTGTGAACTTTTGATCCAAAATCAATTACGCTTGAGAACATGATTGAAGTTGAAGTGCAGACACCTTATTTTAGTTTATTTAAATAATACTAACGTGTAGATAATTCATTTTAAATCACCTTCTCACAATCGATAGTTTATGTTTACAGGTGCTCGAAGTAGATTTAGGCAATGGCTCTATGGTAGTTTGCCTTGGCGAATCTCGTGGTTTGGAATCCTATAATGTATATAAGAAGCGCTCGTGGTGTAGCATGATTAGCCGTTCTTAATCGATCGGCAAAGTTAAGCTACGCCTGTCGTGGTCGGTACCTGGATGGGTGACCGCCTAGTGGTATTTAAAATCGAGCGTTTCCGTGCTACGGAAGGCACGTAAAGCCGTTGGTCCCGGTTATCACTTAATTGTGATAGTCGTTAAGCTAGTTGGATGCCTCCTAGGCGGCTTGAAAAATTCCAACAGTAGGTTGACCACTAGCCTACCTCCACCGATCCGCAGTGGGCACGCGTGGTGGAGTATTGCCCATTCCCTTTCACCTCCATTTGTGAAAGGAGGCCTGTGCTCAGCAGTGGGACATTATAGGCTGATAATGATGATGATGAATGTATTTAAGCTTAATTTAGCTGTGAGGTTTACTTTCTTAAATTTTATTTCATTTTTATAATTTTTTGTTATAGTGGCAATGTCCACCAATTCAACTATTCATGAGATACACCACTGACAGATAGACGGACGGAAGAATAGATAGACGGACAGCGGAGGCTTAGAAAGTTTTTTACGTATAAAGTTTAATAATTCAAAAAATACGCATCGATTTGACCAAATTATATTTTTATGCGTTTTGCGGTCGAGACCATGGGACCGTGGGGGTCCGAAGCTCGCCGTTTTGCTCGCACTTTGTCATCAAAATTGTTCAAGGCCTCCGGAGACCAGCGGGCGGGGAGCTTTTTCCGCCAACGCGTCAGCTTGGCTATCCAAAGAGGAAACGCTGCCAGCCTTCTGGGAACCCTGCCGTTAATCGGAAGCAGCGGCAGGCTTGAGGAATGTTTCTATATATAGATTGTAATTTGTACATATTTGTTGTAAATAAACATATAAATATGTATAGTCAAGCACTTATTCTTAAAAATATATTCCATAACATATTATATGTCCATAAATGCCTGGAAACTTAATACTTTTGAAGTTCTAAAACTGACTAAGTCTTGTGAATAATTTCTAAATTTCAATCCTTCATGTGTCTGTTAAATCTGCATAATATAAATCCAAGCTTATATCGAATACTTCAAGACTGTAAGCCACTGTGTACATAAACAATAAACATAAGTTTTGAAACATTACATATGTTTTCGTGTATGTAGTTTGACTTACCTGTCTAGTGAGACCGCAACCAGGCTGTATACTGAGGCAGCGACTGATAGCCCTTGCACGTAGGGTACTGTCTTGCACATCAGCCATCCTAGCACCCATGCTGTAACAAAACAATGTTATTTTAGTATTGATAAAACATCACATAGCTTAGGCGAATATTTGTAAAATATTTTATTTAGAATTAGTCAATTGAAAAGTTACATTTGTCAGAGGACACAATTTATTTTTTTAGATATCAAGGTGGGGTCAGTTTAAAGGTAAATCCTAGTTTGTGGGGTTGCAACTCTAGTCCCACGGCCGCCATCTTGAAAAAAGGGGTTCGGATTGTTTTTATGGTTTATCTGACGAACTATAAGTCTCCCAAAAATAGTTCGTCTCTGACAAATGCACGCTAAGCCCAAATATTACATTTCAATGGACTAAATATCAAACAAATATTTGTGAAACAATGTAAATTCTATGTTCATTTCAAATTAGTTTGAATGAATGTACCTGATTACTCTATAAATGAGAACTAAGTATTATGTAGATCAAGATTTACTAAAACTGTTTATTTCAGCGTATTTAACAAAGTGTAACTTAGTTACTTTACTATTTTTTAAATCGTAAAACTACCTGACCCAAATGTACCCATTTCCAAACGATAGAAACTTGACTGCAAAACCACCACGTCCTTCGAAAACTGAAAAGCCATTTCGTTACAAAGTTATGAAACTAAATAATCCTCCGATACCAAACTTTCAAATCCCATAAACCAGTTGATAAAAGACCTGGTAACATGGAACCCATACCTGAAGTGCCTTGAAGCAACAAGTGGAAAAAAGGTCAGTAAATCAATATTTACACGGCGCGATGCCCTGCAACTGAAACTGGGTCAGTGTACCTGCGACCTCTTAGCCTTGCATTCCTATAACGCCATCTCTTTCTATCCCCGACAAGCACAAATATACACATCCTTCTCACCCCTGGCCTTGTCCTGGTACGGAACGCATTACAATACAAAAGTCGGAAATGGCAGGGCATTCTCCGATAAATTTTCAATCGTAATACCACAATGGTAAGTCTCAATTTTCCGGGTCAGCTATAAGAATTGCATTTATTTTAGGCTCTATCGATTAAACTTTCAGTAATGAATAACTGATTTGATTTTAATGCTGTACGAGGATTTTCTTCACCTATATTCGATGTCCTTGACCTGACATAAGGTATTAAATATTCAAAACGTTCGGATGGTTTCCCCGCTTTGTTTTCATATCCGCAGTCATTTTCTTTAAGGTTGGAGTGAATTTAACATTTTTCAAGTCAAGTCACGATAAGACTTAATATTTGACTTGTAGATGATGCAAAAAATGCCTAGTTACTTAATATTTTTTAGTAGATCCTGGTAATTCTCACTCCAAACTTCATGTCAAATATTTCCCAAGAATTTAATTCAATTATGAAAAGGCTGCTGTAAAAATAAGCGCATTTTTATGAGCGCTTTATACTCGAGATGAGGACCTTTGTTAATTGCTTTAATTGTATGCTAAAAGCTCGGCCCCTTTAGGGGCACTGCTGTAAACAATTATGTATACCACTTATCGTGCGCTTTTGTGGGAAGTTATCAACATAAACTGTCATGAATCATAAAGTTTTAAGAGTTTTATTTTTTGTTTTTGGATGAAGTCTGTACACCGGTCACCGTATTTGGATGCAACAATAATAATTTTAAGAGTGATAAATTTGATGGCCCGTATTATCACATTAGGCAAAATACGAATGAAACGATCTCTACAAAATAACTATAAGTGCCATTTTGTATATTAAAGTCATCAAAATTAAATAAATGTTGAATTTACCTACAAAACACAAAAAAGTTTGGTAGCAACATAACATTTTGCCCAACAGCCATCATAAAGCAGAACACCTGGCGTACCATCGCGATGGGCAACAAGTCCCCACAACCCCCGAGCATCGGCATCGTTTGCCCCAGTTCATCGGCCTGACCCACTTAGGATGCACCTCGGTACGCCCCGCCCGCCCCTCTCCGTCCCGCTCCGCCCCGCTCCGACCCGGCCGCAGACCAGCGCGACTTGCTCCCGGGCTAGGATAATGAAGGCCTTGAGACGTTGTATTTTTCATATCTTTACGCTTTGTAGAACGTTCTGATTTCACGTCAGACGCAGGGCTTGAAGGGAAGTATTTTTTTGCTAAGGAATAATATGTTTATTAAAAGATATACCATGTTTGAAATAAACTGCCCATTCCAATTTCAGGTAAAATGAAGATTTTGTATGCATACGGCCAAGGAATCGACAATCATTAGAAAATGTATCGCGTGTTTGGTGAATTGATTAAAAGGGTTTACGTTTACCATCAAAACCTATGAAAATTGGCTATCCCTTTATGTCTATTATGGTATGGGCGATTTAGTCCATAGGTGGACCAGCTTTCTTGATCCTTTTGACAAAAACCTTGAATAAAGATCTCAATAAAATTACTTTTCTGCCAATAAAGACACATCAAGTGCCAAAGTCAAGTATCCAGACTGTTTATATGGGTTAAAACAAATGTAACATCCAAGGAAAGGACGCCCGGTTCAAGCTACCCTGGTCGTCCGGGCAACCGCTACTGCATTATAAACATACCCGGTTTTCCTTTACCCCGGATAGTTTAACTTATTAAATACCAACTGTTTGTTTTGGGAAAATTGACCACTTAATGTACCCAATGACTAGGTACCTAGTCATTGGGTACATTAAGTGGGCTACGTTTCTAAGACAAATAAAAAGTCACGGTGTATAGAAATTAACCCAGTAAATTAACTCTATGCCTGGTCGTGAAGAAAAAGATCCATAATCTCTACAAATAACCTTTCTCCTTCACTAATGCCAAGGGCAAGGTTTCCTTGTAATAAGAAACGACTGCTCATAACGAAGAACATTCTATTCGTACGGTCCTTAATTCAAACTAGGATCTTCATCTTATCATTACAAGCAGCCATTTGTTTTGCGACATAGCTCGACTACTAACATGACCAATTTATCCGAAGCTTTCTGGGGCTTATTTGTGCATTCCTCTTCGTCGCTCTGTGGTGTTTCTATGTACCTATTGTGGTATTAATTTAGTCTCACAATGTGATGTATTCTTTGAGCTAGTTCATTGGATTGCTATTTTTATTTTACTGGGTTTATGCGTTGTATTAGTTAATACTGTTTTAAGGTGCTTAGTGAGACAAAGGCCAAACGCAAGCCAATTAAATATTTTTTTTAGCACCATGCTCCTCAGATCCAAAAAAAAAGAAATTGCAAATTTTATGTGCCCGGAACAACTCGTAAATAGTCCGGAACCGATAAATTTGTTGCATGATAAAACGGAACGCATCTGGGTTACCCAATGCCCTCGATGCATAATTTAAATGAATACATTTCCTTGCACTGTCACGAATACCTGCTATGGGCAGAATTTAGGGCGCTGAAAGATCAGTTGGTGGTGTAAGGTACAATGCTATTTAGAACTTAGCTTTCGATATGAAGAACAGAGCTCCTTTAGTAGGTGCAATATAAATGGGACCTACCGCTTTGATCCGCCATTAGTAATCCGCTCCCCCTAATTAGTCGTAACTCGTTTTATTTATAAAAAGTCCGTCTCCTCCCCCCGGTAACGGCCCTGAGCCGAGGTTCAGCCCCAACTGGGGCACACTTAGGCGTAGTTACCTAATCATAACCCCGGTTGAGATCTTGCTCGCCGATTTGTCCACGTTAAGGGTTCTAAGGTAAAATTTTGGGCCGACATCTTCTTGTTAAAAAAAACCGCTTTGACCCTTTCTACTGACGGCACAGCGATGGTTGTGAAGAGAGGAACGGCATTGCGAAAAAAAGCAGTTATAGGCTAACTGGCTATCGTCCTACTTATCGTCAAGCAGTGGTTTTATCTGTTTCGATAGCTGCAGGAATGCATCACTTACAATCGGAATTTGTGTCATAACAGTCACATATCAACCGTGGAGTGGAGACCTGGTGTCCTGAAAAACAGGCCCTTGTCCCTTGCCCGTGCCTAGTTTAGGCACCAGTCTCTCGCAATTTAAGTATTTTATTGTCTTAATGTAGCTGTTGTATTATAATTGTAACTTAGTGTGGGAGAAATAATTAATTTTTATTATTTATTATGATTATTATATGCTCAAATCTATCTAGATAAAATCCATGGAAATAAACAGCTTACAAAACTTTCATAATTCGTAGGAACTAATTAATTTCCATCTAAGAAGATATTCCAGTGATTTATTTTAGTACACGTTTATTCTAAAAACTTTGAATTGTTTCTTTTAAGTAGCTTCAGAGATTTTTGCAAGTCTTGAAGTAGTCCATTTATCAACCGCTTTTGAATATCTATTACTGGGATTGGTTATATGGAAAAATAGTCATCTGATAGACCCGGATCGGTACATAATGTGTCCGCGAGTAGGTGATAATGCTTACCACATGATATGTCGGATAGGACTTAAAATGTCTCCTGTGAATTGTACTATTGGATACGTTATACCTTATTCCAGGAACCTATACAGGTCGTTGTTTTTGGTCAGCGACGAGCGACTCAGGATCGATAATACAAATGATACTGGTGCTAAAAAAAATACTTTATTTTTTTTAATAATAAAAAAAAAAAAAAATTTGAAACTCATGTAATAAGCTAAAGTGTAGACATAATACTGAACGGGAGTACGAGGGAGTAAAGGGATGGGGCGATGGCAGCTTTCGCCTAGCTCTAGTCTGTGCACGTGCCTAGTAACCATACTTTGCAGTAATTTTATTTCAAATTGAATAAGGTATTTCTCAACATATTTACAGTATTTAATGGAATTAAGTCCATTTTTGGGGAATATATATTTTGTACTACCGCTCCTGGGTCGCTTGTCGCCGACCAAAACAACACCCTGTTTATGTCAGATTTCGGCAAAGGCAAATGCCCGTTTTGGGCCCACCGTGGACATTACTATACAAAGAAATGATTTTGTTTATTAATTTTGTTATTTAAAAATATGAATATTACATTCATTTAAACAGCTGCCACTTTAATAAACAATGTTTCGTTTATTAAAAGAATTTTAATAGTCAACGACGTCAACGTTGCAAAATGTTGCCAGCGTTTAAATCACGTTTTTGTTATCGATACTAAATCGATTTTAATAAAAATACAACATTCATCAGAATACACAAATAGGACTTTGCTTACACAACGTAGTTCATAAGCCATTTAAAAAGGTGGTTTTAAATAACAAAGCTATCAGTTATTTAGCTATTTAAAATAAAGAAATGAAGTCGATTAAAAAAGAAACGATTAATCGATTACGTGATTTTATGTATTTTTTGTATATGACAACACTCGCTTGACATTTACTCTCAAATGAACTGTCATTTTGTCGACTGTTTGTTTCTTTCGTTGTGTTTTAATTACGATTTATTTTACAACATAGATGATTATTATACTTGATTTACTACGACTTTGGCTTTGTTAAACGGAATCTGTGCTAACTACGACGAACGACCACTGGCTTGAAATCAAGGATTACAGCTGTATTCATTTTGGATTTCGAACACTTTCATACAATATCTGAAGAACATTGTGTTAATTATTGTGGCTTTAACCTGGCGGGGATTCAAGACATGCTTTGGAGCCCGAGGAAATTCTTACTATGTTGCAGCAGTGGGTTGCACTTCAAAAGGTAAATAAATTATTTTAAAATAAATGTTTAGAATTACCTACATCATTGAACAATAACTGATAATTGTATTATTGTTTTAGTTAACAAGGGATAATCTTGTTTGCCATAACTGCTGGGAGGTAGTTACTGCAAGCTTTGAAGCCCGCAACAAGAACCAGAAAGCATGGGCCATCTAAATAGTTGTGTTAATTGTAGTCGCTCAATTAGACCACTAAGAAGCCATTTGTTAAGCTTAGAGACAAATGAGAGAATCTCATTAGAAATGTAGTTATGGAATGGATTCAACCTCGAGACGTAAGTTTTGAATCACTTTACAAAAGAATATAACCAACAATGCAACCTTCTGAACCAGTATTAGTTTTAGTCAGACTTTTCATGCAAAGGTCTATTTGAATAAATGATTTTGAATTTGATACAAAATATTTATTGTATATGCCTCTGTTTGACCACAATCTCACTATAGTAAGTGATTATGTCGCAAAGGTGGTAATCACACAAAGCCTAGAAAGGTAGTGGCTCTCAAGTACTGCTGCCGGAACACCTCAGTAGATGCTTGTTGATAGATTTTCAACTTAGGAGTGGTAGCCAACCAGGTCGGTACTACAAAGAACCCTACTCACGCTATGGTTTCCTCACATTTACCTACACCGAAATCTCAAGCTCATTTTAGGATACAAACCTACAACCTACACAGCGGCATCCAATCTCACTACCACTGAGCTATCATCGCTTTATTTGTTTACTGTCTTATGTATGCTATGCTTGTTTTATTAGCCTAATCCTTGTGACTACCCAATAGTCTATAACTAAAGAACTTCTATTGTGTATTGTTTAAATTGCTTAGGGTACTAAACAGATTAATTACATAAGATTAAAAAATAAGATGTTATGTTAAAATGCTGTCAATGTATGAATTGAATGTTATGTAGAAAAAATAAAATAAAAGCTTATTAATTAAGAATACTTTTCAGATATTTTTTTGTACCCCTATCCCTGTACCTTTAAAGAATGGAGTAAAATATAATAAGAACTGTTGTTTCTGGTTAATTTTTACACATCAAGCATAAAACAAACATAAATTCTTAATATTTTTTGGAGTAAGACATATTTTCATAATGTAAAATAACCTCAAAATGTTTTATTAATTTCTACTCTTTCTAAAACAATGGCATCCTTTTAAATATATTTTTTAGATATCTGATGAACATATGATTTTAAAACACTACATTATTATACTCATTATTGCTGTCCATCCTGGGCCCAAGACCCTATGGATCGTGGGCATTCCCCTTTCTTAAGTAATAAAAAACCTAATAACATTCACATGACATGTATTTGTGTATTTTTAATCGACTTCAAAACAGAAGGAGGTTCTCAATTCAGTTGTTTTTTTTTCTCATAACTCCGTCATTTATTAATCGATTTGGAAAATATATTTTTTGTTTGGAAGGGTACACTTCTCGATTGGTCCCATTGTCATCAGATCAGGATTTGATTACTTCTTAGTGTACTTTGAAATCGGTTTAAGGTTTTTGTAAAACAGTTTTTAATTATTTCATTATTTTTCATCTATAGGTACTAATATTATTAAGAGGCAAAGTTTGTATATTTAAATATAGGAGAAAATCTCTGGAACGACTAATCCAATTCTGATATTTCAATAATTGGAAGCTACATTGCCCCCTAGTGCTCTAGGCTATCCGAGAACACGGAAGTCGCGGGGATAGCTAGTTTAATATATTACCTAGTATAGCAGGATTATATAAAAGCCTATGTACAATTAACTTATACCACAGACTTCTCAAAACTTAAAGATGTTTGCTCACTGACCTATCAAAGCTAAACCTAAGAACCGAGCATTAAAATAAACAGTAACATGGTGCTGATTTCATGATGTTTGAACTTGAAATATACATACGAAGTTGGCATATGTTTCGAGTCTGTCGTTGTTAGAATGAACTAGTTTTCTTTAGCGCTATTCCACTATCTAGAAAGCGTATAAAAGTAAATAAGAAAAACCAACTTTTAAGGTCTTCGCTCACTATATTAGCACCGCTCCATCGCAGCAACGGCCCGGCACCGCCTCAACTCAAGCCAACTACTAGCTGCCAACGCGCCGCCTGCGAGGTGGCTAGATATCGCTTGCTGGCGTTACGCAACAAGGAAGTGGACTGCTCGCTGGAAGCGTGTGGTCAGTAGGACTAGTGGCTTGTACCGGCAAGCGCGCTGGCCGCGAGGCGTCAACAATTTATCTAGTCATTGTAAAATGTACTTTAAGAGTGCGTACCAAGCACAAATTATGGCGATGTCAGATGAAACAAACTTATGTCTAATCTTCGCGTGGCATGAGACGGAGATAGCGTGTTTCGCGGAACAAAAATGAACTTAGCGCTTCTTATCTAAATAACTAGTGAAGTATAGAATATTAAAAAAAAACGTTAGTAGCAGCCCTAGGTGATAATGTTAGTGATATTATTTATCGAATTTTTGTCTTTATTAAATACACCATGTACGAATAAAAACGAAAATTCATTATTATTAGAGGTATCTTTGGGTTTTTTTTTATCGAGGAATTTTCATTCCATTATGTTTTTGTTCAGATATATAATGAAAATACCCATATAAAATTATTTTTTCATTTAAATACTATTTACTTGGGTAAATTTAAATTCTAAGATTATTATTTTGCTTTATACGCACTCTTAACGCATACGATTTAAGGCGCTGTCAGCTCCTAAAATTAAAAGAGTTTTGTCCCCTTCACCTCCTCACGCTACTCACGCCGCTTGCCGCCCCGCGCCGACCGCGTCGCAGGTCGCGTGCGTAGTTCTTAGACTAGACTCGCGCATTACGGCATGCGACATGACGGTACAACAATCACGACCTATATTGTACTGTAATTATTTTGTAAATATTGTATGCATATATTGAGTATAATTATACATTATTTAATAGTAATTTCTAGAAAAAATTATAATATTAGTAAGTAGGTACCTACTTCGTAAAAATATTTTGCGCATTAAAATACCTACTCAAAACTGTTTTACAAAAATCTTAAACCGACTTCAAAGTACACTAAAAAGTAATCAAATCCTGACTTGATGACAAATTTTCCAAATCGGTTAATAAATTAGTTATGAGGTAACAAACATAAAAAAACATGCAACAGAATTGAACCTCCTCCATTTTTTTAAGTCGGTTAAAAACAATAGGCTACATCAATGATATTATAATAAAAAGAGGTAGATATCGCATTAACGCACGAAAATTGTTGCAGACAAATTCAGACAATTGTCGTAATTTTGCTTAGCGGCTACATATAGCTATCTCTTTCTGTACCATACGTTCCGTATTATCGATCGCATTCGCCTAATTCAACAATAACTGAACGCCGCTTAGTATGAGGGTAGCATATCTCTAGTATAATATCATTGGGCTACACATACATTTTATTTCTTGTAACATTTCTCTAAATATTTTGACACAAGTATTAAAAATGAAAGGAGACTGTTCAAATCTGTATGGGTGGTTATCTATGAACCAATACCGATACTGTTGTGGTATTTTTGTGGGGATACCTGAACTACACCTTAACAACCTTTGTGCAAAGGGGCATCAAAATCTGTCCCGGCAGTTTTGAAATATATACAGGATGGACATTTTAGACGGATCAGTAAAGGCAACCTTACGGGTTGAAACCACGCGAATAAGGTCTTAGGTGACTGTCCCTTATTTTTTGAGTTATTGCAATTGGCATTTACAGAAAAAAAAAAAAAACAGTCAGCGAGAAAACGGCGATTATTGTACAATATGTAGGGTCAAAAGGCTCTACTATGTAATTAGTGTCAGTAGTGCTAGATACATTTCTTAACAAAACGTATGGGAAGCGGTTCATGGAAAGTTACATGGATGTCTATGTCCTAAAACGTCAAATTACTCATTGCATAAAAATATGTTTGACATGTTCAATAGCCATGAAATATTACTCATGAACTTTAGGTACGCATTCTGTGGTGCTATATAGCTATATTGATTTATTATGTACTATAATATACTACAAGTATTCACTTTACTGACATGATCAGCATAAAAAATGTACAGGAGATTCTGTAATATTTTTGCGGGTGTAATATTTTTTTCAACACTCGCTCGTAAAAGACATTTATTGCAAAATACTAGTCTGTTTTTTCCTCGCAAGTGTGTTGAAAAACGTCGTGTGACACTTGTGTGTATTGATTTATTACACTCTCGGCCTACTTAATACTGCCTCGAGTGTTAATAACCAACCTTGCACTAGGGAATGAAAACCGGTTTCACCGAATATCGAAAAATCGGTTATTCGGTACGGTTTTAATTAACAAAAAAAAACCGGTTTCACATAACACCAAAACCAAAAACATCGGTTCTGATACATATTTTGACACTTCGCACTTCCACTGGTTTTTTTTCTTCCGTGGTCACTACAGTATGCAAGATTAATTTTCTTTTTTTTGTTCGATTTCTGAAGTTTCTAGTGCCCTTACCTAACTTGTCCCCATAGAGCCTTTTAATCCTTGTCGAAGACAGGATCAATTAAGCCGTTCAATTTCAAATATAGCCGTTTTTTCGCTGTTTGTAAATTTTCAGAATCTGTAAATGTAGATTGCAATTACTCAAAAAACAAAAAATAACTGAAAAGAGAAAAACAAGCTCTTTAATCTATAGAATTTTGAATATAACTTGAATTTCATAAGGTACCTATTGCAGTCGGGGCCAAACCAATAACCTAAGTAACCTGCAATACTTTATAAAATTCAAGTTATATTCAAAATTCTAAAGCGCTTGTTTTTCTCTTTTATGTTATTTTTTATTTTACGAAGTCGGGCATT
This sequence comes from Polyploca ridens, assembly GCA_951394255.1. Lineage (NCBI taxonomy): Eukaryota > Metazoa > Arthropoda > Insecta > Lepidoptera > Drepanidae > Polyploca > Polyploca ridens. The sequence continues at coordinate 16,132,226 of OX596255.1, read as the reverse complement.
TGTTTCTTTTAAAAATTTAATTTGGTATTTTTAATGAATTAATTGTACGTATTAGTAAGTATATGTGCGGTACGGTAAATTAAGGCCAACAACCATAACAAATTCTGTGAGTTACGTACGGTAACCGTCCAGTAAGTAGGTACCTACTGTCCTTGCATTAAACATGGTTTTTTGCTGTTTACGTCAAAATGGTACCACAAAAGTATTACAATATATACATATATGGAATAAGCTTTCATTTGATGCCCATATTGTTATAATAACGAAATTTTTGTTTTTAATACCCCCCCCCCCCCTCTTTTTTATTCCTAGATGTCGTATAAAAATAATATACCCTATGATACTCCCACAGTTAAGACGAATCTAACGACATCTCATATGCTTAAATCCATCAAGCCGTTTAGGCTGTAGAGCGTGCCAAAGAAATAGACATACATCCATACATACATACATACACTCGAAAAAATAAAACCCTCATTGCAACAGTCATCAGTTAAAGTAATCCACTCAGTTATAACTAGTATAGCACCTATTTTAGCAGCAATTTTTAATCAATGTATTGTTCAGGGTTCTTTCCCCGATTTGATGAAACACAGTAAGATCATTCCTATATTTAAATCTGGGTGCAAAAATAATCCTTCTGATTATAGACCCATCTCTATACTTCCAGCGTTAAGCAAAATCTTTGAGAAAGTTATACTAAATCAATTGTTAACTCATTTCACCAAAAATCAGATTTTACATGATCATCAGTTTGGATTTACAAAAGGCCGGTCTACGACAGACGCTGGTGCTAAACTTTTAAAGCATATTTTTGAAGCCTGGGAGAATTCACAGGATGCGGTTGGCGTATTTTGTGATCTCTCCAAGGCATTTGATTGCGTAGATCACTACACACTAGTTTTAAAACTCCAACACTATGGAGTTCGTGGAGTGGCACTCGATCTTATATCATCTTATCTATCAGGTCGCCAACAAAAAGTAGGTATTAGCGGTACTACGTCCTCAGGGTCTTTAGTGAAAACGGGCGTACCGCAAGGATCAATTTTAGGCCCTTTTTTGTTTCTGGCATATATTAATGATCTGCCCTATATGGTAAATGAATTGTCGGATATAGTTTTATTTGCTGATGACACTTCTCTAATTTTTAAGGTCAATAGGAAAGATACAGACCTTACGCAGCTCAATGACACATTATCAGCTGTATCAAAATGGTTTGCCGCCAATAATCTTATGCTTAATTCCTGTAAAACTAAATGTATAAGGTTTTCTCTCCCTAATGTTGTTAAGAGTGACACTCATATCTTTGTCGATGGTAAAAGACTTGCACTAGTGGATAAGGCAGTTTTTCTCGGCATTACATTAGACAGTAAAATACAATGGGGTCCTCATATAGAAAGATTAGCTAGTAAACTGAGTTCCGCCGCCTTCGCAGTTAGAAAAATTAGACAAATAACAGATGTGGCTACAGCCAGGTTGGTTTACTTTGCTTATTTCCATAGTTTAATGTCCTACAGTCTTCTGCTGTGGGGCTCAGCTGCAGACTTTGAAACTATATTTATTCTGCAGAAAAGTGCAATTCGCGCAATCTATTGTTTGGGTCCGCACGAATCACTACGAAGTCGATTCAAGGAATTTAAACGTTACCGTCACAGTACATTTATGAAAATATTATGTTTGTCCGTAAAAACTTAAATTTATTTGAAATTAATAGTAGCCGCCATAACTTCAATACAAGAAATAAAGATAAAATTGTGACACCTAGATTCAGGTTATCTAGAGCTAATAAGTCTTTTCTCGGAAATTGCGTTCGATTCTATAATAAAATCCCACTCGAAGTAACTAAAATGTCTTATGATAAATTCAAAGATTTCATAAAGCAGAGGTTAATTGACAAAGCCTACTATAAGGTGGCTCATTACGTGGAAGACATGAATATATGGTTGTAGTAGCTTCTCTCTGCACTTGCATCCCCCTGGCTAAGTGACAATTGTACGAATAAGCATAAAATAATAATGTATATATTGTATAAGTATTTGGAAAAAAAGCTGTAATATTAAAAGATCTTCCACAAAAAAAAAAAACCTTGCTGAGTTTCTTGCCGGAGTCTTCTCAGTTTAAGTGTATTCCGAACCGGTGGTAAATTCAACTGTATGTACATAACGTTCATAAGTGCCTTACTAGGGCCTAAACTGAATAAATGACTTTTTGATTTTGATTGATTTTGATTTTGATCTAAGACCATATTCGCGTGGCTTCAACCCGTAAGGTGCCCTTATGCTGACCGGTCTAAAATGTCCACCCTGTATATCTCAAAACTGCCGGGTCAGATTTTGATGCCCCTTAACCTTGCCTATAGTTGAGGTATCCCCACAGAAATACCACAACAGTATCGCTATTGGTTCATATAGCACTTCTCATACAAATTTGAACAATCTCCTTTCAAGTCACAAAAGCTAGCAAACTATAAAAAAATAGTTTACTACCTTCTTCCCTGCGGTTTTACCCGCGATGCCGAGGAATCTTATATTTTCCGGGGATAAAAAATATCTTAAACTAGCTGCCCGGCGCGACTTCGTTTGCGTGGTGTCCTACCCTTTTCCCTAACCTACCCTTAGATGTGATTATACTTATTTATACTTAGATACGAAGTACGATGATTAAACTACAGTACCTGGGTGATCGAGCTTTGCTCGTTTTTTTTTGGTAAATCATAATTTTTTCACACAAAAGAAGGAACTTGAAAAAAGAAAAGAAAAAAAAATTATAGTTATCTTATCTGGTCCTGAACCCGGGTCGTCTGATTTCGGGGCTGCACGTTCCCAACTGAGCTGTTATAAGCTTAAGAGCAGTGGCGAAATTTACCTTCGTATTCTAATGATATTGTAGCAGTTTTTAATTGCCTGAAAACACGGATAAAACTACGTTTTCTAAAAATGAAACCTAGCTAGATCGATTTATTGCCCCCGCATACAAAATTTCATGAAAATCGTTGCAGCCGTTTCCGAGATTCAGATTATATATGGGGTGGATCTGACAATAAATGAAATCACGTAAAGTACTCATAAATACGATCAACTGTTACTATGGGACCAACTTCGAAATAGAAAAAAAAGCTTTTCATCTTTTCATAAAAAAAGTAAATCGGCAAAAATGTATGAAAAGCTGTAAAAAAAATTGCGATTACGAAGTTGGTCCCATAATAAAAGATCTCCCATTATTTTCGAGTAGGTACCTAGATTTTTCATAAATTGCACTGATACAAAACGAGGAGGAGGCACCGCGGAGACAAGCGACGCAGGTCCGTCCTCCGTTACGTTCTGATGAACACTGGCGCGGTGCGGGCGGTGTTGAAATCAAGCAAGCGCATCTCGTAAAAAAACGTATAAAAATTCGTAAAAATTGAATATTTACTATTAGTTAAATATTATACCGACAGTCTACGTGGTTTAGAATTTAGAATTTTTTGGTATATTTTAAAATATTAAGCACAACTGAAAATGCAGAGAAAAACTGCTTTAAAAGGTGAAAAAAGCGGTTTGTTTGAATTTTTTTTCTATGTAACTAAGTATATATAAATATGTTTTGGATACCGACAAGCCCTGCAAGAAGGTCTTGAGAATGTGATATTAATTTTTCTAAGTTTAAATAAGTCTCTGTTTAAGAGATATACTGCTTTGAAAATCCTGCTTTTACCAGATTTAGGAATTAACGGCGCCTTAAAGGCCTCACTTGCATGGCAAGGAAAATGCCGAGGCGTAGCCGCGCTGTTATACTGAGCGAAGACCTTTAATGTTACGTATTGTGTTTTATGGAGATGATAGCTCAGTGGTAGCGATGTCGAATGCCATGATTAAAGTCCCGAGTTCGAATCCTACAATAAGCTTCAGCTTTCGGTGAATGAACACATCGTGAGGAAATCGGCACGGTGATAGGGTACTTTGTAGTAGGTACTTTCTTGACTGGCTAATACTCTTAAAATAAATGTCGCCAAGCATCTATCGGTGTGTTCCGACAGCTGCACTTGAGAGCCAGTTCCTTCTAGGCTTTATGTGCTTACCACTTACCATTACATACTTACCTATCATGGTGAGATTGTAGTCAAACACAGAACTATAGTAGGTACATAGGTACATTAATTATTATGTATTTAGTCATTTAAACTATGAACACGCAGTCCGTTTCAAGGAAGCGGACAAAAGACGGGCTAGTTGGCGCGGTTGGTTAAGACTGGTTAAGATTCCACCTATCGCGCCGCAGGTCGTGGGTTCGATTCCCACATAGGACATGTATTTGTGTGGATGAACATCCTGGGTGTAATTATATTAAGTATGTATTTACAAACAAAAAGTAGTAGGTAAATGTAGTATATCAGTTATCTGGTTTCCATAACAAGCTCTGCTTAGTTTGGGATCAGTTAGCCGTGTGTGAGGAATGTCCCAGGATATTTATTTAATTAATAAATTATTGCTGTATTTAAATAATGTAAGGCGGTAAGGCGATGCGATCCAGAAAAGCAAAAAGTTAGTACCTATATGTATCTAGATATGATCATCATATAGGCATGAGTTCTCACTAAAAACATATAACCCTCCTTCCGGGTCAGTCGGGTAAAAAGCGGATAAATTCTTAACAACTAAACTAATACTAGGTAACGCAAACAATCCTTATCTGAAAAGTTGATAAAAGGTATAGGAACGTAATGAAAACATGTTTCGACTTTATTCGTGATTAAATATATACCTAAAATTAATTTGTAGCCTTAGTAACATGGAGTTTAAGTTATCATTTATTGAAAAAGGGATGAGAGGAATTGCATGCTTGAAAAAATTCGAAGAATAATGCCGTGACGAAAGTGGAGGGTGGTTTCAAATCTTTGAATTTCAGCTTGTGGTGAAAGAAAACATAGTGAGAAAACAATACCACGATATGGTATCTACCGTGGGTTTAGGGGGCCGGCAACCCTCAAGTTGAAAAATCTGTCGCCAAATACTTATTGGCATGTTGAGGCATTTGAAAACCAATTCCTTTCTAAATTTTGTGTGCATTCCACACACGGACGCATTATCGTCAAACTAAAGCCAATAAAAAAACATAAAAAAGAAGTTACAAGGAGGGGATTCATAAAAAACCAAAACAGAAGAATATCAATCTAACTATAATATATTTACTGTCCTAACTAATATTATAAATGCGAATGTGAGTATGTTTATTTGCTACGCTCTCACGATTAAACCGCTGATCCGATCGCGATGAAACTTGACATTTGGTTTAGCTGTAAGCATAACAAACACACAAACAGCGTTACTTACTAGTATGGATAAATCACCTCCTCATCATCATCATCATCATATCAGCCCATTCGATGTCCACTGCTGAACATAGGCCTCCCCCATTGATTTCCACTTCGAACGGTTCTGGGCCGCTTGCATCCAGCGGCGCCCAGCGACTCTGACCAGGTCGTCGGTCCACCTGGTGGGAGGTCGTCCCGCTCGGCGCTTTCCAGTACGTTGCCTCCTCCGGTAATCACCTCCTACCATCTCCTAAATCTACGAACAAACTATTTATTACCGATTCAATCTCCAACCAATATCAAAGATACAATTAATAAAAGCCCTACCTTTGAGGGAAAATATTTTTCGACAAGTTTTTTCCATTTTCCCATACATTAAGTTTTGTTTCTTGAACGATCTGACCCCTGAAGTGTTTTCAATTCATTGGTTTTATGACTTGTGTGCTCTGTAGAATTTTCATCGCGATAAAGTCTTTGGTACTTATCATGAGTAAGGAATATGATATAAGTGGTAATAAACTTATTAAAACCTTCGCATCATCATAATTAAAGATATAAAAACCACGAATAGAATTTGCGAAATTACCCAGGTAATTTTACGCTAAATTACCGAAACTATAATTCCGATTTCCGATTGTAAAATGAGCTTAAAAATAGGTATGACAATTATTATACGGGGTGGATACGACAATAAAGTACTCATAAATACGATCAACTTTTACTATGGGACCAATTTCGAAATCACAAAAAAATATATGAAAAGCTGTAATTTAAAGTTTTATTTCCCAGTGTTTTTATTTCTATGTTTTACATATTCAATAAAAATTGAATTTTTTTTTGTAACTCACACCTCGATTGTTTGTAGGATTTACAATTAAAATTATAAGGCCCTTTTATTTTATATTTTTACCCTTCGGGACAAAACTTGGCAGCTTGGCATAAAAAGTTAGTAAGAACAACAAGTATTTTTGGCAACTCCACTCAAACAACATGTGGGTCAAATAACTATAAGTGATAGTTTTATAGTTCACGCCTCAGTTAATACTTATATAGTCGATATTTATCAACAATATAATAGAGAATTATGTTTTAGGAGTTTTACTGAGATATTGGATATAATTCTTGTACCTCTATTATGGTTTATAACTTATGTTAAACTCTAGTAACTTTGGGATTATATTATATTCTAAAAACCAACGGTATCATCGATATTTTAGTGAATGAATTTAAGTACTTAAAAAACGTATGAAGTCAAATGCTCTTTGCAAAATGTATTTGAAAAAATGTACTCTACTTTGGATCATATATTTTAAGTAAAATCCAGCACCTTTTTCAGTTAAAATCAAAGCCATGTTACGAAATTAAAGAGTCTTGCATAAATAAGTTACTTCACGAGTCTCTCTGCATTTATTCTTAACCAACTATAAAATTTATTTCTACTAAGTAATCTATAGAAAACCTTACCTATTTTCATGTAGACTTAAGTACATGTACTTTATAGCAGTTTCAAGTTTATGGATAAGTGTGCAATGTAGCTAGCATAAACTGTTCAGAAGGATTTCGACAATAAAACTGAAATTTTAGGACCGCATCAGAATGAGTATTAAAACTGCTTGTATTTTGTATTAATAAAATTTAATGTTCGACAAGGTTTTAATATGTTAATAAAGATAATAATGGTGCAGTTAGTTGGTGATAACTTTACAAAAACCCTGAAAAAAATGATCTTAAATTTTCGATGAATAAAAATACATCTCTCTCAGACGTCAGACTCTACAATGACTGATTGTAGAAAAAAAATGATTCTCAGATCGCATAAAGAATGCTTGATAGCAGTCGAACGACAGTTGCATGATAATTTTAATAGTGTAGGTAAGGTATGCATGTAAATGCTTACCCAGAAAATGCTCGATAAATTGCTAAGAAAGCATTTCAGGGATAGATTTCCTTGTAATTTTTATCGAAAAAATTCACGTAACCTTTGTATCATACCGTATAAACAGTAACAACCTTGACATAATTCGTTTATATGTTGGATAACAAAAGGGAAATCGGCCGAAAAATTCAATAAATCCCGCCCTGTCGGCAAAGGAAAGCAAAGGGAATAATGCAGCCTTCATGTCTATCAAATAGCTGCACAAGATTAATTCTACTGGAGCCTTGGAGCGGAACGGCAATATGGGATATGTTGAGTCCCCTGTCCCAGCGGTACGCTGAAGCGGGAAGCTAATAAGCGAGCTTTTGCCGTCGCGCCGGGGCACGCAATTGTTGTCAGTGCGATTAGAATGTAAATATTATGTAATGAATCTAAGCTTGTTTTGAATAGAGTAATTGCTGAGTTTATTGCCGGCTCTTCTCAGCAAATGCAACCTTCCGAACCGGTATTAGAGTCAGACTTTTCATCAGTGCATGCGAAGGTCTATTTGAATAAATGATTTTGAATTTTGAATTTTGATTTGGGAAAAGTAAAGAAGTTGTGTAATAAGAGAGGTAGAGCATAGCTTGTATTCACTCAAAGAGCAGCTTGACTGGGGAAATACAGTTACAGAATACCATAGCCAAATAACTTTATGTTGTGTTCCTGCGCGTGAGTAAGGTCTCCAGAGCTCATAGGGGAGGGGGAAAGGTCGGTAACGCGTGAGCGATGCTTCGTGGGTCGCAAGTGGTCCATGTGGCTACGGTTCGGCGTTCCGTAAACTTGTAGCGGACTTAGTTGTATAAAAATTTTTTGTTTGATTTATTTTAGTATTACGTGTTGAGAATATTTATAACGTATAGTTTTGTTTAGACCATAAGTTTATTTTGAGCCAGCATTATTCTTGTTTTTTAGTTTAGGTTATCATGGACCTTACATATCCTTATAGGATAAAAGCCCCTAAAAATAGAGAAAAAAATACCTGAAGAAAATATCATGAGTAAATCTGTATTTGTTTATACCAATTCGCAAGGAATCTTTCAAATAAATCTAAACCTACGTGCAGAACTTCGTCCAAAACACCATTATTTTCATTACAATTACCTGATATTCATACAGCTTGCAGTGAGCACCCACCCTTCCCCAATAATGATAACATACGGAATCTTTCAAATAAATCTAATTTAGGGAATCATATTCATGATACCGTCTCATGGTAATCAATTATTTTAGAATATCCGCCAACGTCTCCGAACATATTTTTGTTTTATTTCATTTCAAAACATTAGCTTTGTTACAAACTTGATTTGCTCAAGTTAGATACTAATGAATATTCCACCGATCTTAAGTTAATTCATCGAAGCAAAGAAAGAATAATTTAAAACATAATTTTAGCAAATTGTTTGTAAAATGGAAGTGTTTGTTTGATTATGCAAGTTTGCACAGCTTAATGAATTTCATTGCAAAATCATTTTCGCAATATCCATTTCACTCCAATTCTGTCGACTATAGTGTAGGTGTAAAATTTGCATGTTTTACTTAAGGCTCATCGTGAAATCCGTTTTACGCCCACATCATGGTATTTCTGTTGAAAATTTGTTTCCAAACTCCAGCATCAGAAGCTGATAAGTTGAGTCTATCTGAAATTGACTTGTTAAGTCGAGAAAAGTTGAAATAAAACAACCGTTAATCTAAAAATTCAATGTATCTTATACTTTAAACTAAATGCAATCAAAAAATCTGTTACATATATAGTTTTATTTTTTTAAATGAACGGCGAATTAAGTTCGTCAAACCACACTGGGTATCCATGGTGGACTATATGGTCCCAATCACCCGGCTCGGGCTGCTGCAAGGAGACTTTTTTTTTTTTTTATACAACTATGTCGATAAACAAGCGTACTGCCCGCCTGATGGTAAGCGGTTACCGTAGCCATATGGACGCTTGCAACACACGAAGCATCGCTCACGCGTTACGTACCTTTCCCCCCTCCCCTATGAGCTGTGGCGATCTTACTCACGCGCAGGAACACAACTTTACACGACATAAAGTTATTTGGCTGCGGTATTCCGTAAGGTGGAGGTACTTCCCCAGTCGAGCTGCTCTTTGAGCGAATAAACGCTATGCTCTACCTCTCTCAAAACTTATATTACATGATAATAATTATGAGAATGAGTCTTGAAGTAATTGACGATCTAAAGTAAAAAGCAATTAAAGCCTAGAAAAAATCTAGCACTTAATTAAATACTAGAACTATATAAAACTAGCTGACCCGCGCGGTTTCACCCGCGTTCCTGGGATAAAAAGTAGCCTATGTCCTTCTCCATACCATAGGCTATATGCATGCCAAATTTCATCGCGATCGGTTCAGCGGTTTAAGCGGGAAAGCGTAACAGACAGACAGACAGAGTTACTTTGGCATTTATAATATTAGTTAGGATTGGTAGACCAAGCAGACTTAATAAACAAACTGGACAGAATGTTTTAAAAGGTATTTATCATTATCTCATTTCAAATCCCACTCACCTTTTCATTAATTACCAACTTGACATTTAGCAACGAAGGGTTTCATTAAAGTTTGAAATTTCTTGAAAGCTATTTACTTTTGTATTCTATTTTGAGATTTTTTAATCATTGTAACTTAATACTTATTTTCATAAAATGTCCCATTTAAAGTTTATATAAATAACAATCTTGATCTATATTATGCCATGAAAGTTACAAGGTTGCAACGCAAACTGGTAACAAAGAGCTCTTGGAACCTTATTCAAGAAAAACATGTTTAACTTCCCCAAATTCCTGATCATCAAAAGACCTTCGCTCGAGGCATCTGTTTGAAGAGCACTTATCCTTGTAGGCAGTTCTTAGAAGGTCAGAGGGCCAGTGGAGGGAAGACGCAAGATAAATTATTGTCCAATTCTCTGACCACGTATTGTTGTTAAGAAATCTATCGATAAAATATCGATAGCCTCAATTTCTTTTTAATTTTTTTAATTGATTTCAATTTACATCATAATCAAGTTAATATACAATAAAAAATAATGTACCTACAAATAAAATATAATTTAGCGAGTATTTTCTTAAATGAAAGAACATACTTATTACGAAAACAATGTTGTATTAAATTAACATTTTAATACATCAAAAAATTCAAAACATTTAATTTAATATAGGTATCTTAAAAACTTGTATTAAATAAAAGAAACGCTATTAAAAAAATAAAGCCTTTTTTATCGTAATTGAGTTAAATGTGATATTTTCTTTATATTTTTTATTAATGCTTGCAATGAATTAAACAAACGCATTTGAAAATTATTATAGTGTAATAAAATTAAACTTTTTCTATGGTGAAGATAATAAAATAGCATATCGATAAATTCACAAAACAATCGACTGTCGATAGCTCTACCGATTATTCAACTTTAGATTATCAATAATACATCACTAGTTCACCCTTGAGATGAATAATGTGGAAAGTGGTCCCAACCCGACTGTCATGATTGGAATGCATTTATACCCAAGGTTGCATGTTTGGATAAGATATGGTCAGATCGAGAATGGATGACTTACTTCTGACACTTTCTCATGGCCACAGACTTAAGATGAAAGGATGGCTGCAAGAAATTTGAAAGATAGGTATTTAACAAATCTATTGCTGTCGCGCTGTGGCCCGGAAATCAATGTGTGAGTGAACAGACTGTGCATGGTGCAAGTGTGCGTGCCGTAGCTCGCACCGCTCCCACCGACCGCCCGCCCCTCGATTTTACTTTACTTGTAATATTATATTTCTGTGATTCGGCCGGCGACTGGCAAGTTGATATAGGCTTGCAGCGCTGTTGTTCCAAGTGACATTAGGGATTTTGAAATTAGAACAAATACCAAACCATACGTTATTTTATTTGTATTTTGAGTCGATATAAAAAAAAATAGATTATATGTATATTCGACATTTATGTATGTAATATTATTGGAACTGCATTATATTCACATAATGATAATCTATTAAGGCTTCCAAACAAATACCTATACAACATTTTATAGATTTATATTCGTCCACAGTCCACGCATTTCTTCGAAACTATTTATCGAATTGTGAACATTCTTTTTTTAATGCCTTATATTTACTTCAACTTAGGGAACAGTGCGAAAGTAAAAAATAGCTCTAATCTGACAGTCTTGATGTCAGCTATAATATTTTTAATTGAATAATATATTAAAGTCACGAAAGAGCACGTCGTATAGACGTGCTCTTTCGTGACTTTAAGATATTTTCAGTTTACAGTTATTTCATATTTTTTTGTGTATTATGAAGTAGTTTTTTTTTACTAGTGAAAGAGCTTATTTATACGTATAAAACAAGCCCTTGAAATAATATTGTAGAATCATAATAAAACGTAGCTCGTATCAAGCCAGGCCTTCACGCGTATTACTCCATATCTTGAAAAAAACTGAACCGATTTTGATGAAACTTCTTCACAAAATATTAAAAATAACTCTAATCTGACACTGTCTTAAAGTCAGCGAAATATTTTTACTGGAATACATCGTGCTCTTTTGCTGACTTCAAATCAGCGTTAGATTAGAGTTATTTCATTCTTTTTAGTGTATTTGGAAGCCGATAAAAAAAATTAAATTACTTTTTTTTTGTGTATTTTGAAGTCGATTTAATTTTTTAAATTACTTTTATATTCCAATTACCAACTTTTTTATTTCGTATTATTTAGAATTTGACCAAGCTCAAGCCAAGCCGCCGCACGTATTACTTATTCCATATCTTGAAAACAACTGAACCGATTTTAATAAAACTCTCACTAGAAGTAAATGTAAACCAATAAAAAAAATGTCACAATCCGATTAATAGTTTCAGAGAAATGCGTGGACAAACATACACCTATGAAATTTTGTATATTAGTTTGGAAGCCTGAAATTTTGTGAGGAAGTTTCATCAAAATCAGTTCAATAGTTTTTAAGATATGGAATTATAAGTGTGTCGGGCTGGCTTATTGATACGAGCTATGGGCGTTGGTTGTGTCAAAGGGAAAATATCTGAAAACTTTGGTCAAATCCTCGTAAATGTAAGAAAAAAAAAATACAAGTCGATTTTAAATAAATATACCAACCAAGTGAGAGTCAGACTCACACACAGAGGGATCCGTACAATATTAAATAACTTATCGTTGCTATGACAAAAAAAAGAAGTTTCTTGTATGAGCGGCCCCTTTAATTTTTCTTTTTCATTTTTATTATTTTTTGTTATAGCGGTCATAGAAATACATATTCTCTGAAAATTTCAGCTGTCTACCTTAATAGGTAGGCTGTCTGTCAGTGGGCTGTATCTCATGAACGGTAATCCGTTCATGAGATACAGCCCACTGACAGACAGACGCACGGACGGACAGCGGAGTCTTGTTTGGCACCCTTCGGGTACGAAACTAAAAAGTATAGTCACAATCCGATTAATAGTTTCCGAGAAATGCGTGGATAAATATACATACTTACAACCATACATACACCTATAAAATGTTGTATATTTGTTTGGAAGTCCTAATAGATTATCATTTGAATATATAATATTGTTTGGCAGTCCAATAATACATACATACGTGTCGAATTGATAATCTCCTTTTTTTAAGTCAATTAAAAATAGATATTTTGTCCTGTTATTTTGAAAAAGGTTACTAAATATTAGATATTATGATAACCTTTGAACGATCACATTTCTTGTTCTTTAAACCTTCATCACTCAAAAGTATAAAAAAGAACAATCTTGGTTAGGGCACACTATACCTTACATGTAGGTTACCAAAGACGTAATACTATATCGATATCGATGAACAACACTAGAGCAGGTATCGATAATATATTATCGACTACTACGCGACACTTCTTTGACTGTATATGTATTTGTCCAAGCCTCTCCTCCCTCAACCCTGCCCGAATACAGGCGATAGAGACAACTGCAGCTTGGATCGATTATACCTATTTAAAATTGACGAAATCGCTATTTCGTAATCCCCAGTTTCCTCCTCCAATACTGAATCGATTTTAATTATTTTTCAAGAATAGTAATAAGAAGGGCTTTGGCTATGTCGGTCGGTTTTCCTTTTATTATTTATATTCGTCATATTTGTTTTCTGGACGTCTGATAAGGGCAGTTAAAAATTATGAGTTTTTGTGATTTTAGAAGATTTTTAGTTTTTATAATAATTAATTTATGAAGAAAAACGAAACCGAGGGACATACAGTGGCACCTACAGATTGCATGGTAAAATAGTCATTGCTCTAGTGTCATTATCCAGAGAGGAAACTGAGGATTACGTTTGTATGGAAAAAACACCACCAGTGTTTCCTCTTAAAGAGGATTTGACGAAGATGGGGTATCAAGGGATAGGATTAAATGACTTGGAAAATTAGATAGAGCAGGCCGAGTTGGAGAACACGATTGAGCTTTTTATCATTTATTTATTCATTGTTTTGGTACAACGTCAACAAAAATTTCTTTACACTATTTTAGTTTTTAATAGGCTTTTGATAGACTATAATATCACTAATGTATTTATTTTTCATTATTCGTGTCTTCTATACTAATATTATACTTAAAGAGGAAAGATTTGATTGTTTGTTTGCATTGAATAGGCTCCGAAACTACTGAACCGATTTGAAAAATTCTTTCACTGTTGGGAAGCTACACTATGCCCGGGTGACATAGGCTATGTTTTATCACGGGAACGCGGGTGAAACTGCGCGAGATAGCTAGTCACTAATATGTTCCTTAACAAGAATACTTTATTTTGTATTCTGTGGGTAACATAGTTGATTTGACACTGAATATATTTTTCATATTTATTTACTGTGTGTAGTAGTGTACTGTATCTATTAAATAAAATAAAAAGAAAAGTACAAAATATTTTGTATTAGTAAATCATGTTAAATAGTTTTTAATGAATATGAACACAGTTGACAGGCCAGTTGGCGCAGTTGGTTAAGATTCACCTTATGCGCCGCAGGTCATGGGTTCGATTCCCACACAGGACATACATTTGTGTGCATGAACATGTCTGTATGTCCTGAGTCTGGGTGTAATTATGTATTTTACACCGGATCGGCTATTGCAACTGTACAAAGCACAAGTCCGTTCGTGCATCGAGTACTGCTGTCACCTCTGGGATGGATCTGCCAAATACCAGCTGGAGGCCCTTGACTCAATAGACCGTCGTGCTAGGAGACTAGTCGGTGATGTTTCGCTAACTGAGGCGAAATTAACGAGCCTTGAACATCGGCGTAAGGTTTCATGTTTGTCGGTCTTCTATAGGATATATTTTGGAGAGTGTGCTACAGTATTGTTCAATCTAATTCCTCCATCCCCATTTCTCCATCGAAACACAAGACGCCGGGAGAATTTCCACCCATACGTCGTCGACATCCCGCGTACCCGGACACAACGCTTTGCTTCATCGTTTCTTATACGAACAGCAAAGGAGTGGAACTCTCTTCCGGGGTCTGTGTTTCCCGACACCTATAACCTAGATGTATTCAAGGCCAGAGTGAATAGGCTTTTTCTGGGTAAGCGTGCTACATCCTCGGCCTCGTCATAACTCCTCATGGGGTCAGTCGAAGGTCAAACGCAAGCCCATTTTACATAAAAAAAAAAAAAAAAAAAAAAAAAAAAATATTAAGTATGTATTTACAAACAAAAAGTAGTATATGTATTATATCAGTTATCTGATTTCCATATTACAAGCTCTGCTTAGTTTGGGATCAGATGAACGTGTGTAAGGAATGTCCCAGGATATTTATTTATTTATACAGAACAAGGGGTCACTTAAAACCTAGAGTTGACCGTCGGAAACTTTTATAAACGCACACATGTTACATCAACGTCACTCCACCAGTATACATCATTGATCTGTGAAGTGGTCAAATTCTATATATACATAGAAGTAAATTTTTTACTGACCCAAGAGCAAACTGATATGCGTAAATGAACGATTATTTTAAGATCACGAAAACTGTGGGACACGTCTAACAAAAAAAAACTTTTACTTAGGAGAAATAAATTTCAACAACTTGAAAATAGATTAAAATGGTTTGCTAAAATAATAAAATAATTTCTTGCAATGCTTCAATTTGTTTAACTTTCAAGACCAACTAAGAGAGTGGCTACTTCTCAAGTGCCGTTTTATGATCCAGTAATCTAAAATATGAGTGTTTGATCGGGAGGGTTAAGGTTAAGCCATCCGAGGGTGCCATCCCTCCAATTTTAACGAGCACTCTTTTATTCAATTCAATTCAATTCAATTTATTTGTAAAAATTTGCACTTATTATACATACAGATCTTAAATTAATGTTCAGACAAGCAAATTTTGCCACCAGGGCGTACAAATACAACATAATTATCACTAAGTAAACAAAAAAAAAAGGACATTATATTCTAGAATTTCAACATAATTTGCATTTATTATTTTATATTAATCAATATTATAATAATCCCATTATCACACAAAATACATTATTAGTTACAACAATTTAACATATATTAGATTAGTACTTATAAATCATAAATTAATTCGATTATTTTTTCTCACAACATGGAAATAATCATTAGTCGAATAGAAATTATGAACAAGAAGCCATTTACGGAGATCAATGCGGAATTTATTTGAGGGTAGTGTTTTAATATTTGCCGGCAAACTATTAAAAATATTTATGCACATCATGTAACAGCTTTTTTGGAACAAAGCTGTTGAAATATTTTGTTTTAGCACCAGCCTATCTGGATTTCTAGTATTAGTATGATACACATCTTTTGCCAGGTTAAATAAGTGCAGATTACTTTTAACAAATACACATACGTCATAAATGTACATTGAATGTAGTGTCAACAAACCCAGTTTTTTAAATAATGGTTTACAAGAATCCCAAGGAGCAACACCACAGATGGCCCGTACACACTTTTTTTGAGCTATAAATGCCTTATTTACGTCTGTACTATTTCCATACACCAAGAGTCCATATTTTAAAATCGACGACACGTACCCAATGATACGCGGCCAACACTGTTTCTCTAGCTGCAGTACGACGCAGCCTGTTTAACACATAAACAAATCTATTTAATTTATTGCAAATCTGTAAAATGTGCGATTTCCAGTTTAGGTTTTTGTCAAGTATCAGTCCTAGAAACTTTACCTCCTCAGATTCATTAATAACATTATTATCATAAGAAATATTAAGTTTATGTCCTTTTTTAATTTTAAAATTTACATACTTTGTTTTAGATACATTAACTTCTAGGAAATTATTTTCTAACCAATTAATTACTGAGTCTACAGATTTATTAGTAATATTTTCATGGGAATCTATATTATTTAAATTTGAATTAATAATTAAAGAAATGTCATCAGCAAACAGGACACACGGGTAACTTAACTCTATAGGAAGGTCATTAACATACAAAATAAATAACAGTGGCCCAAGTACACTTCCTTGTGGGACTCCTCTTTTATTATGTCGATACTCTGAGCTATATGACTGGACTGTATTAAATTTATCTAGACTCTGTACCTCTACACATTGCCACCTATCAGACAAGTAACTTTTTAACCAAGTAAGTGCACAACCTCGTATGCCATAACGTTCCAATTTGTCCAATAATATGGTATGACAGACAAAATCAAAGGCCTTGGACATGTCGAAAAAAACGGCAGTCACATTTTGTTTGGCATCTACATAATTAATTATTTTAGTAACTAAATCAAACATAGCACCGGTTGTTGATTTGTGTTTTTGGAAACCATATTGCTCTTTTGTCAGTATGTCATACTTCAAGAGAAAGCACATTAACCTCTTATGCATTGCTTTTTCAAAGATTTTTGATATAACAGGAACTAGAGTTATAGGACGATAGTTATTTAGATCTGTTTTACTACCTTTACCCTTATAAAGAGGTTTGACTATTGATTTTTTAAGCATATCCGGAAAACAGCCATTTTCGAAAGATATATTTATCAGATGAGCGATTATAGGTGATAATTCACTGGAACATATCTTTAAAACATTTGTACAAACTTCATCATATCCCTCTGCTTTGCTGTTCTTTAAACCATTAATAATAGATTTTACCTCACCATCACTTATGGGCATAAGATATATACTTGAACTATTTTTGCAGGATTTGATGATATCACTAGTTGCTATTTTTTTATTTGTGTTTGTTACATTAATATAGAAATTATTAAATTCATTTGCGATAAGAGTCGGGTCCGTTATAGTTTTATTAAGTATTTTCACCTCTTTTATGTATGAACTTAAAGGTAATGGCTCAGATTCGCTTTTTATTATATTCCAAGAAGTCTTACATTTATTTGTACTAAATGTTAACTTTTTATGATTTGTTATTTTGCGTGCTTTTTCTATGCAACGTTTTAGAATTTTTGAATACACATGAATTTTTTCCTTATCACTACTCTTTTTATTCTTATAGAACTTCAATCGTAAATTGCGTTTAGTTTTACAACTATTTTTTATTCCTTTAGTTATCCAGTTTAATTTTAATGTAGTGTTAATATTTTTTTTTATTTTAGGGAAACAAAGTTTGTAAAGTAAATCAAATATTTTATTAGGGGTTCAAAGATAGAAGTCAAAACATTTCTTTTGTAATTTCAAATAGGTATCATAAAAATCAAAAAGGAACGGAAATATTTCAGAATTTAATCTCATGATGTTTTCTGAAAAAAAAAACTCATATTTCTGGACTCCATTAGCCTGGAAATAATAGGAAATCAGAACAACAGACGGACAGGCTTTTTTAAAATTTATAATCTCCTTCTATAGACTTACTCGGTAGATTGTACCGCGATCGGAAACGTACGATGCTTCGTCTTCTGATTGACTGTCTCATTGCAAATAAGTCTGAAATTAGAAAATAACAGCCATTCCATTCGGTTGACTACTCAATCGGTATGTCACCCGAATTGGAATTGTACCGAACAGCTCTAAAATACTCCGAATATGAAGGAAGAACGGATTTAGAATGCAGGAGGTCAAATGACGACCGCTAAAAGGTCTTTCACCTTTTAAACTTTTAATTAAATACGAAGAGATACCAAAAAAAGCTTTGAATAATGGCAACGTTATCTTATCAATTCGCGCTTGACCAATTTTCTTAAACTTGCTCGAAAAATTGAGTTCAGAGGAGTACCGAACTTGAAGCCGTAATTAATTTGTATCAAATAGCGGTTTTGTCGACATTGGAGAAGGCTTATTCAGCTATCACCGACGATATTTTAAACAAAATTTTTACAAAAATAGATTATGATTAGAGTGACGTTAACTTGGGGGATTAATTTAATTGGATTAATTTTTTGGGGAATTAAACTATGATATTCTATATAAATATTATACGACGATCGAAACGACCCCAAAAACCCTTTTTATGTTAGAATATATAATGATGTGTGATTTGTAAAATATTTCATGTATATCGACACGTTGCTAGCGATGTTGTCTCAAGAGATTCAAAAGCAAAAACATGTGATATATTTATTCCTTGGTTAGTAGGAATTTTATAAAAAGTGATTAAACAACCCTCGTTGAAAAACTTTATGAGAGACAGTTCCCTTTTAATTTTTCCTGCAGTGTATCAACAATACAAGAAAACTACTCAATACTAAATTATTGAAAAAAACCGCATTATTAGTTAAGGTGTTTGTCAAACTCCAAGCTCCATTTCATTGCACAGCAAAATTGGCAAAGATACGGAATAGTACAATCACGACCACAAATATAATAATCAAATCAAATACGACATTCCACTATTCGAAATTCGGCAGACGTTCAAGATAATGGTAATTGGTAGTTTTGGGGAAGCCCGCTACATCCGGGCATTCCGAGACGCACCCGGATAAATCCCTTTTGAGCTACAGCGGTTTTCCCACTCAACTTCTTGGATAAAGCGTGGTAGTGGTTATTGAATTGAAAAATAAAGGGAGCTATGTTATTAATAATTATTTTTATAAACGCATTAATAAACGTTGTAAAATCTACTGCTTCGTGTATGACAAATGACAATGATAGAACAGTGGTCGAATATTTTAAATAATATTTGAGTAGGTGCAATTTTCGCCATCGATTTAATTTTGATTGATTAATTTGTCATATGTAAATCAAAGTCCCTCCTCAGGAGGTCCCTTCTCCCTTCTCTAGGAAAGGTCCCTTCTCTAGGAAAGGGAGGCCTTTGCCCAGCAGTGGGACAGAATAGGCTAATATTATTATATTATTATTATTAAATCAAAGTCAAGGTCAAATTGTTTAGCTTAGGCCCTAAGCTAGGAACTAGTATTGAAGTTCCCTTCGCTTTAGGAGTCAGATTCCAATACTTTAAAACAAAAAAATTACCTCCTAATGATTTCGTCGCAGCCCGTACATGTAGGTCTCTGTGAATTTGCTTACTCGTACTGCGATATGTGGGTTACCGGGATGAGGGATTCGTGTTACGTGCCTATTTGGGTGGCGTCCAATGTAATTATATTATCACTTGTGTGCCTGCCTGTTCTATGTTCGTTGACTAAATAAAGGTGCAGAATAATTTTAAGAGGATTTTTTATGCGCCTTACAATTTTTGTCTTTATTTGTCATGCAATTAAAAATATATTTTGATTACAAAAATCCTTATTTATTAACCGACATCAAAAAAAGGAGGAGGTTTCTCAACTCGACGGCTATATTTACCTAACAAAATACTCAGTTATGATACCAAAACTCCCGAAGCCTGGTTGTGTACTATGCTTTTCTTCGCTAGATTAAATATAAAACAACTTTAATGATAGAATAACCGAACCGATGGTAGAGTCAATTGTAGCTTTATTAGATAAATTTAGGGTCTAAACTATTTGTTTATTCGGTCCGCTCATTATTCGCTTCGCGGCCGTAAGCCTGGGGCCCAATTCTCACCCAATCGAAACTGATCGCTCGATCGAAAAAAGCACGAATTCTAACTTTTACGAACGTTACGTGATTCTGGCAATTTCAAGGCCGGCATATTTAGAAGGGAAACCAGTCAGCTAGAGCGTTGATTGGTCGGGACCGTTCGAATTGACTCCACACCTCGAAATTTTACAGTCGAATAGGTCTCGAACCGTAAGTTCGATTCGAAGGCTAGTTCGAGGGAAGTGAGAATTGGGCCCCTGGTCCTAAACTTAATAAATAAGTTTTTATTTTTGATATTTTTCTTATTAATTCTACCCTTTTCTCCGTTGAGTCATATTCTCCTAAGTTTAAAAAGGTAAAGACACACTTTTTACTTTAAAAGGCCTTACACCGAAAACACACGCTGGTTGGTATGAAGTTAATTAATTTAGCTTTAATCCAACTGAATAGACCACATTCAAACTATAGTATGTTTCAAGACTACTCACAAAAAACTTTGTAACCACATAATTCTTAGCTGTTTCACTGTTTTTTTCCGAAAAGTAATGTAATGCCTCGGATTGCGAGTAAATCATCCACAAACAGTGGTCTAGATTTATTTTAAGTCACGTATGTTGTGCGTGCACAAGAATGGTTCTTAATATCCTTTGTATAGAACTCGAAATCATCTATTGCCAAAATACCCCTTAGCATCTCAGGGGAGACAGTTTTTTTAGAAGTTCTTACTTGAATTTTTATACATTTGGTACAGATAATACTACATTTTGGTCTAAATTAATAATAGATTTAATCCGGAGAGAATTACAGAATCCTCCTGAAAATCGGCCAAGCACAATTATAGAACATTAATCAACACCCAGTTCACTAAATAGGTTACATCTTCAAAACCAAAACAAGTAATTAAACTAACATTTCAATTTAACTACGCAATCATTACATAACCCAAAAACTAAATCAATTTACGCTTTAGCAAACTAAGCTACAACTTTAGCACACAAAATTCAAACACTGTTCCCAAATAACAAAGAGTCCTAGGTCCCTTTTCACCCTGCAATGAGACTAAACAAAAAGCTAAAAGTAATCAACGAGTATTGTCAAAAACTTTCCCTTGGGTTCAAACCATTGCTAGGAATTTAATAACCTTTTGAACATGATATTTATATGAATTTTCTACGCGTATTTACTAAAATACGAAATACAAACTCGAAACGGGAAAAAAGGAAAGAGGAAAGAATGGCTGCATGAAATTTGAGAAATAGGTATTTAACAAATCTATTGCTGTCGCGCTGTTGCTGGGATATAAATGTATGAGGAACGATAGAGACAACTGCAGCTTGGATCAATTATACCTATTTAAAATAGACGAAATCGCTATTTCGTAATCCCCAGCTTCCTCCTCCAATACTGGATCGTTTTTATTTTATTTTATCAAGAATATAATAAGAAGGGCTTTGGCTATGTCTGTCGGTTTTCCTTTTATTTTTTATATTCATCAAATTTGTTTGCTGGACGTCTGATAAGGGCAGTAAAAATGGTCAGTTTTTGTCATTTTAGAAGGCTCCTAATTCTTATAATAATTAAATTATGGAGAAAAACATAACCGAGAGACATACAGTGGTACCTACAGATTGCATGGTAAAATAATCATTGCTCTAGTGTCATTATCCAGAGAGGAAACTGAGGATTACGTTTGGATGGAACAAACGCCACCAGCGTTCCCTCTTAATGAAGGTATGTATGGGAATTAATTAGTTTTTGATGATCAGCACCATCAGCCTATAATGTCCCAATGCTGAGCACAGGCCTTCTTTTACAAATGAGGGTAAAAGGAAATGGGAAAATACTCTAACAAGCGTGCTCAATGCGGATTGGTGGAGCTAGGCTAGTGTTCAACCTACTGTTGGAGATTTCAAGCTACTTAGGAGCCCTCTACTACGACGACTACGAGGCTAGATAGAAAGGGATAGTTATGAATTATTTTAGGGGAATGTTACCCAAGTGGTTATGGGTTTGAATCTTACCGAAGTGTATTCCGAACCGTTGGTAGAGTCAACTGTACGGTTCGTAAGTTCCTATTAGGAGCCTGAACTGAATAATTGACTTTTGATTTTACGTGTTATGAAGATAAAGCGATGAAATTCATTCATAGATATTTATTACCTTCATTCGATATTAAGTTCATTGTACCTAAATATTTCAGTGTTTTTTTTATTAGTTTGGATTGAGATGGCCGAGTGTGTCGATTTCCCAGAATATTAAAATCAATCAAACATTACTACCTACATATTTCAGTGTTTTTTTTATTAGTTTGGATTGAGATGGCCGAGTGTGTCGATTTCCCAGAATATTAAAATCAATCAAACATTACTACCTACATATTTCAGTGTTTTTTTTATTAGTTTGGATTGAGATGGCCGAGTGTGTCGATTTCCCAGAATATTAAAATCAATCAAACATTACTACCTACATATTTCAGTGTTTTTTTTATTAGTTTGGATTGAGATGGCCGAGTGTGTCGATTTCCCAGAATATTAAAATCAATCAAACATTACTACCTACATATTTCAGTGTTTTTTTTATTAGTTTGGATTGAGATGGCCGAGTGTGTCGATTTCCCAGAATATTAAAATCAATCAAACATTACTACCTACATATTTCAGTGTTTTTTTTATTAGTTTGGATTGAGATGGCCGAGTGTGTCGATTTCCCAGAATATTAAAATCAATCAAACATTACTACCTACATATTTCAGTGTTTTTTTTATTAGTTTGGATTGAGATGGCCGAGTGTGTCGATTTCCCAGACTATTAAAATCAATCAAACATTACTACCTACATATTTCAGTGTTTTTTTTATTAGTTTGGATTGAGATGGCCGAGTGTGTCGATTTCCCAGAATATTAAAATCAATCAAACATTACTACCTACATATTTCAGTGTTTTTTTTATTAGTTTGGATTGAGATGGCCGAGTGTGTCGATTTCCCAGAATATTAAAATCAATCAAACATTACTACCTACATATTTCAGTGTTTTTTTTATTAGTTTGGATTGAGATGGCCGAGTGTGTCGATTTCCCAGAATATTAAAATCAATCAAACATTACTACCTACATATTTCAGTGTTTTTTTTATTAGTTTGGATTGAGATGGCCGAGTGTGTCGATTTCCCAGAATATTAAAATCAATCAAACATTACTACCTACATATTTCAGTGTTTTTTTTATTAGTTTGGATTGAGATGGCCGAGTGTGTCGATTTCCCAGAATATTAAAATCAATCAAACATTACTACCTACATATTTCAGTGTTTTTTTTATTAGTTTGGATTGAAGAATGTATGTGTAGAATAAGTGTACCAGGATATTAAAATCAATCAAACATTACCTTTCACCATAAGTCTTTATTTGAAAGAAACCTTAGTGTGTATGTATAGAGTATTTTGATTAAAATTCATTATAACACCTTATTCTACTTACACTAGAATTAACACATTTTACTAACACATGATTCTTTGATATAAATAAATTAAATTATTTTTAATAAACATTTGATGCAAATAACAGACTCAAGCAGTCGAGCAGTCACAAGCAGCACCTGTTCACACATAGACAATGATTTGAGGTATACTACAATATATAATCTTACTTAAAAGCACTATTTTGAATGATGTGGCCTTTGTAGCGGGGCTTCATAGACATGTCAGTCATGTCCATAATTATTAAGCTCTTGCAGCACTTTGCATGCATTTATCAAGTAAAAATTTTGTAATGTAAGCTAGATTTTCCGAACTTTTTGATTGAGTAGTAGTAGTATCTACTCAATAAAAAACTAAAAATAAATTAATTTGTTCATTGTGTTGTTAAGATTTTTATAATGACATACTTTAATTACTTTGACTATTTTATCTTAATTTCCTTCATTTTAGTACACTCTTTTCTAACTGCTTTAGAAAACCTACAGTCATTAAATAAAAATAAAATAAACTTTATTGAAATTAATAGTGTGCTGTTTCGCTGAAACTCGTGACCAAAATTAAAATCCGGAACGAGGTGGAGAGAAATGCATTAGTTCAAAAATGTAATATGAATTTATTGTGTAATGGTATCCTGGCATTCCAGCTGTCAGGCAGGGCTAAAATCTTGTACCAAATGGTTAAAAAGGGTATAAGTCGGCGGTAATTAATTGTAAACAATGTTGATTTATGAAATGTTGTACTGTAGCATCAATGAGGGTGGCATGCTCAAATATGAGTAAACCCTCTTAAAAAATACAGAATAAAAAAATACCATATGCACCTTTTGTAGCTCACTATTTCGATCTTTATAATGATAGTAATACGTTGTTAAATGTCTCGTCAGATGTTATAATACCTACTCAACTTGACATCAAGAAAATAAAATATCCAAATTTTTTTTGCAGCCCAATAATGAAATGAAAAATACAAAACAAAAACTGGATCACGAGATTGTTTTCGCAACATCAACCGCTTCAGCCCCATTTCAGGAGATCAGCCACTGACCCGGTTGTATGACCGATAGCCGCATACTAACAGGCTTATACATCATTCTTATTACATAAAACAACGTTGTTTAAGGGTCGTGTGTTCTACATATGATACAACTTGTAGGTACTGTAGTACAAATTGTTTCTGACCGCGTTTAAAGTCTGCCAACACGTGACTGGCGTGCGGTTGACTAACGAGGCTGTGTCCTTATTCTTGTGTGATATAACGACTGAAAAATGAATGTTTAATATCGCAAGCTTCACAAACGCTCTGATATCAACATTTTGGATGCTCTAAAATCTAAAGTCCTGTCAAAGTCAAAGGAATTTATTTAATTTAGACCCCAGTAGGGCACTTATGATGCTCAAAGCTACTGAAGTTACCACCAGTTCGTAAGTCGACCTTCAACTGAGAAGAACAGGCAAGAGCACAGCCTGTATTTGATACTAGCTGTTCCCCGCGGTTTCACCCGCGTTCCCGGGATAAAAAGTAGCCTATGTCCTTCTCCATACCATAGGCTATCTGCATACCAAATTTCATGATGATCCGTTGAGTAGTTGAGGCGTGAAGACGTAACAAACAAACAAATTCACTTTCGCATTTATAATATTAGGATAAGTCAATTAAGTAGCAAGCTAGGCTTATAATGGGATTGATGGTCGTTGCAGACTTGAATATCTTGAGGAAGACCGTGCCAAGCGTAGTTTTTGAAGTTTTCAATCGATAGGGGATTAAAGCACTCGTGGTGTAGCATGATTAGCCGTTCTTAATCGATCGGCAAAGACCGTCGTGGTCGGTACCTGGATGGGTGACCGCCTAGTGGTATTTCAAAGCGAGCGTTTCCATGCTTCGTTAGGCACGTAAAGCCGTTGGTCCCGGTTATAGGTTGACCATTAGCCTACCTTCACCGATCCGCAGTGGACACGCGTGGTGGAGTATTGCCCATTCCTTTTCACCCTCATTTGTGAAAGGAGGCCTGTGCTCAGCAGTGGGACATTATAGGCTGATGATGATGAATCGATAGGGGACCGATTGGAACGAAAACTTTAATAACCAAAAACATTCGTCTAAACACGAAAGGAAAACCGCAAAGAAAGGTTAAATTTGGGGGAACCTTAAACCAGCAGCTAAACTCATGATAATTCTCTAGAAAATAGATAACTAAGGTGGCACTTGAATATGGACTGCAATGTGATCAAGTGTAGTAAGGTCACGATCATGGGCCACCTTCACTGCGTGCGTGAACTGACCCTGAATCTGTCTTACTTGACCTACTGATTCTATTGACATACATACAGTATTTTGTTCTCAATCGACGATGTCATGAGGATCAAGAATTATTAAAGATGTAGGTTTGTGCTTACTCAAATAAATATATTATAAATATTTATTTATAAAAGCCATCTATTTTCTTTGCTTTTTGAGTATAAAGTGCTCATTTTGATAAGATACAAATGGTACTTTCGTATTGTCATCTTAACAATCGATTTCTTAGAATGACTTCGTTATCATGCCTACTTTACGTCGATTTTGTTCTTGAACGTTCAGAAGAATTTAAATTTAAACAAATATATTGGTATTTTCTGAGCATAAATGATTGAAATCGACGTAAAGTTACCATTATTATCAGACAGGATCAACGCATGAACCGTGGCCCTCGTATTTAAACTTAAAGCTAACAAGCTCGGCGTAGCTCAGAATCATCCGGAAGGGATTTAAACCGGATGTTTGTAATGATTTACGGGAACTAAGTTCAGTCTACTTATTGGATTTTTTTAATTCAATTTATATCGGTACATTTTGTGATAGGAACTTATTAAAGAATATTTAATTGAATGACTAGCTGAATTAATTAACCCTTTGACTAATTTTTTACCTACATATGGGCTCTATACAGGGTGTTGTTTTGGTCGGCGACAAGCGACCCAGGAGTGGTGGTACTAAAAATATCTTTTCCAAAAATTGACTTAATTCCATTAAATACTGTAAATGCGTTGAGAAATACCTTATGTAATTTGAAATAAAATTACCGCAAAGTATGGTCACTCGGCACGTGCACAGACTAGAGCTAGGCGCAAGCCGCCATCGTCCCACCCCTTTACTCTCTCGCACTCCCGTTGAGTATTACGTCTACACTTTAGCTTATTACATGATTTTCCTAATAATATTTTTTTTCAAAAATAAAGTTTTTTTTTTTAGCACCAGTATCTTTTGTGTTATTGACCCTGAGTCGCTCGTCGCTGACCAAAACAACGACCTGTATATAATAGAAATGTGACGATAGAGCCGCTACTACATCAAACAACGTATGAGATAGATTGAGGGAATGTATTGAGATAGATCCATTAATATCTTTCACTAGCCTTCCCCCGCGGTTTCACCCGCGAGGGAAGGCTAGTGAAAGATATTAATGGATCGGGATAAAAAATATAATACCCGAGGATAACGTAAGCTACGTTATCCCCGAGTATTATATTTTTTATATGGATGAATTCAAATTCAAAACCAAAAAGCATTTATTCAATTTAGGCCCTGATAAGGCACTTATGAACGTTAACAAATGGCTCTACACCGGTTCCAAATACAACTTGAACTGAGAAGACTCCGGCAAGAAACTCAGCAAATCTTTTTTTTAAATGTGTACCTAGAACTATTACAATTATTTAATTTTTGAATCCGACTGGTAGTTCCAGTGGCTAGATTAACAATTGAGTAATTTTATTTGTTAGGTTAGCCCACGCTATACTTCTTCGGTCTAGTACAACAAAGGTCTTCTAGAGATGTAAGCATATTACCAATGTCGTCTAAGATAATTTACAATAGGTAAATCTTTAAGTCCTCAAAGTATTAGTGAACATCCCTAGGCAATTTTTTTATACGAATAAGTCGGTAAACAATCATACGGCCCGCCTGATGGTAAGCGGTTACCGTAGTCATATGGACGCTTGCAACACACGAAGCATCGCTCACGCTGTACCGACCTTTCCCCCCTGTGGCGACCTTACTCACGCGTAGGACCACAACTTTTCACAACATAAAGTTATTTGGCTGCGGTATTCTGTAAGGTGGAAGTACTTCCCCAGTCGAGCTGCTCTTTGAGCGAATAATCGCTATGCTCTACCTCTCTCAAAATTAATTTTCTAATGATTGTAAAATAAATCTAATTAGTAAAGTCTGATAAGTGATCATAATGCCATCTACGGACGTTTGGAGTAAAAATGTGCTTTTTGAAAACCGCAGTAACTCCCTGCAGAAAAAGCGTAACGGAAAACTCATTCTACTTCTAAATGGCTAAATCTCTAGTTATGGCAAAACAACTTCTAAGGGTCTGGGCCAAAGTAAATGAGTTTGCACAAAATGTTTGTGTTCAAACAAACATGCCTTAATTGCCACTAACTAAACACTTGATCGCAAAGTTCAAGACACCGAACCTGTGACCTTTAGGACCGCACAGTAGGCGCAGTAATACTATAGCCGTTAATGAGTGCTTTAGAAACCTGATACAAAGCCATTAGGCTCTCTAGAACTTGTTATTAAGAAAAAAGCCTGTATATCTTATATGAATCTCTAATCATGACACTTCTTGTTAATGTAATTGTTTAAGATCCTTGATCTTGATTTGATAAGACCATTGTCTTAGCAGAAAAAGGGTTTTTTTTTTTTTATACAACTAAGTCGGTAAACAAGCATACGGCCCGCCTGATGGTAAGCGGTTACCATAGCCATATGGACGCTTGCAACACACGAATCATCGCTTACGCGTTACCGACCTTTCCCCCCTCCCCTATGATAATATAATTATATAGGGTAATATAATTATTGAAATACTAGTTTTAGGACTTAACCTCTAAACCGATCGCGGTGAAATTTAGCAAGTAGTTAGCTTATGCTAGGGAGAGAAATAGGTTTTTAAACCCGAGAACGCTATTAAAACTGCAGGAGACAGCCAGAAAATCATAAAAGTGTATTCTTCCTTTTGCTGACAGCCAAATAAAAACGACAACCAAACTCCAAAATTTCCTTTATAAAAAAGGTATTTTAAAATGTATAGGGTAATAAATAAAGGCTTACAATCTCGCATGATGAGTTAGGGAGGTGAGACAACGGAGTCAGCTAGTCTCTGCAGTAAATTGAATAGAAATTCTACCGAATGCATTTGGAAATCCTTTCAAGATAAATGAGATTGTACTTTCGAAGGATTTTTGAAGTTTGCTGCTAGGTATATATTTAAATCATGATTGCAAAGTGCGTGCAACACTTTCAAAATCTAATTTATATTCAATTCGTCAACGACTGCATTAAAGAAACGTGTTTTATTGCATTTGAAATATATTTTATTCTTATCTTATAAAATTGAATAATTGTGCGTCACGAATAGTCACGATTACTACTTTTTTATTTATCTGATACTAGCTGTCCCCCGCGGTTTCACCCGCGTTCCCGGGATAAATAGTAGCCTATGTCCTTCTCCATACCATAGGCTATCTGCATGCCAAATTTCATGATGATCCGTTGAGTAGTTGAGGCGTGAAGGCGTAACAAACAAACAAACTCACTTTCGCATTTAAAATATTAGTTAGGATAGGATTAGGATTATTATTTCATTGAATTCTAAGACAATTTCTGTTAAGAAAATTGTGCTTATTTGGCATTATATAAGCATATAGTCATGCCTTCATAAAAACCATCGAAAATAACCAACGTATAGTTACGTCTCAGATCCATAAATTATACTTATCTTCCTTAATCCAGTAGTAAATCCCCAATTAGTGGGCTAATTCAGACGCACACCAAATAAACCCACCAACTAGTTCCCGATAAGATTCTAACTTGACAATATAATTGATAAACCATTCGTTACACCGCTTGTTTTACATAATATAAATAAATGAGTTACCATCTAACCCCATCCTAATATTATAAATGCGAAAGTGAGTTTATTTGTTTGTTATGCCTTCAAGTCTCAACTACTCAACGGATCATCATGAAATTTCGCATGCAGATAGCCTATGGTATGGAGAAGGACATAGGCTACTTTATCCCAGGAATGCGGGTGAAACCGCGGGAGAAAGCTAGTATTTTTATAAACGAATCCCACACATACTTACTAAAATTTTACAGTTTTTTTTAATACTAGATAGTTAGCAAACAAGCATACGGTCCGCCTGATGGTAAGCGGTTACCGTAGCCTATGGACGCATGAAACACCAGGGTTATAACTCGCGCGTTGCCGACCCTGCATAAATCTCTTCACACCCTTTCTGAAGAACCCAATGCTGTACTCCATTGAGAAAACCACGGCAGGGAGCTCATTCCACAATCTGAGCGTCCGCGGAAGGAAGCTCCTTTGAGCCCGCACAGTTCGAAACAATTCTGGTTTCAATATGTGAGGATGGAATCCCCGTCGATGGCGAGAGATGCGATAGTAGAAGGTAGCATTTGATATTGATTTATTTATTGATATTATAAAAACTGATAAAATGTAAGTAACTGAATACGGAAAGATAGAAGTGGCGTTGAAGATTGAAAATAAAGCCAAAATTCAAAGAAAGTAGTTTTAAGGTTAACAAGAAAAATAAACAGTATATCTACACTTCAAACGGTAGGTAAAAGGTAAAAAAGTAAAAAAGGCTTCAAAGGTAAGCGAACCTAGAGTTCATTGACTTTTTCTAAAATAATGTGAGGATATTTGGTAACGATATGGAGGCAAAAATAAAACATCTTTCTAACTTAAATACAGATATTACTTTGTATCCAAAAAAGTAAAACTATATTGAGTAGATATTCTATTGTACACAGTTGATTGATAATCCTGATGGCACCTATAATAAAGCAGTCTTAGAAATAAAGCTGACGCATACAAAAAATACTATATCTTTGAGCTAAGACCTAAAACACTATGCTAGGAATCACTTTTCTTCTAGTCATTTTAGTAATAGAACAACTGAGATTTTAGAAGATTTGATACAATGGTGCTTTGTGTGTATTTACACTTTCAATTGAAAATTCTTTGATCATGCATTACGAATTATTGCATTGCATAGAACTACTAGATTGAAACGGTTAGATCAAGCAATCAGAATCCCCATAGGATTCTTATTCAGAAAACTTCTACTGCTACCTGACGTACCTAATTTTAATTTTATTTAATGTTGTAAATCGCTAATTGGTTATACTTTCTGTTGAAAGATATTGTATAATTTGAATAATGATTGGTATACTTGCTGTTCTGAGATAGACCTAGTTTTGTATTTATAGCAATTATTAAGAGAAAGCAGTTCTAAGTAAGTCATAATATGTAAAAATCACTGAAAGAATCCTTTAATATCAATTCTATTTTATTATTGTGTGGTATTTAGTTTCTAATACAATTGGAAGACATTCAAATTGTAGAAGTGTGTTATGGAAATTAATCGAATTAAACTTAATTAAGACCACCGATTAAGACAGACACGGCCCCACTTAATTATTAGGACTTGATCCGAATCAGCCTCCACAAGTGACTGTATTAAAGTTTCTAGTCTTTATGAATTTACAATGACTGAATTATTTGGAGAAATCATAACTTTTGTTGTGGCAACGGAGAAAAGATTCTCCAGTCTCCTGAATAACTTATGAACAGTGTCAGCTAAAGCACAGATTACTAAATAGTTACTACGTAAGCTAAAGAATATAAGAACGTGGATTTGAATTCCGAATCGGCTTTTGGATCTGTGTACAATTTGTCTTCAATCATATGACAGGTACCTATAAAAGGTAGTATTAGTTATCTCTTTTTTCAGATTTTTGTGGTTATCTCGCAAGCCATTTGATTAATTTTAATGTTTCCTTTTATAATTTCTTTCGCACATCGAATTATTATCTTCTTTCCACGTGCACTGAATTTAAGTCTAAAATAGCCAAATCTTGATATGTGGTTATCCTCTTATCTATATTTATCAAATATAAACCAACATTTCCTAGCATTAGCACGAACATTTCGTTACCAATATTCCCAAATTTTTGTATGAACTAAACATTTCTAATAATAACAATTTGGAAACGACCTACATTGCTAATGAGGGCGCGATGTAAACTTTAGTCAAATAATGCTAAATATTCCGGGGATGTTCGTACAGCCCCTTGCCTCTGAGGCATTTCTAAACAACCTTACACAAACATGCCAGAAACTAGAGCGATGTGTATTTGTAAAGGAACTAATACATCGTATAACATTACGCTATACACATTGTTTACATTAACAATATACTAATATTTTGATTACTTGCTTAAAAACTTTCAAATGTTTTTGCAAAATATGTACGAAAACATTTTTTTCTATAGACAGGTCAGTCAATAAATTATTAAAAGAAACAAAAAATCCGACTGCGTAAAACAAAAATTAACTGAAAAGAGAAAAACAAGCTCTTTAATCTATAAAATTTTGTATATAACTTGAATGCTATAAGGTATTGCAGTCGGGGACAAACCAATAACCTATGTAGGTATGTATTTTATTTTGTAATATTTGTTATAATGTCATAGGCTATATAAAAATAATATACCCTATGACACTCACACAGTGAAGATGAATCTAACGACACCTCATATGTTTAAATCCATCAAGCCGTTTAGGTTGTAGAGCGTGCTAACGAAATAGACATACATACATAGATACATACATAATAACCCTCCTTCCGGGTCAGTCAGGTAAAAAGGAAGGGATGCAAACCATGGCTAAAATAGTGATGCAATTAAGGGTTCCTAATGGATACAAAAAGTAACCATATAACGACGATCCTATATGAAAGGGCAGTTCAAGATTTTTTAAATCTTCTTAAATTAATAATATTTATTTTCAAGAATAGTTTACTAGGGTCCTACGAGGGTCTTTCTACTGCACGTCAAACAATAATAGACCTAAGTGATACATCAGCACTTTACACGAGCGGGTAGCAACCGTCAAAGATCGAAGAGCCAATATCCCGTACCTCTTGACCTGGTGACCGGGACAACGGAGGGTCTATGCATGATCCATCGAGATTGGCTCGCAACTGGGTTATTGGTTGCTAACTGATCATTTTATGTTAAGATACAGTGTTTTCAAGCTTAATAATAGTTATCTAATTAATTATTCAAGAAGAAACCAAAGTGCTGACAATGATGCCGATTCTGTTGTAAATCGCACTAAACTAATTTTAGTCACATCACATCTCTTTCTTGCGAACATAATTCAAAAAGGATAGAACATATTTAAAGCTGTCAAATTAGTCTTAGCCGTCTTCATTTGCGGGTATTTAGACGCAACCGCGATAGACTAATTTGACAGGACTAAATTTCTTACATCCTTTTCTTATATTCTTTGGTGGAAAGAGACAAAATTAGTTAAGTTGTAAACAACAGAATCAGGGCCATTGTTCTCTTATAAGTCTTTATAAATCGAGATGATGGTAATAGACTTTCTCACAAAACACATTTAGAGACATACAATTGTCTCTCAAAGAGTTACTAAGTGTTCTTTCAAAATAGCATCAGGTATTTTATGTTGCCCTTTGAACCACAAACACTTAGAAACGCTTATATTTAACTATGTATTAGAAATAAATGAATTCATGAATATAATTCAAGTCTACGGCAATATTAATATTTTAAAATTCAAATAAAAATATCTAAAGCATTTAACAAGGGTATGAGTTGAATACTCTTTGGATAAGATTTAAATAAATCTAACTACGGATTGATCTTATCGAAATCCAATTATCGTCTGTCATTTAATAATTTTCGATAAAAGTATTTTTTGACTTTATTTCAAATTGTAAAAAAATCGCTGTAGCAATAGGTATATAATAAAAATTATTTGAGATCAACGAATCTTTTGATGCAGCTATAAAACAGCCAAACAAAAAATTTAAAACTGCTAAAGCACAAAGATTTTTCTGTTTGATTTAAATACAACCTAAAATATAATCGTATCGCCATTTACTAAGGTATTGTTCGTTTATCTAAAAAAACACCGATATCCATCACTTATGTATGTGTGTATACCCGACAGGAGTGTTAGTAAAATTAAATAGAGCGAATGACTTTCAATATTGACTTTGATCTAAAGTTTATTCGAATTTTGTGTTTATTCAAATAACGCAGCGATCCACCGTGCAATTGTTTATTGTGATAACTCGCATAGTTGCACTGTCAGTCCTGTCCTTAGAAAGCAATAAAAAGCTATTTTTAACCGACTTCAAAAAAGGAGGAGGTTCTCAATTCGAAAGTTTTTTTTTTTTTTATGTTTGTTACCTCATAACTCCGTCATTTATTAACCGATTTGGAAAATTCTTTTTTCTTTGAAAGGATACGCTTCCCGTTTGGTCCCATTGTCATCAGATCAGGATTTGATTACTTCTTAGTGTACTTTGAAGTCGGTTTAAGGTTTTTGTAAAACAGTCCAATTATTTTAAATAAAAATTATCTTGTAACAGAGAATTTTCTTAGAACTCAAATATCATAGAATTGCCATTTACAATAGTACAAGGCAAAAGGACAGCTGCAGTTAATAAGAAATGTAAGTCGGTTCTATCAAAATCGATCGTAGCGAGCTGCACCAAGGATCGATCGGTGAGAACCAGGTCACTTGGTCATTCACCGCAGTAACCTCGCTTTGTGCAGTTGGGCCAATACGCCAACATGCAAACCAGACATTTGTCATTGTGGTAAACTAGAACTAGTGAGGTTAGACCTTAGACACTGTTTTCATACGTTTATTATAATTATAGCTTAAAAAATAGCTGTAGGTTTTCAGTAATTAATTTGCATTGAATCCCATAATAAGTTTAACAAAATATTTTTTCATTTGTTAAGCCTTCAATGGGATTAAAGATTCATATCTAACATTAAATATTAAAATTATTATAAACCATTGAGACATCTCAGAACTATTTATCAATGAAATAAAAATATGAAAATGAAAAATTGCTTTTACGAATAATTAAAATGTCATTTTTTATTTCTTCTTTATGATGCAAAAATAATTTGAATTAAACGTGTTTACCAAAGATAAATAGTAGTACCTAATTTTATCTGCTACAATTTGATTCATTGAACTCAATCTGTGCTGAGCCTCTGGATAGCAATAAATCTAAGACTTTAAATTAAAAGAGATGCCTGGGACAGGTAAGACAATACTTTTGTATGATTTTCAGATTTTTGATGATTGACATCTACAAATCTAAAAGAAATATGGAGTCAATTATTGAATGCACCAGTTTCATAACAATCTAATGAATAGTACCTACTTACTAAAATTCCATAAATCAAAAGTTAGTTAAAATCTCATAGAACAACTCGTCCAACAACCATAATGGACTTGGGAGTCACATTTGATCACAAATTGACGTTTCATGATCACATAACTGCACTGGCGAAGGAATCATTCAGGCGTTTCGAGTTCGTCATTAGAAATTGTAGTGACCTTCGTAACCATAATGTGGTACGGTTAATTTTTGGGGCTTTGGTGCGTAGCAAGCTTGAGAGTGCTATGTGTGTGTGGAACCCACATGGGAACACATACGCTGTTCTCCGTGAGAAAGTACAATAAACATTTCTCCGTTACCTATACAAACGCAACGGATACTACCCGTATATGTATCCCACGAAATTTCTTTTGGGTTGTCTGGTGTATAACTCCTTGGAAGTCAGACGGGAAAAGCAACAACTCACAGTCATGTGCAAAATTCTCAGATGACTAATTATTGTTTCAGCGCTAAAGAGAACTTTAGTTGACTCTAAAAAAATGGGACCTAATCTTTGCTTATGATAGCTTCTCTATACGGAGTAATAATAGCTCAATGCCCACTTATATGTTACTGGAGTCTCATAAAAGTGCTTATCACTTTCATTCAGCACCCGTCTAACTATAAAGAAATTGGATATATTTTCATGTCCTTTTGCAATTTTTATTCGCTCTCCGATGTATTTTGAATTTTCAACGAATAATTGATTTAATTTATTACGTCAATTACAAGCGCCTATGATACGTTAATTTTGTGACATCCACATAAGGCCTTGTATGTATTATATATATTTTACTAAGCTTTTTATAAATAATAGCGATTCAAAAGAGTTGAAAGTACGTTGCATGTAAACGGAACCTGAATACTTGTATTGTTGGCCAAACATTGGCTATAAAACATAAATTGATTTCTGCTGTTCCATTATGTACCTCTATTATATAAAAATAATTCCTATTTCCCTTGGTCACGCCACTTGAGAACGACTTTACCGATTTCAAACATTTTTTTTTTTAAGTTTTATAATAATATGCAGAAGGTTCTTACGGAAAAAAATATGCGCAGGTAGGGTAGGGTATAGGGTAGGGTACCACGCAAATGAAGTCGCGCCGGGAAGCTAGTTTCCAATAAGTACAAGGCTGTTTGTTTTATGCACATTATGATCACAAACATTTGCTACCGTAGTAATAAAACGGTTGGAGTTTAAAAAAAAATATATACAAAATACAATCTATATATAGAAAATTTCCTCAAGCCTGCCGCTGCTTCCGATTAACGGCAGGGTTCCCAGAAGGCTGGCAGCGTTTCCTCTTTGGATAGCCAAGCTGACGCGTTGGCGGAAAAAGCCCCGCCCGCTGGTCTCCGGAGTTCTCGATCAATTTTGATGACAAGGTGCGAGCAAAACGGCGAGCTTCGGACCCCCACGGTCCCATGGTCTCGACCGCAAAAGGCACAAAAATATAACTGGGTCCAATAATGAGTATTTTTTGAATTTTCCAAAAATATATCTTATATTTATACTAGTACCTAATATAAACTATAATCACGTTACTTCAACATAATAGCCAAAGCTGGTAAAATAAGAATTTGAAATTGGGATAACACCATAAAATCTGATGACGATAACATGGTTAGAAAACACTTAAACTAGATTTATAATATCATAATCTTTACGCCTAAAAGTAAAACTGTGTATTTTATATAAAATAATCTGCAAAAGTCAATACACTAATAAAATATGTATTTGTTTGGTTTCAATCGTCTGGACATATACAAACAAACAATATTGAACGTTCAACGTCAAAGAGATTTTGTAAGTAATATTATAGCGGTCAGACAGAAAAAAACGTATAGGCTACCAATTTAGGCCCTAGATTGACTTAGAGCTTGGACACAAAGAAGCGGCCTTCGTGTTAGGCTTAGAGAATTGATGGGCTGTCCTTATAATCATACGTTGATAAATATATTGAAGGGCAATTATAAAATTCGTCCGTTTATAAATGGCCTATACCTATTTAGCCAGGCTAACATGAATTATAATTATAAAATTATTAAAAAAAAAGGAATAATAAATGCTGGTATAATTCGTACAGTTTAATTCACGATTAAACTGTGCGAATCTTTTGTAAAATGGTGCCATTTTGTAAACGGCATAGGCGATTTGTAAACAGGGATCGTTCAACAATCGAATATATAGCATTTGTAGATATATTTCATAGACGACCTACGTATTTGAAGCAATTTCTGAACAGGCATATTACACAATTGAATTCAGATGGACGTTCCTAATATCACCTGTCTATCATGAAGACAATCATAAATAATTCTCAATGGTATAAGTTACAATGTCTACTAGTGATCTAGTGACATTCATGTAATTAAGGTCTTATAAATATAATCAGTTATCTAGATGCGATAGTAAAAGCTCTGCTTAGTTTGGGATCAGATAACTTTGATTAAAGAAGTTACAAGATATATATTATTTTTTTACTGTAGAAATCATATTCGAACACTAAAAGAATACATTAAAATAAAATACAGTACCAATAAATAAATCTCATCTCACTATCTCATCTCACTAATATCTATACATATAAAATGCTTTGTCCTGAATGACTGACTGACAATCAACGCACAGCCTAAACCGCTGATCGTAGAGACCTGAAACTTGGAGGGTGTGTTCTTTGTATGACGTAGGCATCCGATAAGAAAGGATTTTCCGAAATTCTACCCCAAAGGGGGTGAAAAACTGGGGCAAAGTTTGTATGGGACAACGTGATTCCTTGGTCCGATCTACTTCAAATTTTGCATAAACATTCTTTAACAGAATTGATGGAAGACGTGTTTCATATTTTATTGAAACTCATCACCTAACGGGGTTAAAAAGGGGTAGAAAGTTATTTTAGGGGTGATTTGCATCGAATTTGATATCAATACTCCTTAGTGCTTTTGATTTAAATATTCTTTGATATTTGACATTCCAATTTTAAAAAGAGTATTGCATTGCACCATAGACGGAGAATTACAGGTAGACAGGCCAAAATACGCATATGTCAAAACGCGTATGTGTGAGCAGGACTAAGCGTATTTTTTTGTTCCTATCTCGCGTATAGATTTTTATTGTTTGACCTCAGTGTCGTTGAGACCAAAAAAGTTTGTGTATATATGACATTTGTTGATGGGAGCAGTGAAACTATGAAACCCCCTAATTGTATGTTATTTGTGACTGCGTTGCCAGATGTCTCGATTTTTAGCCCAAAATTGAATGTCCCGCGCGTCACAGGTTCATTCCCGCTTTTCGAGGATTACTCGACGGTGAAATCATCGTTGGACGTCGAAGTGGGAAATTATAAAGACACCACTGCACAGAAATGGCAACAGCTTTCCCGTGACGCGTCTTAACCACCGCAGTGGTGTTTAAGGAGAACCGCGCCAATGTGCGCTAAATGTCACTGCGATGTACAAAAAACAAACTTCTAAGTCAACACAATCAAAATATACGGCCGTATATGCCGCATATTTTGCCGCTCGCAAGGGACAAAACCTATAGGGTACTTCCCGTTGACCTAGAATCATACAATTTGGCAAGAAGCAATTCCACGTAGCACAAGTAAAGGAAGAAATCCGAAAAGCGTTTTGCAGTTACATCGCAAAAAGAAGAAAAAAATTGCCATTATATTACAACATAATCGAAAATAAGGGGAAAAATCTCCGAGAATCGATTCCCGTGATTATTGAACTATTAACATAGGTACCTACAAGTTTCTACGGAATTCTCGGTGCGTGAGTCCGACTCGCACTTGGCCGGGTTTTTTTAGTATGCCCCGCATTCGGCGATAGCAGTGGCGTAATTATACCATCTGGGGCCCGTGGAAAATTCTTTTGATGGGGCCCTATGAGTAAAAATCGTCACGTTGTACTCTAAACTTCGAAATTTTCAGCGTACTCCATTACACGTTGTATATGTCCCACTAATGGCCATAGGCCTCCTCTCTTAGGCGAGAGGGAATGGTCTGTAGTCCCCACGCTAGCCCAATGCGTATTGGAGACTTCACATCCATAGAACATAATATCTCAATGCATTCATCATCTATTTGCTAGCTTTTCGGTGAAGGAACAACATCGTGAGGTCTGTAACTCAGGTACAATGTATAAAAATATTTTTGAGCCCGCGGCCCCTGGGTCGGGGGCCCGTGGCATTTTGCCAGCCCTGCCACCCTATTGTTACGCCACTGGGCGATAGAATCCCGCTTTTTTTACTCAAGCAGTTACAAAATACCGCTTTGACCGAAAAAAAACTGGCAACGCTGCTTTGTATACATATATTCTCAAAGGCATTGTTTGGTGTGTAGTGATGGTCCTATGGTATGTCCTTCTCCATACCATAGGCTTTATCGGTTCAGCGGTTTAAGCGGGAAAGCGTAACAGACAGATAGACAGAGTTACTTTCGCATTTATAATATTAGTTAGAATTATGTCGAACTATCGCTATCTTCTTCGCTATACGCTGACAGCCTATCTACCTACAATTCTCTATGTACGCATTGCACCAAGCTTTTATGTGAGTTCCAACTTTAATTTAAATGAAATCGGATTGAGTTTTTAAGGCGCCGATCCCACTGAAAAGAGTTCTAGAGTTCCGAGTTCTGCATTCCGCGTTGATTGTAAGCTATGTGGCGCCTTTGAAAGTAAAAAAAGTGTATGATGTGTGATCAGTAGCGAATATTGCAGGACTCTAGAACTCTAGACTGCTTGCTGTGTGCACAATAACACCGAATGCAGAACTCGGAACGCGGAACTCTAGAAGTCTTTCTGTGGGATCGGCGCCTAAACATTTTTGTCTGTCTGTTCCGGTACATAGTTAATCTTATAAAGAGTAACTAAACTACTTTAATTTTTGAAAAATCATTAGTGTTCCGCGCAAATAAATTCAAAACGTTCGCGGGTGAAACCGCGGGGGTCTGCTAGTATATTATAAATGCGAAAGTTTGGATGTTAGTGTGTTTGTGAGTTTGGATGTTTGTACGCTTCAATAACTCAACGGATTTGGATGAAATATGGCACACAGATAGAAAATGTTCTGAATTAACACATAGGATACTTATTCCTGGAAAGCAAGATATCCCTCGGGAACGCGAGTGAAACCGCGCGGCGCAACTAGTTAAATATAAATGGAAGAACCTACTTCTTCGAAACTTATACAAGTAAAGAGTAGATTAAAATACATTACATAATTCCAAAATAAGTAACGACATATTATTCTCAAATAACATTGGATAACAGATGTACCAATTTTCCACATGACAAGTTAATCCTAATCCTAAAATGTTCATATGAAGATGTTGTTAAGTCTTTTTTTTGCAATTATTTTGTTATTGGAGATAACCTTTTTAACCAACTTCAAAAAAAGGAGGAGGTTCTCAATTCGAATGTTTGTTTTTTATTTTTTTTTTATTTATTTTTTTTTATGTTTGTTACCTCATAACTCCGTCATTTATTAACCGATTTGGAAAATTCTTTTTTTAATTGAAAGGGTACGCTTCCCGTTTGGTCCCATTGTCACCAGATCAGGATTTGATTACTTCTAAGTGTACTTTGAAGTTGGTTTAAGGTTTTTGTAAAACAGTCCAATTATTTGCAGTCCAGCTCTTTTAATAAGCTTTTATATAACTTGCTATGTTTGTATGTAAGTATGTATATGATGGTTTAAGCATGTTCGGGTCTAATCTTGCAAGTCGAATTTCATCCACTTCCAGTGGTCTGATTGACTTGATATTTGGTAAACATTTGTATATTGGATACAAGTACAGTCAACAAAAAGTACAGTCACCAAAAAAAGAGAGTTTACCTTTAGGTAAACCCACCTGTTACCGGTACTGGTTACCGCCACTTGGAGGATTGATTGTATTGCCGACCCTTACCATGGATATATATTAACTGATTGCAACAAAGTTACGTAGCAGACCCATCGTCGGTCTGTTGTTATTTTAATTCCCATTGAACACCTTTCAATTCCAACGAGGATCTATTTTCAATTTCAAACGACAATGAAACTCTATCTTCAAGCTGATTGCATATTACGTTGAAAGTATCAAGCGACGAGTGCTTTTTGTTCTTGACTTTGTTTATGTAAACAGAAAGAATACCTTTCATAAAATCCTGTAGAATCTACACTCTTGCAAAGTATTTTTTTTCTATGTTTGACTGATTAACTAGTGACTGCGTCTCATTTACATGAATGTCAGTCAGGAGCCAGGAGCCAGTTGTAGTGCTGTTTACCTACACGAATCAATGAAATTAATTTGAAAGAAGAAAAAAACGTTATAAAATGTGTCTCTTGGGTTAGATATGTTACCGGAAATGTACGAAACTTAGGAATTATATACAATTTCTAGGAAATGTATACAATGACGAGCCAGTTTAGGAAATGTATAAAACAATTTTTCGAAAATTATTTAAAACACTAATCTTCTAGAAAACGTATACATTTCCAATGTTTTATATAGGTAGGTACAATTCCTGAATGGTGCTAGGAAATCTATAAAATTTAACGTAAATTATCCTTTTTATTGTGCAAAAATATATATCTACGATATTATCAATGTTCTGACCTAACCTAACCGATCTGGTCGATGTGGTAGATCATCATCATCATCTACATACAAGTCATCACTTAACATAAAACTTATGTAACCCTTATATTAATTATATTTAGTTTACATAATTAAAACAAATCATTCCAAAATTGTTCATTCTACCTAATCTCGAATTACCACATTTCCCATTGCTGCTTAGGAGATCTATACAACTCCTAGGAAAAGTGTGTGGTAAAATTTATTTCACACATTTCCTGCCGATTTATGACATTGTATACATTTCCTAGGAATTGTATACAATGACGGATAACACACATTTCCGATGACAGATACACAAATAAGACTTCCTTATCATGAAGACAATTAAGCAAAATCGTGTTAAAGCGTCCTAAATCCAGCCTCATAACAGCCAATTAGCAAATTATCTATTTAGTACTGTAATTACTAAACTTGAATATTCATTCCACTAAAACAGAAAATTAATACTAAACTATGATTAATCGCTCATAAACGAATTCAGAACTAGGTGTAACTCAATAACAAGTAATTATGCGATTGGTAAACTCAAAGTTGAATGGCCTTTCAACAATTTCATTATGTCGTATTGAACTTAGTTTGTTAGCAGCTTGTCTAATGGCAAATATCGCGGTTCACGACCTGTATTTAAAAAATATAAGAGATCATAATTTTAAAAAACCCACGAGATTTTCAATTTCAGTATATTTACGCCGCTTCTAATATAACAAAGATATTTTAGGCCGAGGATTTTAACAAATACATTTTTTTATATCTGTTTTTAAAGAAAATAAAAAGTGTTGCTATAATATGTCGATCGAGTACATCTTGTATCTATTTCATGTATTTTTCAACACAATCATCTGAATATTTTTTGAGATTTCAACTAACATTGTGAACTAAACCCTATAGTGAACTGTAGCTATTAATGTAATCTAAACACGTGTATTAAGAGGAAAGGATGGCTGCAAGAAGTTTGAAAAATAGGTTTTTAAGATTTCTATTGCTGTCGCGCTGTGCCCGAGCTATCCCGCCAGAGGTCGATAGAGACTACAGCTTGGATCGATTATACCTATTTAAACTAGACGAAATCGCTATTTCGTAATCCCCAGTTTCCTCCTCCAATACTGGATCGATTTTAATGATTTCAAGAATAGTAATAAGAAGGACTTTGGCTATGTTTGTCCGTTTTCCTTTTATTTTTTATATTCGTCAAATTTGTTTCTGGACGTCTGATAAGGGCAGTTAAAAATGGTAAGTTTTTGTGCTTTTAGAAGATTTTTAGTTTTTATCATTATTGAGAAAAACAAAATCGAGGGACATACAGTGGCACCTACAGATTGCATGGTAAAATAATCATTGCTCTAGTGTCATTATCCAAAGAGGAAACTGAGGATTACGTTTGTATGGAATAAACGCCACTAGCATTTCCTCTTAAAGTATACTGGAATTGTATAGAACCTTA
The DNA here is from genome assembly GCA_951394255.1 of Polyploca ridens. Taxonomy (NCBI): domain Eukaryota; kingdom Metazoa; phylum Arthropoda; class Insecta; order Lepidoptera; family Drepanidae; genus Polyploca; species Polyploca ridens. The sequence goes on along the minus strand of OX596255.1, from coordinate 16,089,251 downwards.
TAATACGTATAATAATTATCCTCGTTTATCAGAGGATGGACAAGGTTCACTTACGGCACCAGTAATTTTATCCTCCTTAAAATAATACGTTACAACAACATCAAGCCAAATTAAAAAGGTTCAAATTAAATACATTATACGCATATATTTGCACCTCATATATTCGTATACATTATGTATAACTTTTAACCCAAAACAACTCAACCGTAGCAATTTAAGGAACTTTTAATTGTATGAGGGATGGTAGATACATGAGGGTAAATTTAGGACACATCATAAGGGTTTAAGTGGCTATATTCCAAAAAGGTTGGTTCAAATCTTCTGGGAATAAAATTGTGTGCTACATAACCCGAATAAACCTAAAAAGTACTTGCCCTACATTCAAAATGGTACTGATATAACTACGTGATTGTTAGATTCCGATATTCGAAAACTGAGAATTCGATATTCAACATGGTAGAGATACCTAGAGTATCAAGAAAGATTTGGACCTTCAACTACCGACCTGGTTTCCCTACAAAACTAGCATATTACTTAGCGTATACCTTCGGATTACCTACAGTCAAAGGCCCGCATTTCTAAAGGTGAAAAAACCCCGAGACGCCCATGAGTCGTGTGAATACGAGAGAATGTAGAGATGTATATAGTAGGTAGGTTATTTTAATAAATGGTTAGGTCTTCACCTTGGCCTTTAGGCCTTAATGTATGAGTAGTTCAGTTAGCCATGAGAAGATGGGGTAAATTATGCGTGAAAGATTATTTGGTTCTGTCGGCCGACACAGAGATTTCTTTGTATATCTAGTTTTACAGTTTTTTTTTATATAATATTTTATTCTATACCAAAATAAGTTGAAACTTTGGTCGGTATTTAAAAGTATAAAACGGCTTAAGATGTAAATTAATTTAATTTTGAATGCGGAAAGTAAAGGATTATGGAAATTTATTTGTACAAAATATTGCAATAACTCAGACAACGACATTTTGATTAATTCATTAACATTATTGATTGTAATTAAATTCAATTTATTATTAACTGGCAGGTTGGTTGGCTTGGAGGTTAACTCTCGCCATCGACGGGGAGTCCATCCTCACATTTTGAAACCAGAATTGTTTCGAACTGTGCGGGCTCAAAGGAGCTTTCTTCCGCGGACGGTCAGATTGTGGAATGAATTCCCCGCCATGGTTTTCCCAATGGAGTACAGCATGGGGTTCTTCAAAAAGGGCGTGAAGAGATTTCTTCAGGGTCGGCAACGCGCGAGTGATGCCCCTGGTGTTGCAAGCGTCCATAGGCTACGGTAACTGCTTACCATCAGGCGGGCCGTATGTTTGTTTGCCAAAAAAAAAAAAAAAAAAGATACCCTGAATGCCACAGGTATAGTGAGTTCGAATCCCACCCAAGAAAAACATCCGTGATTTTGTATGCATAAGCATGTCTGTATGTTCTGAGGTTACGTCGAGTCAGTAAACACTGCTTAGTATTGGCTGAGATGGTGAAAAATAATGTTTGGCATCCTTAGTGTAGTGTAAGGAACCCGTAAAAATAACCATACATTGAGGGCCCATGTAAATTTTCAATACAATAGTTTTTATTACCACCCAACACAAGTACCAAAATGCAAATGACAATAGCATCATAGTAAAGTTGAGGTGATAAAGTGGTCTATTATCGTAAATAACTTTCTAGACGAATGAAAAGTAAAAAAAAAACGAGAAAACTTAATTTTTATAGTAAAAAAACTTGTACTTACTAGATGCACTATTCTCAGAGAGGTGTGGTCTTATTTTATGGATATTAATAATCTTAAATGTGCAGATTATTTATCGGTGTTTTAAAAATTGCAAGTGTCAATTCTGTTCGTATTGATAAATTATAAAATAGCATTGTACCTTTTTCTGAATATGAATATATGAATATTTCAGCAAATGTGTATTTCTATTGCCGCTATAACAACAAATAATAAAAATGAAATAAAATTTGAAACTAAAAGTGGCGCTCATACAACAAACGTTATTTTTTGGCGTTTTTTTCCATAGCAAAGTTGAGTTAGTTAATATTGAATGGAACCCTCCGTGTGCGAGTCCGACTCGTACTTGGCCGGGTTCGTCCAAGCCAAGCGTAGGTACCTGTAGGCCCACAAACTTATCTGTACAGGCGAAGGGGGCGCCACCATCGACAATATTGCCTACATTTTTGACGTTTTAAGGCTGACATTTTCTAATGAGGGCTTGAGTTGCAATTTTGACCTCCAGGCGCGCTCTTACTTTAGCTTGTGACTTGAATTTTCATCACGCCCTCCGAGACAAGTCATATCATTTAAATAAAATAAAATAATACATAGGAAAATTAAACGGTCTTAATACAGGGTGTTGTTTTGGTCGGCGACAAGCGACCCAGGAGCGGTAGTACAAAATATATATTCCCCAAAAATGGACTTAGTTCCATTAAATACTGTAAATATGTTGAGAAATACCTTATTCAATTTGAAATAAAATTACCGCAAAGTATGGTTACTAGGCACGTGCACAGACTAGAGCTAGGTACAAGCCGCCATCGCCCCACCCCTTTACTCCCTCGTACTCCCGGTGAGTATTATGTCTACACTTTAGCTAATTACATGATTTTCAAAATTTTAATTTTTTAATTTTTATTATTAAAAAAAATTAAATATTTTTTTAATATTTTTTTAGCACCAGTGTCATTTGTATTATCGACCCTGAGTCGCTCGTCGCTGACCAAAACAACGACCTGTATACTACAAACCTCATAAAGGTTAACCTTACAGAAACAATTTTATGCAATTTGAATTGCCGGAATAACATCTTTAGTAGGTACAAAAAACAAAGAGCATATTAACTGTAAAAGCTGGCTACTATAACCTTGTTGGCTTCTGAAATAAAGTCAAATTCAAGCCATTTATTCATCTTTATTCTTTCAAGGTCGGCAACACATCGGTAATTCCCCTGGTATTGCAAATGTCCATAGGCGGCGGTGACCACTTACCATCAGGTAGACCGTCTGCCTGTTTGTCAAACTATTGACATAAAAAACAAACATTTTAGACCCCAGAGAAGGTCTTTACTGAAGTTACCACGTACCGGTTCGTAAGTCGGCCTTCAACTGAGAAGAATCCGGCAAAAAACATAGCAAGGTTTTTTTTAAATATTTTTTGGTCCATCTGACTATGTTTTGCTTTTTTTCCAAATAATTAACAATAAAAAACATATACCTAATATTATATATAATAAGCAGGGGGATTGCCAATGGTTGCCTTGAAACCAACTGGCTCTCAAGTGCAACTACCAGTACCTACCGTTGAAACAGCTCACAGCTCGAAAAGCTAGTAATTAATAGAACTAAACAAAGTCAACGCCCTCAGAATGATCACTTAAAATACTGAAACTCCAAATTAACTCCACTTAATTATTAGGTACCATTTAAACACCTTTATCAAATAGTAAAATGGTCTCTGCATCCATTTAAAAAGGTTCAAAATTAAACAACTGAAAACACCCCTCTCCTCTGTGAGCGTTTGACACTTCACCCCCTCAATTAACGTGTTAACTCCATAGTTATCTTAGCGGAAGAACGGAACTATGGACAGTCGAGAGAAAAAGTCAAACGAGCTTTACAAAGTACGATAATATCAATGATAGGGTGTTGACCTGCAAACTTTGTTGATTAAGTAATTTAAACTTGTACGATATAAATAGGCTGTAAAACTCTTATCTTTATTTTACGGTGTTTTTGATAAACTTTGCTTTGGAGGCCGGAGGTTTACTTCATAATTCAGGAAGATAAGGAGAAGGTCTACTCGCTAACATTAGTGCAAAGACAAAATATAATCTTGGTTTTACTTAAAATTAGTCTTGAAATAGAATATTTTCGTCAATTTATCTGCAATTAAATTAAATGGCGAAACTTTACAATTGTCAGTGATGAAATAATGCATTATAGTACATTATGATACATGTGTGCAAAGTTGGTAATTACAGACGAGGTGATTTTAAGCGTGACGCGCAGGCGAACGCGATAAGGAAGCCGAGAGTGTAATGATCAAGGCACACGCGTATGATACGACGTTTTTCAATACACTTGTGTATTGAAAAACGTCGTCAATACACTTGTGCGTCATATCGTCAATACACTTGTGTATTGAAAAACGTCGTAGGAAATCGTCATTAGGAAAAAACAGTCATATGTTTTTATGTAGATTTTTTGATAATCATCAATCACACAATTAGAACCAACATTTACAAATATGGCACGCAGTTTTTTTTTTACTGCGATGTGCTATCAAATATCTTTACCCGTTTAATTAAGAATGCTTCGTCTACACACATATCACTTGCACAAACATAACATAATCGGGATTATACCATCGCCATATAGATCATAAAACTGTGCAGTAATGTAAAGTAAAAAGCACTAGTGCGTAATAAGATAAAAAACTGAACTAAAAACTGTGCAATAAGTCACTTTACGAGCTGTGTGTTGAAAATAATATTTATAATTTTTGATTTATTTCATAAGCTTAAAAATAAAGATCATAAAACGCATTCATCATTGTTAACTGACACTAACACCTGAAAAATCAACACAAACTTAATCAACAACATATTTAAAAACGCTTAGTCATACAAAATACATTTGCATATGGCAGCGTTTTCATTCCATCGCATTTATTTTTGCACGCCATAAATCCTTATTTTCGCACTCAACATAAATTAGAGCATACTGTGCTCGACTGTACAGAATGCAACGAGGTCGTCGACCGGGGCGTCGCTCGATATCGCTCGACGCAGTCTAGTATTGGGACTCTCGCACACATAAAAATAATCTCTATACCGATAGAGATATAGTAGAGACACGTGCGTCTAACCCTTCCGATGCGAGCGTGATTGATTGCCATCCAATATCCTAAAGGTGTAAATAGTACAAAAATGCAGCACAATGTACTAGAAACTGAGGTAAGCGCGTGTAACCTGAATGTGTTTTAGTTTTTTATTCAATGTGATTGAACAACTGATAGTGTTCTTGCCATCGCACTTCACGCCATAGACCGAGAGTCCATCCACATTGGAATGGAAATATTCTCAAAAATATGCAATTTCAAAGGATTGGACTAAGCTCCCGCTGTAGTTTCCTAAGGGAAAACAGCATAAGTTTCTTCAAAAAGTGTATGAAAAAAAAACAGGATCGGCAACGGGCGGTTTTTACCGCCAGGACATGCAATAATTGTTGTCAGTGAGATCAGGATGTAAATGTGAATCTAAGCTTGTTTTGAAAAGAATACCTCATTGCTGAGTTTATTGCCTGCTCTTCTCAGCAAATGCAACCTTCTGAACCGGTTTATTAGAGTCAGACTTTTCATGAGTGCCTGCGAAGGTCTATATTTGAATAAATAATTTTGAACCTGAACTTTGATTGATACTCGTAGAGTTACATGCATCTATAAAGGCCACGATTACTGTTTAGTATATTTTTTTATAAAACTTCAAGTCATAGAACTATTTGGATAAAAATATAGGAAAACATTAGATCTCTCTAGTATTCGCGGGCAAAAGCGGAAGCTAGCCTATATAATGCACCAAGTATCATCAAATTTAGTAAAACACAAATTTTCTTACAATGAAAATAAAATATATCCGAATACCTATAGATGCCCGGGTATTGCACGGGTTCTTAACCCTTCCTGTGAACTCTGGAAACTACAGATTAATATTATGTACCTACTGTCGCGTGTCGCTGCGAATATACAGTGACAAGAAATACGAAATAATTCCTGATTAGGTATTCCCAGATTTTGGGGGAAATCTTGTCTAAATTAAATCTAAGCTGAGAACTAAAGAATCACTGACTCGGTGTTCTTTGTATTTTGTTTTGAAAAAACTGGTAAAGCTTAAGTGAAACTCTTGCAATGAGCGTTTTTTTTATATCTATGAATGCCTGAAAACTTATGAATTGGCAATTCGTTGGGACAAGTTCGAGCAAAAGTAGCCTGAGTTTAAAAAGAAAGCTTTAGATTATATAATCTAAATCTTATATTACATAAAAACTAAATGAGAAACTTACATTTGGAGAACTTAAGTTTGAAAAGAGCTTTTTTTAAGGCGACGATAGCTCAGTGGTAGTGACGTCGGATACCGAGACGAAGGTCCCGGGTTCGAATCCTACAATGAGCTTGAGTTTTCGGTGATGGAAAACATTGTGAGGAAACCATAGCACGGTGGTAGGGCACTTTGTAGTACCCATCTGGCTGGCTACCACCCTCAAGTTGAAAATCTGTCGCCAAGCACCTACCCGGTGTGTTCCGACAGCTGCACTTGAGAGCCAGTTCCTTTTCCAGCTAGGCTATGTGTGCTTACCACTATCGGCCACATCATCACTCACCACGGTGAGATTGTGGTCAAACACAGGCCTAGTCACAGTAAAAAAAAAAAAAAAGATAGCCTGAAAAACTTTTAACAACATAGTTCAACATACCCATTTCAAAACATATAAAATATCTTTATTGTCCCATTTGTTTATAACATTCGTAACAAAAGTAAATTCCGAAAGACCTACTTATGTCATACTTCAAGTGGGCCCTATATATAGACGGAAGCAAAGACATAACCTGTCAGACTAATACAAAGGGAATGTTTTTGTAATTTCCGCCCTAAATTCAAAACTCAATAAAAGAAAGCCCAGTAAGTGGGTGACCGCGAAACCTGAAAGACTCCGTGGTCTGAATAAAAACCGCGAATCACCGGCCACATGAATCTACGTTTCAGTCCGCTAAAGTAAAGTGAATTTGGGGCGTCTAATGTTTGGATAACTGTGCACTTTAATATACCTACAGGATTACTGTTAATATGTCAACATTCCTTTTGGGGGTTTTAAGAAGGGTCATCCACTATTAAATGACTCCATGATATGACGGGTAAATGTGACTCAGTCTTGAGTTATTTACAATTTTGTATATTAAAAAAGGAGAGAAATCAATAAAAAAAACATATACTGGCAGTCTCACTTATTTATTATTTTTAATTACATAACATTCAGTTCGTCATAATCAGTCATAAAATACAAATTAACTCCGAAAGACATAATCGCATAAACGAAAAAGGCCATGAAAATAGATTTAAAAAAACATTAAGGGCTCCGAAACTCAAAAACAGAACATTTTAGTTTGTTCTGTTTTCACGCAGCAACGGATCGACGTGATTATTTTAGTTTGTTCTGTTTCCCGCAGCAACGGATCGACGTGATTTGAACGTGGATAAAACCGCAGGGCACATTGCTAGTAAACCTATTTCTCTAAAATAATATGTAAACCAATCAACTAATAAATGAGCGTGACAATATATGACAGTCCCACAGAAACTAAACATTTAGTTTACCCCAAAACAGAGGGCCGAGTGGCGAGTGCACCAATTTAAGGACACTAGACCATGTGTCCCACAGGTAGTACAGTCAATCACACGTGCCGTGCATCGACGAATATTATAAGCAATTGGTTCAGTTTTATCATATTATCCAACTTTATTTTAGGTAAACATTATTATTATTTAGATTAAGCTATTTAGGATGCGCGTCTCTCGCGAGAACCAATTTGAAGCAGAGAATAAGAATTTATATAATTTTTAATAATAGAAGCTGTTTTAGGTAGCCCCAATTTTCTATTATACGTCATTTTCTTAACAGTTGGCTTGTGTTGTCAAAAACAGAAATGGATCAAGGTTTACTGGAAAGTAATTAAAGCTTCATAAGACTGGCATGTAATGGGATCGTCAAAGGATTATTTCGATTACATAATTGACCGAGAGAGCAAAGCGAGTGAAGCATGCCGCTTCAGCTTGGACAGCAATGCTTTTGTATGTCTGTCTAGATGTCCGACTGTTCTCCAGGTCGCATTTCTCAAAATCAATAATATTATAACCTTAAGTACCTACTTGTATTTTGTCCTTTTATGACGGCGGATCTCAATGAAGGACGTTACAACAGTAAGATTATAATATTAATGTTTTAAGAGACATCAGTTTCGGTAAATATTTTTTTTTTTTATTCCTTTTTTTAGAATTTTTCATAATCTCCGCCATTATGAAATCTATATATATAAAATTCAAAGTCCTGACTGACTGACTGACTGATTGACTGATATATCAACGCACAGCCTAAACCACTGGTTCTAGAGACATGAAATTTAGAGGGTATATTCTTTGTGAAGAGTAGGTATCCACTAAGAAAGGGTTTTTCGAAATTCTACCCCTAAGGGGGTGAAATAGGGGATGAAAGTTTGTATGAAAGTCCGTCAGTTTCGAAGTTAGGATCTTCAAGATTGAAAATTAATGTATACATGTCTCAGCGTTTTTAATAATTCCACCCTCGAAGCGGGATGAAGTTGTTTTGTTTTTTTTATTGTTGTAGAAAAATATGTCATTTGATTCCTGTAGGCCACTAGTATTTCATATAATTATCGAGACTCGCGAGGTCTACAGCTCACAGAGCCACTAGTGTTATAGTAATCTTTTCCTGCGTCACGGTTTCAGCAACAACCTCATGTCATCTCCTAGTGTGTACTTGAACACCTATATGCTATAAGAAATAACTAGGTACCCTCCATTTTCATCATCCTAAAATAAGTGGACTACCTTGATCTCTCATCATCAATCAGTAAAGACTTGTTCATTTCTGAATAAGAGAAAGTTAAAACTGACTCAGAAATTCATCAATCAAATAAGCTGTTGCATAATTATGGCATTAGAAACTAACGTAAGCTTTTAAAAAAACGGCATTTAAAATTCACATCCAACCTTACCAACCTACTAATTCAAAAGTTATAACTCAAATCACAATTCACAAGGTTTTTCGAATACGAATGCTGTTTGGAATTGCAAAGCAGTTCATGCGAAGTGAACCTAGGGTGCAGCAAGGTGCCCAGCAACAGAGGTCGCTTACCTAAGTTCACCCCACTTAATGTAGGTCATGGGGTGCCATGGTAAGTTACGTAACACACCTGGGCGGCTACTTTTAAATGATTGAGTTTTACTACAACTAAGACTTTGGGGTCTTTGTCTATTTCTTCTTGATAAAACCATCACTCGATATTTACTTAATACTGTTTATTATTTCATTTATAATAGACAATACAATCTTTTAAAATATCACTCCATTTAATATAAACTTATGAACAATTCAGGTCTCGTGTACAATTTTATGAAACTTTCTTCGTAATAAATTGGTCCCATCAAATCAAGATAAGTTACTAAATCTTAATCCAGACTAGACTGTAAATAAGAAAGTAGACAGTGAAAAATTGGGCAATACAGTGTTTTTTTTTTAGATTCTTGCTTTCGAAGTTTGTAGTGGCATCCCTTTGTAATTCGAATAAGATGTTATGCTTAGGAGTCAAATCCCTTCTTAGGTCTGAATGCTCATATCGTATGTATTTTTGTACGCTAAATCACTTACAGTCACATCAAAATATTCTAATTCATTATTATGGAACTCTTTAGCCCGTTGATATTATTTAGAAATGAAGTCTAATGCTTATAAATCTAAAGTAATTGCTCTGTGATAGACCCAAGATGCAAGTTCCACTATTATTTTTGTTCCCGATGTTTTCCTTACCCGAAAAGTCAATTGGATTCATTTGTAAGCCAAATCTCGGAGGAATGGTTCTAAGTGGTATAGCCAAGCCACAATACTGTCACTAATACAATCACCAGAAATGGAGGTCGAAACTGTCAGCTTAATGCACTTTCCGAATCTCGAAGGGAATTGAATATTGAAAGATATCTGGAAACACAGATGAAACGGAAAGCTTGAGATGTTCGTGAAACAAGAGCAACTTGGCATTATTTGGTACTTTCTAAAACAGGTACAAAAATATTTGTTAAATTTACCACTTTATTGTTTGCCAAAATTAATACACAGCATACCGTCAATTAAACTGGCAACTCAGTATCTTATACCGTTAATAAGATAGAGCCTTTTGACAAAGAGGGCGCTGTCTCAATGTTAAAACATTATGTAACCTCACATTAGTAAACAATGCAGCTATTACAAAAGAACACGTAAAAAGGAAGAGACAGCTGCCTAAAACAACTCTTCGAGCCAATTAAGTTGGTAATAAAGACACAGATGTCCAATTAGCAACAGCTGGGTACGAGCTGTGACAAAAACCTGATTGATCCACCGTGACACACATTCTGCGGACATCGACTTGATTGGGTTAGCGGGAAAGTGCGAATGTAGGTTTTTGGGATTTCATTATGATGGTAGTACTTATTGGCTGAGTAAGGTCTCGTGTGGATATTAGAATATTAGTATTTAGGTGATAGTTTCATTAAATTTGATTAATAGATGAGCAGATAGATATTTGGCAGGTTTATAGTCCATGTTGCAGCTAGAAATCTTTGTCTATTTATATCACGATATAAAATTTGTTAGAAGCCAATATTTGCACTGGAGCAAGTATTTTCACTCTTTTACTATGATGATATTATGGTGACCAAATTAACCTAAGCAAAGTTAAAAAAAAAATAACAAAGAGAAGAATTCAAAAAGAACTGTAAGAAGAGAACTGCAAAGATATGCCCCAGAATCGTGTGAAATTAAAGACTGAAGAGCAAAAAGAAGAGAAAATGGAACCAATTGTATGTATTGATTATACAAATCTCAAATTTACTTCATAAACTGAATTCTCATAAGTACAATGGTTCATTATTCTGAAAGTACTAATAGTGAAGACTTACCTATCTATAAAATATTCCAAAACCAATCAATAAAGTTCAACAACACCCCTTGTCATAATTTATTCTGTCATTACATGTCTAACAATATCTTCATCAAACTTACTAAGTATAGGTATAAAATATAATATCTGTGAAACTGAGGTATTCAAGTATAAACTCGTCAATAGAATTGTAGACTTATCGCATGTTGAAGTAAAGAAGATAATCAAATACATATCTACATTATGAGCATCGTTGTTTTATGGACCTATATCATAATTTGTCTCCTGTCTTTATTTCTTCAGTCGCAAAACCTTTCATTTTAGGTTCCCAGCTAGTAATTTCCTTGCTTATCGCATTAAGTATAATATCTATATTAATTTACTTTAATTTACAACAGCAAATAAAAAAAAAAAACATAAAATCCTTAAAATCTATATAAATGAAAAGAAATAAACTAAATGAAAAAATCGTTGTCAGAGGGCAACGTTCCCAGAATGCTGGCGGCATTGCCACGTTGAATGGCAATGCTGATTCTCTGACCGAGGTATATGCCAGCATTCTGGTCACGAGATGCTTCGACCAGGCGTTTAGAAATTTCGCGAAAAAGATGGTGACTGCTCGGCCCCCACGGACCCAGAGTTTCAACCCCAAACGGCTCAAATATGTAACTGGTATCTATATTACTATATTTGCGCCGCTTGAGGTTCTCTGCTTCAGGTGATATATAAATAGCAACTTTACATAGCAATAAAAATTTCCTTGCCAGGATCTCTCTATTTGGTACTATCGTGAAGTTAAATGACAGCATTTACTTTGCTGAGCTAATTTGTACCATAATGATCACTTTCACGAATCATTTACCAGGAGTAGGCTTATTACATGTAGCTACTCAATGAAATAAATCAGTGTTCTTTACGTAAGTCGAACTTCTTATTTAAGTTTCCTGTGAATCTAATAAATGAGGTTGTGTGGAAAATTCAAAATCATTTATTCAAATAGACCTTCGCAGGCACTTATGAAAAGTCTGACTCTAATACTCTAATACCGGTTCGGAAGGTTGCACTTGCTGAGAAGAGCCGGCAATAAACTAAGCAATTCGACGGTCCCTACGTATAAATAAACAGACATGTCAAAAAATGCAATTTTTTTTTATTGCATAATTGGGTTCAGACAATCGATACGCAACTACCCATATACAATATTTAGTCAAATATAAAGTAGTTTACTGGAAATTAAAAACGTATAAGAGAACAACTATGTTAAAATCGAAGAATTTGTGTCGTAGATGCGGACATATCAGACTTGTCGTTTTGTACTGTGTCTTAAAATGCGCGCCACACGGTGTGAATGCGGCCATGTCAAATTTAAGTATGGATTTATGAGGAAGTATCAAGTAATAATTCCGAAATGTATATTTTAAAGCATTAGTTAATACATAAAAAGTGTGAACATTTTTCTAATTTAGCAATATATAATATAAATGTAAATGAAGGCATGTCCTACATGTTTGTTTATATGTTTCATTACAAAATTTATTTACAACTTTGTTTTCAATTACGTTTATCTACAGTAATATTATAAGGAGAAAGAGATTGATTTTATATATGTTTGTAATGGATAAACTAGGTACATAATTTATTTTAAAAAAAACACCTATAAAAGCAACATTATCATGTCCCGATACTTAAGGTCAAGTGGGTCAAGTGGGCGAAAGAGTAATACCGGTATGGTAATCAAAAGAAAAACTGTGTCTGTGTCTCGACATGGATTGTTTTTCTTTTGATTTTCAGCTCTTTTACATTAAACTACTCATAGTTGTAGTAGAGTTGAAAATCGACACCCTAGACCATATCTTGGGTACTGTGATTACAGATTTCCCAATTTTGCAGTGTTTTTTTTTTTAACGTCTTCCTAAATAACCATGCTATCAATTCGTAGTCACAAATCTAACAACGAACATTGTTAATTTAGTCAAAATTAATGATATTTAATAGTCATGTATTAGAAAAAATATACCAGCGAACTTTGACACATCATAGTTTAAAAAAGTACTACACTAACCCCGGCAAGTAGTTTCTAAAGAAGACTCATTTATTCACAATTTCAAAACAGTACAATACTTGAAACTTTTTATTCCATAATGCGAGAACTATAATTTTATATCGCAGTTTACCTAGATTTTATATAGGTTTTCAGCAGCACACTTTTTCTTGTATGCAGCCCCAGTAAAAGAAATCTAGGGTATTTTGGTACGGAGAATGAGGAGGCCACGAAATCGAGTTAAGACGCTCGCTATCCACCTTTCCGTATCATCATCATCATCATTAGCCCTTAATGTACTGATAATCACAATTAAGTGATAGCCGGGACCAACGATTTTACGTGCCTTCCCAAAACTCGAGTTGAAGTACCACTAGGAAGTCACCAAATATGTGTTTAAATAATGTTTCTCATACAGGACAAGCTTAATGCGCTGGGCAACCATCTTGTTAACTTATATACGGACAGACAGACGGACGAATGGATGGATAGCAGGAGTTAGGCCTCCGCTGTTCATCCGTCTATATTAAATAATTTCATAGCAAAGTTGAGTTAGTTATTATTATTATTGTAAGGAACCCTCCGTGAGCGAGTCCGACTCTTCCGGTTTTTTTAATAATTGATCTGGCTAGTATTAACACTTACCCCCTTACTCATGAAACGTTATTTAACTAATCTGCGACTCTAATAAGGTCAAATTGTTTTTCAATGTCAGAAAGGTGGCGTTATTTATTTGACCATTAAATCAGTAGGATTAGTTAAATAGCGTTTATGACTAAGGCCGATATTTTCTAGTTTAATCTTCAATGACGCTGTGATTTTATATTTTTAATTTCTTAATTTATTGAGTCTTATAAAAATATAAAGAATTGTTGATTGACTATTAAAATTAATAATTTAATTGAAAATCTTTTTTAATTAACAAATATCTCCCTCAACCCTCTCCGTTATTTTAGTTTTCACCAACATGTCTATTTTTTATTGCAAAGTAATCGTCATAAGTCAGTTTGTAATGACCATGTATAAACAGATATGTCTACATCAGTGTATTTTATACATTCACGGATATGAACTAACGATTTTTAAGGTAACTTTTTTGAAGATGGAAATATAATGCCATATTTTCTTTAATATTTTCTTTAATTATTTCATAAATTTGTGTTATGTTATCTTCTACGTATAAACAGATATGTTAGACTTGACTGTTAAAGATTTATTTTAAAGGCGATGTAAAAGCAGTCATCTGTCAGTTTTTCAAAGAAAATCTGAAAAATTTGGAATGTACATAATATCATTATAAACTTTCTAAACTCGGTATAACATTACAACAACAAAAATATAACATTATTACATAGTGTTATTTCTAGATTGATTTGAATCTTTATTTCGCTCTCCTGTAAACCATGGTTTTCGACATGTCCGTTTATACGTAGGGACCGTCGAATTACTCTTTTCAAAACAAGCTTAGATTAATTACATAATATTTACATTCTAATCGCACTAACAACAATTGCGTGCCCCGGCGCGGCGGAAAAACTACAAAGTAGACTGAATCTATATTTAATAAGTAAATAAATAAATGTCAAAGTTAAGCAGACCAGCCCCCACAAGCAGCACCTGTATGTGTTGTATGTGAGATAAAAATTATTATTTTAGGAGAATTGTAATTTTAAACTCGTAACCGGTCATCCGGCTTGAAAACTACAACAGTAGGTTGACCACTAGCCTACCTCCACCGATCCGCAGTGGGCACGCGTGGTGGATCTGCCCATTTCTTTTTATCCTCATTTGTGAAGGGAGGACTGTGCTCAGAAGTGGGTAATTATAGGCTGATGATGATGATGTTGAACCGGTCAGCTGTGAGCGTATCAGTCAGCTGTGAGAACTTGCAAAGTTAACACACGCTTAGCTACTTCTGTCATTCATTTTTATACAATATTTTGTTATTGCCACACCGGCGCCGGTTCCTTGTTCCTATAATGTTTTTTTTTTTTTTTGCTGTTTATAGGCCTGTGTTTGACCGCAATCTCACCATGGTAAGTGATGATGTGGCCGAAGGTGGTAAGCACACAAAGCCTAGAAGGATCTGGCTCTCAAGTGCAGCTATCGGAACACACCGAAAGGTGCTTGGCGACAGATTTTCAACTTGAGGGTGGTAGCCAGCCAGGCGGGTACTACAAAGTACCCTACCACCGTGCTATGGTTTCCTCACGATGTTTTCCTTCACCGAAAGCTCAAGCTCATTGTAGGATTCGAACCCGGGACCTTCATCTCGGTATCCGACATCACTACCACTGAGCTATCATCGCCTTAATGTTGGTTTGAATTGTCAAAAGCAGTAAATAAAAGTTTTAACCAAAGATTATCTCTATCGTATCCAGCAGACACAAGTGATCGTTAAAAAAACGCCAGTCTCAATTAAAGTGCTGGATAAAGCTAAGTTCGGCAAAGTTAAGTGGTCGTTGACCGCATTTAACTTTACGACCACATCATCGGGGGGTGGTCAGACTTGATATTTTTGTTACATTTGACAACATACTGTATTTTCAAGTGATCAATTTATATGTACAGAAAGTCTTTAAGACTTTTTTTACCTATAAAAACAAATATATGATATGATTTCTGAAACAAAAACAAAAATTACATTACCACTTTCAAGGCGTTAATATTTTTATTGCTTATTACATTTTGCAGTAAACAATGTTATTGTTAGTATACACATAAACATAAGTAAACCTCACAAATTTTTTATGGTGAAAATTTAATATATTTGTCGGCGTCATTGACAGCCAAGCGATACAAACAGTGGTATCAGGATTCGATAGTATGTACGTAGTGCAGGCAATAAAACAACGTTATACCATCGCTTCGTAAAAGTCCCATATAAGAAGAAGCGACGCAACAAACTCCTCATGGGTCCCAATAGGTTTATTGTTGTAATTTCACAATTAAATTATCACTTCAAATAAACTTTACAATTTACACTTCAACAATGGATGAAATAGTAACTGCACTGAGGTGTGCACAGCTCGAGAGCTTACGATAGACTTGCTACAATATAATTACCACAGTGCGGCCGCTGAGAGAATACGGCTCTAACAAAATTTTAACACACATTCAAAATGCAATACGCATACCCACATTTACTTTTTATAAAAAAGAAACTAAATTGTGTTGTCAGTAGATAATTTACAATCCTTCTATTTCATGATAATGGCATGATCCAACCAGGTCGTAACAATAATCCGATTTCCCGACATATTAACCAGTCTATGGACGAATAATCCCGATATATTTATTTGTTTATTCAACGCGAGCTAACATTAAATAATCAAGAATGACTAATCAAGATTTACTAAATTTAAAGTTGCCATGAGATTTAATTAAAAAAGTGTCAGAAATAGTTTCACTTCGTCACTTTATATTGTTGGCTATTTGCATTCTTCTTTTAGTATATTTGTCTAGCTTTTCTACAGTTAGTACATTTAATTAATTCTTTTTGTTTGTTAATCTGCACGACACAAAAAGATCTTTTGGATTACGAATGATTACTTTTTAAATTAACATAACACATCAGACTTTTTATGTTTTAAAATTAAAATGTTTAGTTCTTTGAACTCAAAATATTTTTTTTAATATTAAAAAAATATTTCACTCAAACATTTTATTCGTATAAAAATTTAATATTATATTACAGATGAATTGAGCCTTATTTAAAAGATGAATGAAGTGAAATAAAATATGACAATATAATATATATGTGCGTCATAAAAAGATCGTCAAATATCTAGAATATTGTAATAGGCTATCCTTTGTGAAAATATACATATTGAAATATCATGATACACTGTCTCTTATATCAGAAAATTTTGCATGTAAATCAATGCCGCATTCCAATTTATGTGTGAGTGTTATTATGTAGAAAAGTTATATTATATATTGGATTACCTTTTGAAGGTTAGAACCCTATATAGTCTAGGGTCCTAACTTTTAGATATAAATGCAATGTCACAATATACATAATATTTTATGACATCAATTGAAAAAAATACGTCATTTTCTTTTGAAAAAACACGAAATAAAGTTAAAAAAGTCGGGATTATCGTTACTCCTTACAACCCAGCCACCGCGCTTGCACTTCAAAGTTGTTTTGGCACGGCGGCACGCCAGTTTTGTAGCAGGAGAGGGACTCCGTGGCTTCCTGGCTTTTTGATTTTTTTCTGATTTGTGGTTTTTTGAAAAACCGACACCGATTTTTTTTTGATTTTTTTGTTCCTGCGCGTGAGGAGGTCGCCAGAGCTCATCTGTGAGTGATGCTCCAGGGTGACCCGGGTGTTGCAAGCGTTCATAGGCTACGGTAACCGCTTACCATCAAGTAGACCGTATGCTTGTTGGCTATCTTAGTAGTATAAAAAAAATTCAACGTCCTAGCCATGATTGTGAGTGATTGTGTAGGTAGCCACCTTCCAGCTTCATCATCAGATCAGCTCCATGTCATAATAATATTACATTGTCATCCGATTTACATATGCATGCAATATTTCAGCTATAATAAAACTAAACTCAATCCAATTTATAATTACAAAGCTAAGATGTTAGACAGCCCGATTAGATTATTTTTAGATCAAATAAATTACAAGTACCTTTTACATATAATTGAACTGTTTTACAAAAAACTTAAACCGACTTCAAAGTACAATAAGAAGTAATCAAATCCTGATCTGATGACATGGGACCAAACGGGAAGTGTACCCAAACAAAAAAGAATTTTCCAAATCGGTTAATAAATGACGGAGCTATGAGGTAACAAATATAAGGTACAAATATAACTTATATTTTTGAGGGCGATGATAGCTCAGTGGTAGTTAAAGGAATACCGAGACGAAGGTCCCGGGTTCGAATCCTACAATGAGCTTGAGCTTTCGGTGAAGGAAAACATCGTGAGGAAACCATAGCACGGTGGTAGGGTACTTTGTAGTACCCGCCTGGCTGGCTACCACCCTCAAGTTGAAAATCTGTCGCCAAGCACCTTTCGGTGTGTTCCGATAGCTGCACTTGAGAGCCAGTTCCTTCTAGGCTTTGTGTGCTTACCACCTTCGGCCGCATCATCACTTACCATGGTGAGATTGCGGTCAAACACAGGCCTATAAACAGTAAAAAAAAAAAAAAAAAAACAAATACAACCGAATTGAGGACCTCCTCCTTTTTTTAAAGTCACAATTAAGTGATAACCGGGACCAACGGCTGTACGTGCCTTCCGAATCACGGAAACGCTCGATTTGAAATACCACTAGGCGTTCACCCATCCAGGTACCGACTACGACGGTGGTAGCTTCTTATACCTATTTGTTAAAAACCCTGACAAGTAAATAAAAACAAAACAAAAAGTTTTCATTCATAATTGCTTCTAGCTCCCATCACAGCCTAACTATATTGAAATTAGTTCATTAGTCCCAATCAAATAGTCGTTTTGTTTTTCTTTTCTCTACGTATTTTCTACGACGTTAATAATTTCTACAATAAATATAAAACGTTTTCTCTGAATTTCACTTCATAGAGATTGCTTTGTTTACTTATTGCAAATACTCGTAGCTTCTGAGACTTCTGTTATTAGTTTTTATTAAAAAAAAAAAAAGTTTTTTATGATTTCTATTAATTGCGGCCTTTCATATTATATGGTACTAACTGTAGCCTGTGTGTTCCTCCAGATCATAGGCTATCTGCGTGCAATTTCATCGCGATCGGTTCAGCGGTTAAGCTGTGAAAGCGTAACAAACCTATAAACTCACGTACGTAATTAGGATTTTGTTCATTAATGCCTAAGTCTATCTTTTATAGGTACATAGGAGAACGCACCGCTCAAAGCACAGAACACTGTCCACGAAGAAAAGGTGTTTTTGTAATAATAAAAAAAATATAATAGGTATTTAATATAAATTAAGCCTGGGATATTACTATTACATTCTAGAAATTTGATTTTTAAAATCTTTTAATACATTATTAAGATCGCGTAATCATTGAATGTTTGTAAAAGGCTGCATTATTTAACAATTATGTGTAATTTACAATTAAATCCTCTCTAACAAAGATTGAAGCGCTCGTAGTGTAGCATGATTAGCCGTTCTTAATCGATCGGCAAAGATAAGCTACCACTGTCGTGGTCAGTACATGGATGACCGCCTAGTGGCATTTCAAATCGAGCGTTTCCGTGCTTCGGAAGGCACGTAAAGCCGTTGGTCCCGGTTATCACTTAATTGTGATAGTCGTTAAGCTAGTTGGATGCCTCCTAGGCGGCTTGTAATTCCAACAGTACGTTAACCACTAGCTTAGCTCCACCGATCCGCAATGGGCATGCGTGGTGGGGTATTTCCCATTCCCTTTCACCCTCATCTGTGAAAGGAGGCCTGTGCTCAGCAGTGGGACATTATAGGCTGATGATGATGATAACAAAGATTATTTTGATAGTGAGATACGTACTACTACGTGCGTGTGTAATGCGACACGTTTCTATAATTTCATATCATGATAAAGGCCATTCACCTCGCGGTTGTAGCTATTGCCAAAACTTTGATTAGAAAAAGTAAGTTAAAATTGGTTTCGCTTGTTTCTCACACGAGAGTACTCTCGACGGAAACTGTACGAGCCTATATTAAAATTCAATATATCTACGACGAAAAGTTTCGGCTGCGGCTGGTTAAATGTACCTACCTCATAACATTAATAAGCTATAAAAGCCTATGGAATTGTGCGACATATTCATTTGAAATGATATTATTGAATTTATTAAGTGAAATTTTCTCGAGCGACGTTGTGCACTTTTTGTGGGGTGGGTAAAAAATATTAAACTCGCGTCAGATGTCTCGTGACCCTGATCGAAAATTCGTAAGACGGAGGGAGAGTAGTTGCCAATTAAACTGTATCTATATTGGGGCTATGTTCAAATTCTTATAATATTCTCTAGCTAGGGAGGTAGGTACCATTTTTGTTCCCATTTTAAGTTAATAAAAAAATCTTATTCAAAAGTAGTATATGTACATGTATCTTGAACTAGCTTTCCCTTGTATAAAAACACTATGTGAAAAATTTTTAGTTTCAAAAATGCACAACGTTAATATTCAAGTTTTCACTTCTGCCGGCACTCCCGGAGTGCAACCCGTTGTTTTATTTAATTAGCTTACTTTTGGAGAACATCGTGAGGACACCATATAGTACCGTGGCCACCTGCCTAGCTACCTTTAGTTGAAATTATTAACGCCAATAACTGGTGTGTTCCAACAATTGCACTTGAGAGTCAGTTCCTTTGGCCACATCATCACAATCCACGGATATTGTGGATGTTTGTGCACAAAGTTTTTTTTACAAGACTTTCTATAGAAAAAAGCCAACTAGATCCTGATCATCGAGACCCAATACATCAAACATACCTGATTTATGTTTATCGATAGTACATCGACACTACTAGCTTTGACAACTACGAAAAAGTTCAACACTTGAACAATACAAAGTTCAATTACAAAATCTCAAGGGAGTGATTCTTGGCAACTCAAGGGTAAGTCGTGAATTGAAGACATTTTATTTCTTTATTAACATTCTAGAACATCGATTTTAATGCAATGAAATAGTGTAAAGTTCTTAAAATAACCGTTTTAACCGTTTATTAAACTGACGAAAAAAAAAAAAAATCGGAGGAGGTTTACAAGTCGACGCGTATATATTTTTATTTTAATGTATGATCACGCATAACTTTTTATAGAGTAGTCCGATTTACATAATTCTTTTTTTATTGGATAGGTTATACCTCAAAGTTGGTCCCATTTAAATAAGGAAAATAGGGTTGATTTATTGTTCACTCACAGATTTTAATGCCGAGTTGTGTATTACAACAAAAAAATCAAAAATTAAGCATGTATTAATTAGTAGATTATAGCCACAAAAAAATATAAAATGAAAACTTTTTAACGAATAAAATATTTTATAATAGTTTATGAAGTTTTACACATTTTTATTTAAAATCAAATCATATTTTACATTATTATCCTACCCCTCGCATAGCAATACATTTCATACTTCGACCGATAAAATACATTTTCCCTACATTGGCTCTTCATATAAAGGACTTATTTTAAAGAATATGCTGAGGAAATTTTCAATTCACAGTATTATCAATATAATAAGATGTTTGAGCAAGTCACTGGAATGTATTCAGACATTTTCATAAGGAGGGAATTTGTGAACTCAGCGAGAGTATATTGCAGGCTTAAGGAGAATTTTTCGTTTAGTATCTCAAAGTTTTACATGATTTGCACTCAAAGCATTGTCATGTAAGGCTTATTATCTGATTCAAATCTTATGTCGTCTAAAGACAAACTAAATAAATTGATTTGAACAGATTTTGTTTAACATAAGTATATTTAAAATAGTTTAAGCTCTATAGAGTTGTACTAAACAAGGATTTAGCTAAATTCAACGCCTCCACAAATGAAACCTACGAAACACAGCTAGTTCCCTATAAACGTAAGTAATTAACAAGCCGTTAACAAGTCAAAGGGCGCTTTGTGAACAAATAAACCTGTTAATTAACAATCCTATAAAGCTCTACTGTGGTTTAACCAGAACAAAGTCTATGGCGTGATCAATGGACCAATCACCCTTGAATTAATTTACATTTTGCTTGGTTTCTAAAGCGTGTCTGAAATCAATTCGACAGTTGTTCGTCCATGATAAGCTTAGCAATCGGAATGCTGATTTAAAATGTGATTTGTCCAATATGTTTCGTGCTTTACAAGATTTTTTGGTTAGTTTCTACAAAGAGGGATTTGGCAATGGGTTGATGACCGAGTCTAGGTTCACGAAATACTTAGGGCGTAGAATCATATTGATATTTTTCGATATTCTACGATTTTCTTCATAAGAAATATTTCGATTAGTCAATGGTGCCGATTCTGTTGTAAATCGCACTAAACTAATTTTAGTCACATCTCATCTCTTTCTTACGAACATAATTAAAAAAGGATAGAACATATTTTGAGTTGAAAAATTAATCTTTGCCGGCTTATTTTGCGTGTATTTAGGCGTCACCACAATAGATGGCGACTAAATTTATATTGAAAACAAGCATTCGACTAATTTGACTAAATTTCTTACATCCTTTTCTTATGTTCTTTGTTAGAAAGAGACATAGTGAAATTTAAACTAGTTTAGTTGTTACGTTGGTTGAGTTGTTTCTCTCTATCTTGTTTACCCTTTTCTTATGTCCTCTTAATGACGCTGTTTCTACGCAAGATTATCAATACACTGCCATTAGATAGCCAAATAGCAAGCAAGGCCATTACCAAACAAACTTGAGTTCAATAACCTATTTACGATCAACTAACGGGATACATATTCTTTGCTCTATTATCATTGAATAAATTGTCGTAAGCATTAACTGTAAGATAGATCCTCGATATCAACAATGTATTGAATACGCTTGTGCTAAGCAGCTCCCAGCAATGCAAATGAATTGGTCTACAAAAACCTTATTAGGTATATCATATACATAATTGAGACACTAAAACAGCTTGTTTAAATTTTTTTATTTGTATGTTCAAGCATTTCTCGAAAACTAATGGACCGATCGCAATGAAACTTGGCATGCAGATAGCCTATGGTATGGAGAAAAACATAGGCTGCTTTTTATCCTGGAAATGCGAGTAAAACGGCGCGGGAGGGTACAAAATAAAATACCCAAGCAGTCACGCAAAATGGTGGGTAGGAGTGGGTCCGGCTCAGCACGCATCAGTATATTCTTCAGTCATCGCACAATACATTTTATTTAAAATATATTCCGCCAATTTCCCACCACCCACAATGTGCTCTGATTGGCCAAGTCAAGTACACATTATACAGTGATTCGTCCTTACTGTTCAAAACCAGTGCAAAATCACTGACTAGTTGCGGAATTGGATGGACTAAAGGGATTATTCCTCGATATCTTCAGTCAAAAGCCACTTCAAGTTATTTTAAGGCACCGATCCCACAGAGAGAGTTCTAGAGTTCTGCGTTCAGAGTTCTGCATTGTGTGTTCACTACATATACACAGCAAGCAGTCTAGCAATATTCGCTACTGATCATACGTCATACACTTATTTTACTTTCAAAGGCGCCGCATAGCTTACAGTGAACGCGGAATGCAGAACTCTGAACGCAGAAATCTAGAACTCTTCTTTGTGGAATCGGCGCCTAAGAGATCAACTATTGAACTGTAAAACAATGTACGCAAACATGAACTCATTAAAATAGACACTTTGTATAGAGCATGTGAAATATCAAATCAAAATTCAATAAAAGCGAGCGAGTGAAAAGCTTTTATTATTGGGTTACTACCAGATTTACCTGTACATTGTCAGCGACAACATTTTAGGATAAGTGAACTTGAACTAAAGCATGGATACACGATTTGACATAAAAGAATATTAAGAACTATAAAAAACTTAATGGCCCTGATTCTGTTGTTCACAACTAAACTAATTTTAAAGTCACTATGTCTCTTTCTAACAAAGAACATAAGAAAAGAATGTAAGAAATTTAGTCCTGTCAAATTAGTCCAATGCTTGTTTTCAATATAATTTTAGTCGCCATCTATCGTGGTTACGCCTAAATACACGCAAAATAAGACGGCAAAGATTAATTTGATAACTTAAAATATGTTCTATCCTTTTTCAATCATGTTTGTAAGAAAGAGATGTGACTAAAATTAGTTTAGTGCGATTTACAACAGAATCGGCACCAATATCAAACCTGCCAATTTTTTTTGCACTATTACCTATGCAAACATTAAGATTATGATGATGTGACCGAAAGTGGTAAGTAGATGGAACACAGAATATGCAATTGATTGGCTAAACGATTAGAAACTGAAATTATCGTATCATTGTTTTACCATTGCAGATTTTTCCGTGCAAGAAAATTCAAGAACATATTTTTCAACACTTAATAATGTACGTAATTATACGAGTAAATGCTCGTAGCATAATTTATACAGAGTGGAAAAAAGCGGGCAAAGAAAAGTAGGTACCTTATATATTAATGCTAGCAAAATTACAGTGCGCCCGTCGAGAGAATGAGTTTCTGTCACCTGTTAATATTGCCCAAATCACTAAACTATGCCTGAGAAGCACTCGTGGTGTAGCATGATTAGCCGTTCTTAATCGATCGACAAAGTTAAGCTACCACCGTCGTGGTCGGTATCTGGATGGATGACCGCCTAGTGGTATTTCAAATCGAGCGTTTCCGTGCTTCGGAAGGCACGTAAAGCCGTTGGTCTCGGTTATCACTTAATTGTGATAGTCGTTAAGCTAGTTGGATGCCTACTAGCCGGCTTGAAAATTCCAACAGTAGGTTGTCCACTAGCCTACCTCCACCGATCCGCAGTGGGCACGCGTGGTGGAGTATTGCCCATTCCCATTCACCCTCATTTGTGAAAGGAGGCCTGTGCTCAGCAGTGGGACATTATAGGCTGATGATTATGATGTCTAAGTAAATACTGAACCTTCCTGTTTAAGTCCCATCGCAGAAACGCATTCTATAGGCCACTGCATTGCACACTAGTTTATCGAAAGATTTTAATGTTGCCATAAAAAAACAAGCGTTGTTTTTCTCCTTTGTACCTATAGGTTCGTTTCGCGGTTGAGGCATGCGTCTTACCATGTCTGTAGTTTTTTAAGTAAACTTTTCTAGCATTAATAATAAAGGTACTTCCCCTCCACTAGCGCTTTTTTCCACCCTGTATAGTTATCAACTCAAGCTCCGTAAGATGTCAAGCGCACTCATTTATGCCCAGGCATGGCTTATGTCACTTTTCTACCGTAATGTAATTTCTTCTCGGTTTACAACTTTCAAGGGCCCTCGGTTTCTTTAATAGTTACTTTCGTTGGAAATTGTGTGACATTAGCCTATGCAAAAGGCCGAGAGATCTTTAGCTATTGGACTGAATTATAAAAAAAAACTGTAATTTGAGATCAGTATTACTGGACAGTCCAATAATAGGTACTGTAATAAATAAATATCCTGGGACATTCCTCACCCACGGTCATCTGATTACAAACTAAGCAGAGCTTGTAACTATGGAAACCAGATAACTGATATAATACATACATCAAAGACTTGCATACACTACTTTTTGAACCAGATAACTGATATAATACATACATAGTTAATATAAATAATTACACCCAGATTCAGGAAATACAGACATGTTCATGCACAAAAATGCATGTCCTGTGTGAGAATCGAACCCACGACCTGCAGCGCGATAGGTCGAATCTGCGCGAACTGGCCCGTCAAATAAATAATGAAATATTTTTGGAGATAAAATACAATATTAAAATAAAAACCTATAGTTAATTTATATACCAGAGCTTAGAGCAGTCAAGAGCATTAATCATAAAATAGTCTTTTTAGAAATAGGTGGCTCAAATGTTTCTTATAAAAATGTTTCAGCAGATTTATTGAATACTTAGAAGTTTATATAATTCATGAGCTGAATTGTAGAATGGATTACTTTGAACGTGGTACGGTTGCATAATTGAATTCTGCTTTTATAACTTAGGAAAAGTAAGTTATTAGACATTTTCAGCGTATAGGAATTAGATAATGGCCCTGATTCTGTTGTTTACAACAAAACTAATTTTAATCTCACTATGTCTCATAAAGAACATGAGAAAAGGATGTATGAAATTTAGTCCTGTCCAATTAGTTCAATCCTTGTTTTCAATATAAATTTAGTTGCCATATATCGCGGTTACGCCTAAATACACGCAAAATAAGACGATAATGATTAATTTGTCAGTTTTTTTTTTTTTAGATTCAGATTCAGATTATTTATTTTATATAAAAAAAAAAATATTTAAAATGGGCTTGCGTTTGACCTTCGACTGACCCCATGAGGAGTTATGACGAGGCCGAGGATGTAGCACGCTTTCCCAGAAAAAGCCTATTCACTCTGGCCTTGAATACATCTAGGTTATAGGTGTCGGGAAACACAGAACCCGGAAGAGAGTTCCACTCCTTTGCTGTTCGTATAAGAAACGATGAAGCAAAGCTTTAAATATATTCTATCCTTTTTCAATAATGTTCGTAAGAAAGAGATGAGATGTGACTAAAATTAGTTTAGTGCGATTTACAACAGAATCGGCACCAATGTTTAACAAATGAGAAATAAAATTAACTTCTCAGAAGTGATCCTTATAAGTGACACCATGGGGTGGTACAATAATAATCCTGTATTATTGCACTGATTTAAATTCCATCACATATTAGATACTTTGGATAACTAACAAATAATAAGTTTTGAATCTTTTAAATAACATCACGAATCTACAAAAATAATAATAATATTATAAACTAAACTAAAACTACATTACTGATTGATTTATATTTCTAAAGTAGCTGTCTCCCGTGGTTTCACTCGCATTCCCGGGATAAATAGTAGGCCTATGTCCTTCTCCATACCATAGGCTATCTGCATACTAAATTTCATGATGATCCATTGAGTAGTTGAGGCGTGAATGCGTAACAAACAAATAAATTCACTTTCTATATTTCTATTTCTAAATATTTGTAAATATTTCTAGTTTAATACGTATGATTCCCGGCTCGATAATTTATTTTTGTAAATCCAATTCTTCATGTTAATCAAAAACTGCCTCGAAATTCGTTTGAAAATTCTTCGCTATTGCCTTTACTTTAGCATTTGGACATACAAGCCCAATTTGAAATAAAAAACACTCTGTATATGTATTTTTGGCGACAAATATTCATTCAATTTGATAATCAGCCGAGACTAGATTACGCACTCAGTACTATAGTAGATTTCAAATAACATGAGTTCGGTGACACATGGTATTTTATTAGATTTCTCAATGGTTAATGTTCATTTCGATATAATAAAGGAATACTATGATAGATCGAGGTTTCATGAAATATTGTGAGTACTATTTCAGAGTAATCAAATGGAATTTCACTAGATATTGGTAAAAAACCCTTGACCTTGACGACTCATCCTATGTGAAATAGAGTATAGATACCGGTATTCTACAGTTTTAATGCGATATTTTCTATATCAAGTGTTCAATGTTAATAAAATATTCGAAATTTCGAATGTACGTCACTACTTTCTATATAACTTAACTATATCCGCTTATTTTTAACGTGTCCATTTTCAATACAAAAAAGAATGTATTATTGGCACGTCCATCAACAAACGCTCAGATAACTGATTCTTTTGAGGTCAAAATGACAATTTAACCCAGATCTAGTCACACTTCATTCTAGCCTCTAATCCATTAAGACAGAGTTGACGTTCCAAAGCAGTAGGATAGTTATAAACTTTATCAAAGGGCGAAGAGCTTAGCGGAGACGTTGTAACAACCGCTTACATTTTTTACGTGCTATAAAATGTTAGTGCGCACAAAATGACAGAGAATTCTTTGAAAAGTTAATGTTCACTTTGCACTTTTATAGGATTACTAAAACTATAAATTATGAGCAAGTTTGTCTATTAAGTGATGGTGTAGCCGAAGGTGATAACAAGGCCCAAAAGACAACTGAATTTTTAGTACAACCACCAAAACACATCGGTATGGAGGTGCAGCCAGGAGGATACTAAAAAGTACCCTACCACTTATTCACTATTTTTTTCTACGCTTTCGTAAAAACAACGACCAGTAAAATCTTAAATTAGTCTGCATAATCATTGCTAGTAAAACACATATACATTGAAGCAGTACTTACTTAAAGCATTTTGCATCCAAAAAGTAGTATTTACTTACAATAAAATAGAATAGAATAGTAGTGATTTATTCAGCTTAATAACAGATAACAACAATCACTTAACCTAGGTCTTAATCTGCTGAAACAGTCTCCCACTCAGCATAATGACCCAGCACAAGGTTTCCATTATTTTCAGTGGGATCCAGAGGATGGACAATATAACATACTATCAATAAAATACTTATAACATACTACATACATACATACTAAATAGACAAACATAACATATAATACATGCTTAATGTACATACAATATCATAGTAATAAATTATAGTTGTATTTAAATAATTTCACATTGAGGCGACGCGAGCCAGAAACACAAATATATAGAAACTAGCTTCTGCTCGCGGCTTCGCCCGCGTATCCTACAGGAATCAAATGACATATTTTTCTACAACAATAAAACAAAACAAAACAAAATAACTTCATCCCGCTTCGAGGGTGGAATTATTAAAAACAAAACAAAACAAAATAACTTCATCCCGCTTCGAGGGTGGAATTATTAAAAACGCTGAGACACGTATACGTTTATTTTCAATGTCAAAGTCAAAGTCAAAGCCATTTATTCAATTTAGGCCCCAGAAGGGCACTTATGAATCACAAATCAATCTTCAGCCTAAACACAAAATTTGAAGATCCTAACTTCGAAACTGACGGACTTTCATACAAACTTTCATCCCCTATTTTACCCCCTTAGGGGTGGAATTTCTTAGTGGATACCTACTCGTCACAAAGAATATACCCTCTAAATTTCATGTCTCTAGGACCAGTGGTTTAGGCTGTGCGTTGATATATCAGTCAATCAGTCAGTCAGTCAGGACTTTGAATTTTATATACATATATAGATAGTTTATGTATGAGAAGAGAATTAGACCTTCTGCATGGCTAGAAGATGCTGTTTATATAGTCTTTGGAATGATCTCATTGAATTTAAATCGGTGGTGGAACATTATTCCAATATTTCGTGGTAGCATACCGAAAACTAACACGAAACGCAGCTGTCCTGCGACTTGGACTTGCATGCCTTACATGTAATTACTTGAATCCCACCCATTAATATCATAAGCACTTATTAATTATAGTCTCTATCATCAGAGACTCTTAGTAACATAATAACTCCGGAGACCAGCGGGCGGGGAGCTTTTTCCGTCAACGCGTCAGCTTGGCTATCCAAAGAGGAAACGCTGCCAGCCTTCTGGGAACCCTGTTAATCGGAAGCAGCGGCAGGCTTGAGGAAATTTTCTATATATAAATTGTATTTTGTACATATTTGTATCTACCAGTAACATAATAGTAACCTTTGAACTTACAGAGCTAAGTTATCTTAATCCAAAAACTTACAAGTAGGAATATTACTAAAGCAAAACTTTGTCAGACCTGTTATTAAAGTAACTTATCATATAGAAACACTCACTTCGCCCACTTCACTGTTAAAACTATCCGATAACCATTCAAGGAGGTGGGAAACGATTGTGACATGTTGGTTTTATTAGAACAAAGATCTACGGAAAGGTTTTAACTTTTACACACTTATAAATAGGTATAGAGTGTTTATTAGTCTAGACTTGTTAAAAGGGCGTTGTTGGTGAGAAGATGTAAAGTTGCAAAGCACATTTGATTGTAGCACTATTGGAATTAAAGCTAATTTGTAATACACTATAACAGAATATCTTATGCAATGAATTATTCTTAGAGTTCCGAACGTTTTTTTTTGGAAAAGTAAAAAGAAAAAGAAGTTGATTGATTAGTTGAAATGTGGGGGTTGGCGAAATGTTGTATGTATGTATGTTTGTTACTCTTACACGCAAAACTAATGAACGGATTTGGATGATATTTGGCACGCTGATAGAATATCTTCTGGATTAAAACACAGGGTAATTTTTATCCAGGGAACCCCTCGGGTACACGGGTAAAACCGAGGGGTGCAACTTCTCTTCTCAGTAAAATGCAACCTTCTTGCTAATACCGGATTAGAGTATTAGACAGACTATTCATAAATGCCTGAGAAGGGTCTAATTGAAATAAATTATTTGAATTTGAATTAAGGACTGACTGTTTTTTTTACCGCTACCCTAATTGAGCCTAACTCGCTTTCCGCCGGTTATTTTATCATAATCTGAATTTGACGATAGTTTAATTCGCTTTTCTCAGATAAAGTATCCAAAGTACGTCTCCGGATTCTAAGATATCCGTCAGCCAATTTTAATCAAAAATCAACGATGCAAAAATTCAATCACTTTCACATTAATCATAAATAAAAAAATCATTATAAACTTAATCAAAATATGTTAAACTTATTTGAAATTCTGTCTATGTTTCTGTCGACCAAACAAAACACCAATTCAAATAATAAAACAGCCAGTAAGCTGAACAAAGGTAGCCAAAACAACCTTAACTTGTTTTAACTACTGAATGGGGGAACGCGAGAGTTTATAGTGCAAATGAACAAAGTTGCATCTATCTAGGCGAGACAAGGTGCGGCGGCTGCGGAGGCGGCCATTTGTCAAAGTTCCCGAAAGTTTGATATCGGGAATCGGACATACAGAACTTTTGAGTTGGACAAATTTGTATAACTATTGTTGCTTTTGATAATCGTGACAATGGCAAAATTATATTCTTGGACAAACTTGCGTTGAACCACAATCCCACCAAAAACATTTTCATGTAAAATGTTGCCAAGACATATGGCTCCCACTGTCAAAAAGTTATCGGATCTCATGTAGAGCCAAGCTTATAACTCTACATGCACTTACTCTACAAGCCCTAACTTCACAAACTCTACACCTTAGTCAAAATATGTGGCTTGGCGAATGGTGAATTTTTTAAACCCTCATAACTTGTTATGAGGGTTTAAAAAATCGACGAAGCGCTTCGAGAAAAGGTAGGTAGTGCCCTTTCGCTTCGCTTGGCTGTCTTGGCGGGGGGCACTTCCGTGCCCCCAGATCTCAAAATTGTGAATGACTATGGACGAAGATGGAAAGCCCAAATCAAAAAGGGAACTGGCTATCATGAAGAGCAAAAAACTCGACAGCTTAAAATAAAAATTTACTGAAAAGTGAAAAATAAGCTCTGTAATCTATAGAATGTTGAATATGTTGTACTCCTTAGCAAAACCATGGTGGGGTGTGCACTGTACACCGTGTTTACTTTGTTTTCTGGTAACTTTAAACGAATATTCTTCAGGCCAAATGAAGTTAATTTCTCTACGACACTATCTTAACTCGTACTATTTTGTTTGTCATGCATGATATACCAGTGTAAAAGGTTTTTGATTTTTTACCATAGGGTGCGTCTACGCTACGCGAACCGAGCACGAGCCGAGCCACTATTCGTTCGCCCCTCGCGATTTCAAATGTGGACGTAAAACGAGCCAACAACACGAGCCTGAATCCCTGTGTTTGTCAAAAAATTTACAATAGGCTACTTTCCTGGTAAAACTTATTAGTCCCTCATTTACATAATCAAAAAATATTAGACACGTATGTTTTCTTTTGTCAATTAAACAAAAAAATACGAAGATATCGTTTATTGAAGTTCCGCGCGACGTCACGGTGTAGTACACTTTTAGGAACAAGTGACGTCACGAGCCCCCACTCCCGAACTTAGTCGCGCTTTATCTTCGTCAATTGATACGTGTCCAATATTTTTTGATAATCTAACTGACGGACTAATTAGAATTATTATATTTTTACCCAGGCAACATCCCTATTGGTGGGAGAGGTGGCTCGAGTCGAGTCGCTCGTTCGAGGCTCACAATTCCGTCTACGCTACGCGAATTCATGCTCCACGTGTGCTCGGTTCGCATAGCGTAGACGCATCTTAATATCCTTAACATGTACTTTTTTTGTAAGTAAGCTGTCATACTTTTGACACTAAATTCTTCAATTATGTATGAAAAGCAAAAAAAAGTTATTTGTGTTTCACTCAAATTTATTTACCAGGTTGTTTCTGTGAATGTACCAAGCAATATGTCGAAGTTAAAGGAAATCAAAAGAACACTGTGTATTATTGAGAAAAAAATATATTTAGGAAATATTTTCCGTACCTTACAAAAGTCAAAGGTCCTTTTGATGTATTTTGACAGAAACCATTTTCTACAATATTATACAAATTTCTCAAACAATATAAAACCTTTTATAAACAATGTTTGGCATGAACTTTTGACCTTGGCGAATAATAAGGCTAATTCACACTTGCGTCAGGAATTACAGCCGTGACAGCGTTGCTTTCATTACGAATTATATTTATAGAGTTTCTGGGAGATTTTAAGGGAGTTTTCATTCTTGGCACGTTTTAATTGTGAGAAAAGTGACTAATGAAGCTCATTCAGAGATGTCAGTGAAGTGAAGACATCACGAATAACCTGCCAACTCTAACAAGGTATGGTTGAGGAGAGATGTGTTATAATTATTTTTTTATTAATTTAAAATATTACCCTCCCATATTGTAATTTTTGAATAATTTATACGAAAAAAAAACGACTAACAATGTAGTATAAAGTCAAAAATATTAGTAATTAGATTAAATTAACAACTATATTGTGTTTAATTAGTTTAGTTAGATATGTGTATTTCTTTTTCATTTCATTTTGAAATTCTAAGCTGGGTTTTTATATCTATAGTATTTGCTTTTAGATTTATTTTTAGTTTGCATGGGGTTCTTCAAAAAGGGTGTGAAGAGATCTTTACAGGGTCGGCAACGCGCGAGTGATACCCCTGGTGTTGCAAGCGTCCATAGGCTACAGTAATTGCTTAAAATCAGGTGGGACGTGGGACGTATGCTTGTTTGCCACCTTAGTACATAAATAAAAAAATACATTTTCCA
The DNA here is from genome assembly GCA_951394255.1 of Polyploca ridens. Taxonomy (NCBI): domain Eukaryota; kingdom Metazoa; phylum Arthropoda; class Insecta; order Lepidoptera; family Drepanidae; genus Polyploca; species Polyploca ridens. Next base: position 16,056,854 of record OX596255.1, on the reverse strand, counting down.
AAAATGGACTTAATTCCATTAAATACTGTAAATGCATTGAGAAATACCTTGTTCAATTTGAAATAAAATTACCGCAAAGTATGGTTACTAGCCACATGCACTGAATAAAGCTAGGCGAAAGCCGCCATCGCCCCACCCCTTTACTACCTCGCACTCCCGTTTATTATTATTACGTCTATATTTTAGCTTATTATATGATTTTCAAAATAATAGTATTTTTATTTATATTATTATAACAAAATAAAGTATTTTTTAAATATTTTTTTAGCACCAGTATCAGTTGTATTATCGACCCTGAGTCGCTCGTCGCTGACCAAAACAACAACCTGTATACTACATATATGATACATTATTCCAAAATTAGTTTTTTTTTATAATCAAGACATAAATTCAATGTAATTTTCCCTCGAGTGTACTCATACACAGCGCGCCCACATCCGGAACGTGTTATCTACGGTGTACATTGAAGGCTTGTAGAAGTACCACCATCAGGTATAAGGTCTGTATATATAAGGATTCTATAGTATATAGATTCTCATATGAAACTTACCATGTAATCCGACTAAACCACATCTACTAACAAATAAGAAAGCCATCTCACACATAATGAATACCTCAACAAAAAGATACCTCATTACTTGGTAGGATTATGGTAATGACTGACTCGCGGAAGTACTTGACTGTGGATAGAGGTCGGGACCAAATAAAACTTAGTTATTTCAGGAGGCAGTAGGTATAACTGACAATATTTCCTAACTTTTCGGTTGCGCTGCCATGGATTCGCGGTCATTAAAGATATTTTAAGGTAAATTGATATGGTGTGGAAGAAAAAGGTCAATTCGTCTAGCCGAATGTAAATAAAACTTTATGTTGGATTTTTAGGTTAAACAGTTATAATAATCAGTGTAACTTAACTCAGTTATTAAGTAATTGTCATTAATTTGTGACACGCCCCACACGTTATGTCAATTTTCATTATACGTCATTATATTTGATGTAAATTAGTACTGCAAGTACTACTAAAGGTCATCGCTCACTATATCAGCACCGCTCCACCACAGCACCGGCCCGGCACTGCCTCAAATCAATCCAACCACTAGCTACCAGCACGCTGCCTGCGAGATGGCAGCTCGCGGGCGGCGCGGCGCCGGTGAAATTTGTGGCGTGGCTTTGGTAAGATACTGCTTGCTGGCGTCACGCAGAAAGGGAGCGGGCCACTCGCTGGAAGCGTGTGGTCAGCAGGACTAGTGGCTTGTAGCGGCAAGCGTTCGTAATATTTTGTCTAGTAATTGTAAAATTAACTTTAACACATACGATTTAAAGGCCTCACGTGCATGGCAAGGTATTTGCCGAGGCGTAGCCGTGCTGATATATTGAGTGGTGAACTTTATATTGTTTTCTTTTTGATAATAATGAGCACCAAAAAGCTTTTAAACTAAAAAAACAAAAAACTTCAATATAACAGCACAATTTAATTTAATTTGCCTCTGATTTAATATAAATTGTAGACAGCATATTGACTGAAGAAACATGAATAACTAACAAAAGATGCAACAAATTAAAATTCATCTCGCAAAATATGTGCATGCAAGAATGAGCAAGTTATCAAAAATAAAGACAATACAATACTTCGAAATTCATTAAAGATTCGATTAAATATTCGATTGAGTGAACCTCGCCTTTGTTATTAGTACGAAGGATCGCCCAGAGGAATGAGAAATTGCATTGTTGTTCTCAGTTTATTACTTTATAGGTACAGTTGACTTGTATTTTCAAATATCTTTTTAGGGTTCCGTGCCAAACGAACCCTATGACTAAGCCTCTGCTTTCCGTCCATCCGTCTTACTAGTGGGCTGTATCTCATGAACCGTAATAGGTAGAAAGTTGAAACTTTCAGAGAATGTGTATTTTATGCAGCCGCTATAACATAAAATTAAAGGGGGCCCTACAATAAACATCTTTTTGGCATTTTTTATGTTGTTAATTATATTCATTTCATAGCAAAGTGGAGTTATTTAATAATATTAGGCACAGGATTGATCCTGTGGCCGTTAATTTGCGCTGATCTCACGGGAATCGATGGAAAATTTTACTTATAGCTCTACCACGATGCGGAAATGTTTGCACTGCACTTACACCGTTGTTATTTATTTATTTACTCTTAGGAAGATTTACAGCTTAATTTCTATGATAAAGTAAACATATAGATGATCCTATGCCATTTACAAATCTCCACCTATGTAAATGTTAATATGTAGTGTAATGATGTGAAATTGTGTTACTGTATGTGTATTTGTGTGTAGGTGGTGTTTGGCGGTATAAAAAAACAACGAAAGTCATCATAAAGAAAAGTTTGAATTATAAATAAAATTAAACATCCAGCGCCATCTATTAAAAACTGCTTGAATGTCGCGATTAATTACTATTGTACGAAACCCTCCGTATGCGAGTCCGAGTGTACTTAGCCGGGTTTTTTTATTTCTTATTTCGTTAGATCCGTTTTTACCTTGCCTTATTTTACCTTTGAGTAAAATGATGGTGCTATGCAAGACTACTCAATGTTTTTAGATTATTCATTAATTATTTAACAATAGTAAATAATAAATAAATAAATATCCTGGGACATTCCTCACACACGGTTATCTGATCCCAAACTAAGCAGAGTTTGTACTATGGAAACCAGATAACTGATATAATACATATACTACTCTTTGTTTGTAAATACATACTTAATATACATAATTACACCCAGACTCAGGACATCATGTTCATGCACACAAATGCATTTCCTGTGTGGGAATCGAACCCACGACCTGCGGCGCGTAAGGTGAACCTTAACCAACAATAGTAATAATAATAGTAATAGTAATGGTAATAGTAATAGTATTTAGTATTTTATTATTTCTCTACTGTTATTATATTACCTACATATTTCGTAGTGTTATTATGATTAGAACCTGCCATTATATTGAGATATTTCCTGTTACACAGAGGAAGAAATCACTGAAGGACGCCATGTTACATTCTCTTCCTTTATTCATATTGTTATTACTTTTCTTGTATATTGTTATGCTAAGAATACTTCATTCATTCTCTCTAATTCTGTACTTTTATTCAAACCAAAATAGATCTGCTATGTATTTTCAGAGCAATTATCTCACAAGTACTAAGCTGAGAACTTTTACCGGTGGAAAATTTAGTTTTATTTGTGTTTAAACTCAATCTTTTCAGGATCCAGACAGTTTGGATAGAAGGTAGTTGCCGTTTTGCCGATAGCTTAAAACTTCCACAATTTCAACTTGTCCGAATCAATGTTGAGTGCTTTGTTCCGACTGTGAGTGTTCGTCCAGCTTTACGTTCAATATTTCAATAAGCTCATGAATTTATAAGTGACTATTCATTTTTGAAAGACAAACTTTTGTGTTACGGTTCTGTTCATGAAAATTCAATCATTTTTTTTTTATTAAAATCTTATTTTACCAAAATTTTTGTTATATTAATATTGGACTTCTTTTTTACAGAACCCTAATCAAATAAAAGTTTTTCTAGCCATGTTTTAAAGGGTTTTCTTTATATTTAGAAAAAAAACGTGTAATAGTGGCTTATATGTGTAACGCTTAACGTCCAATTATCCGAACAATTAACATGCAATAAATGATACACTAAGCTATGCACTAAATGGTTGGCTACACTATCATTTGATTTTGAGTTATCGCCTAACGTCTAACGACATTAGCAGCGCTAACGTCCAGCCATATCTGCGTACTATATCAAATAACGTCAATCAAATAATCAGTTATCAAATAATATTTAGTAGTTTCCGTTTAGTTCATTTTTTATTTCTAAGGCAGACTTAAGTAAGTCATGCTCACTTTAAGGCCTTTGCTTGCGGCGGCGTCGTGTGACGGGTCGCTCACTTCCCTCCAATATGGCGAGGAGGGTGATGGCTGCCACACGCGTCATACTTGTGAACAGGTGCTGCTTGTGGGGGTTGGTCGGCTTAAGTTTGCCATTTATTTATTTACTTATTAAATATAGATTCAGTCTACTTTGTTGTTTTGCCGCCACGCCGGGGCACGCAATTGTTGTCAGTGCGATTAGAATGTAAATATTATGTTGTTTTGAAAAGAGTAATTGCTGAGTTTATTGCCGGCTCTTCTCAGCAAATGCCACCTTCTGAACCGGTATTAGAGTATTAGAGTCAGACTTTTTATAAGTGCCTGCGAAGGTCTATTTGAATAAATTATTTTGAATTTGAACGCGCTAATTAATGGCATTACATGCAGGTGAAGCCCTAGCACTAACTGTACAGTCAAAAAAAATTGACGATCATAGACACTTAAACTTCCCGCAAAGCAATAAGGTCGGACTAAATATCGTATAAGTATTTAGTATTAACTAAGTTCCAATCTACCAATATTCTGATTAAATGTCCGCCTGACTAGCGAAACACTTATTTAATTATGTTGCCAATATCACGGGGCTGGAGTTCCACTGCCGAGTCGACACGTGCTGAATTTTGGAATGGCATAGATATTTTTAAATCGCGTAACACAGATTTACAATATAATAATAATTAGTTCATAGTATAATATTAAAAGAATAAATCATATGTATGGAATAAATAAACTAAAAGTTAAAGTATATTTTTTTAACATGAGTTCGAGCCTTTTTTCTTTTGAATATTTTTTATTTTATAATACTTACATTTTGGTTGTTATGTACCAAAAATATAAAACTAATATTTATATTTTTTAAATAAACGCTACGAATCAAACCCCAGCTTTACCTCAACCAATCCCAGCACTGATGAAGCAGTCCACAGTCACACATAACAGGGTTGACAACACATCCATAACTTTAATCAAAATATGGACCCCTGTTCGAATTCCGAGATACATATTAATATATTTAAATGCAACCGCGACTGTGACCTTGGACTCTAATTGGAAAGGAAGGAAGAAAAACCTGCGTAGATTTGCAAGATTGAATAAAAATCACGTTCATCCCTAAGGATGTAGAATCACACTATTTCTTGACAAAGATTTATTTATTGAAGCAGTGAACGTGACGTTTTGAAGAAGTCAAGTGTATAAGTATTTGATTTTCTGATTTATTTTGAAGTCCCCCCCCTACTTTATAAAAAAATACCTTTCAAGTCCCGGTGGCATACAGATAAGAATGTGTGAGAGATCAGTCACGAATCAGTTGTATATTCAACTTGTTACCATCCCGCGTTTTTACCCGGCTTACCCGGGTTTCTTCAGTTTGGGCCATAGGATGTCTTATGAAGGTCAAAGCTACTGAAGTAACTACCGGTTTGGAAATCAGCTTAGAAGAACCAGCAAAGAAGCAAAAAAACTTTTTAGTCGATAACATTCTTTTAAGTTCAATATAATGAGATTCTTGTAACTAATAGAGACATCGATATTTTCAATGCAACATTGTGTCAGTTCCGGAGACAATTAAAAACTATTCTATTTTAGTTTAAGATTTTATAATATTATATTTTGTTTTAAATTTAACCATAGATTTAATGTAACGTAATACGTGTATACGTGTTACGTTACTAGTACTTCTTGTTCTATATAGTACTTCTAGCGAATATCAATTATATATTTTTGCTATGATGCATCTAGGCATACATGTATTGGAGTACATTCCAGATCGATACCTTTAATTGTATGTAATTGTCATGTATTGATTGTATTCTGTGTTGTGTGCTATAATAAATAAATAAAAGTAATGGCTAAAATAAATTGTATTACTTTGCTAAGTCTCTTCTATATGTTAACCAGGATATGATATATTATGGCCTATGGTCTCAGCCAACGTGTTGTCAATTTTGTATTTTTATAATTTAGTTTAGTTTTGGTTAGTTTCAGAGGACCGAAGATTGTAATTTAAAAAAATAATCGCTTCCGATACAGTTTTAGAATATGCAAACTGATTTACTCGAAAACGCTCTTTGCAAAGTGTAAAAGAAACAATTAAATGTAAAAAAACAGTATACTATAAGAAACAGTACCTACTTCTAAAATTGATATTGTTGGAGTCTAACCTACAACTATCTGCTGAAATAACAATCCGTAAAATTAGTCCTACATTTTTAAAAACGATGTAATGGCTTCAGATTAGGATAAGTATACAGAAATAGACTCAAATATTAAAATAAGAGGTGCTAAAGATATAGCCATAAAGTGAAAGTTGACGGTAGGATACGAAAACACGATATTTTATAACATCGTCAAATCACGCCAAGTTACGCTGTAAAAGATTCCATCTTACGTAGGTGTGCCAACGAGCTTAATAAAAACTCAGACTATTTGGAGTTCCGTTGGAATAAACCTCCTTTTTTCATGTCTACAGTTGGTATTTTTTTTTTCATACAAACTTCAGATTATACAGTATTACAGGGAAATTTGTACTCTAAATATTAAAGGACGTTACTATTCAGGTAATTTCTGATGAATTTGATTTTGTTATATGGTATCCGAAACTTAATTGCTATATTGAATTTTAAAGTTCGAAGTTCCGTTATGTTGTACTACCACTTGGGCCTGTTCAATTTATTTTATTTTATTTTAATTATTACAGTTACACACCAATGACAATAATTAATGATATACAACAATAAGAAAATTACAATTATTTACATAATAAAACATTAATAAACACACATTCATACATCCTTCTCACAGAAACGCAAACACTCACACAATATATCCGGCCATCCATCCGCAAACAGATCGCAGTCAGGATTGTGTTCCAAGAGAACGTTGAGCGCGAAGAGGGTGCGCGGGATGGGCGAGTTAGCACGCGCTACAGTGAGACAAGATGGCACGGCGAAAAAGTTCAAATAGCAGTATTTGAAATGAAATGAAATGAAATGAAATGAAATGAAATATTTATTCGCAGGGATACTTTCTTACAATTTAGAATCGGTCTGAATATATCCCGCCTTATTATCAGGCATGCAAATACACATAATTCTTATAAATAAAAATTATCCTTAACTAAAATTTCACAAATAATTATTTACTATCAGCATTATATTTATATTAAATGACAATACAAAAATTAAAAATTAAATGTCAATTACACATACCTATATATTAAAAATGCTGAAGTTAGGCCTATACCTATTCCTAAATTTTAATAATTTTAAGATTTTATGACTCGACCGTCTCGTCTTCCCGGATTCGTCATAAGCCAATCAAGTCAACAAATAAACTGCCTTAACGTATAAGCTAAAATGTGGATAAACTCTATGAATAAAATTAGAGGAAGATCAGAATGGCTTTTGATAGAAACCTTAACCCAGGAGTGAGTGGACTTGGGCACGTGTAGACGTAGACATGTAACTAAGTTCATGTACAGGTGAAACAATATTTAATTTATTCAATGCTGAAATAGGGTTTATGATGAATAACTATACATAATAACTATTATATAAAGTGTAATGAAACTAGTTCGAAAACAAAACATCTCTTAATTTTTTTCTTTATTAATTTTTTTTTTTTTTTTATACAACTTAATCGGTAAACAAGCATACGGCCCGCCTGATGGTAAGCGGTTACCGTAGCCATATGGACGCTTGCAACACAAGAAGCATCGCTCACGCGTTACCGACCTTTCCCCCTCCCCTATGAGCTCTGGCGACTTTACTCACGCGCAGGAACACAACATAAAGTTATTTGGCTGCGGTATTCTGTAAGGTGGAGGTACTTCCTCAGTCGAGCTGCTCTTTGAGCGAATAAACGCTATGCTCTACCTCTCTCAAAATATTTCATTATTTTTTTTTTAATCCCCGTTTTCTCTAAAAGCACATCTTAGCACCATAAAATCCTGTTTTTATAACTGCGATCAAAAAGGTCAATTATATGGATCAATTCCTTCTCCATAACATCATTTTTAAAGAAAAGAAAACCGGAAAATGATGTTTTCTTACATCCACACAATACTGGAAAAAAATCTTACTTACATAATTGGACTGTTTTACAAAAAATTCAAACCGACTTCAAAGTACACTAAGAAGTATCAAATCCTGAACTGATGACTGATGAAGTGTATCCATTCAAATAAAAAAAGAATTTTCCAAATCGGTTAATAAATGACGGAGTTATGAGGTAACAAACCAAAAAAAAAAAACAACCGAATTGCGAACCTTCTCCTTTTTTTGAAGTCGGTTATAAACGAAATTAACTCTTCACTCAGTAAAATTAGCTATCTAAAATATATGCCGAAGGACTCACTGTATATTTTATACCACTAAGTTGTCCTTAGAGAATTCAGAAGTCGCCTTACGCTTATGAAATATTATGTGATATCTGTTAAAACATGCCGCCTACGTAACTATTTCACAATTCTGTAAGTTTGTGTTATTAGAAACAAGATTGCGTGATATAAGCTACATAGAAGAGACTGACTAGGAATCATGTGGGTGGATTACATGATTTTAATATTAAATAGGCTTGCTTGAAGGAAAATGAGTTGGTGGGGAAGCCAAAAATGGTGCACGCTTGCCCAGAAAAAAAATATTCATTGAGACCTTGAAAGTCCCTAGATTGTTGGAGTCAGGGAAAACAAACGTCAGAATGTGCAATATATCTATAAAACTATGTATTATGTTTATAAATGTATTTACTACTTCTACTTAATTTTATGGACAATTTTAATATATAACAAAAATGCGAGCCAGTATATTGCTTAGTAAAAAACTTTTTTAATCAACCATTTTTATATGAATGATTCCATCATTTATTTCGGTTGTTTTGTCCTTGTTTGTTTCAGCCTGAATAGAAACATTTAACAAAACTTATCCATCAGGATTAAAATTAAATTAATAAAAAAATATTGATGAAGGATTCATTATTCATATAGAATTTAAGTTGGTATTTATTACTGAAGCTATTATTGCGTTAAAATAAGTTACAGTCTGAATATTTATATACAAAATACAAATTCCTCGAGGCCGCCGCTGATGCCGGCAGTTGAAACTCAAAGCTTAATAAAAAAAACTTAGTGCCGCCCTAGACTGCGCGACGCCGCGCGGTACCTTACGTTCTAGCGATTAGATAAAACAGATGTATCAAAAAGCACTATACGAATTCGTATAAAGTAACAATATGCTATAAAAATGGCCGTCAAACTATCAATTTTGAGTTGCTTCAAAAAAATTGGACATTCCCATTTTAAATATCCTGGGACATTCCTCACACACGGCCATCTGATCCCAAACTAAGCAGAGCTTGTACACGTAGTAACTATTTAGTAATCTGTGCTTGTACTATGGAAACCAGATAACTGATATAATACATAAACTACTTTTTCTTTGTAAATGCATACTTAATATACATAATTACACCCAGACTCAGGACATACAGACATGTTCATGCACACAAATGCATGTCCTGTGTGGGAATCGAACCCACGACCTGCGGCGCGTAAGGTGAACCTTAACCAACTGCGCCAACTGGCCCGTCGCTTGTTTTTGTTTTCGAATTCGTAACATAATAAGTATAAAAACGTGAATGCAGTGTTCGACTGATAGCATAGTATACTAACATACATAATGAAATTCACAAAACGCATAGATGGAACAAAATGTTGGACGTAGACAATTATAAAATTAATTATAGCTATTTGGCTCAAACCGCCACATTGAAAACGAAAGCAGCCGATAAATTCTGTCTGTTCTCCAAACAATTTGGTTGTACACAAATTAATATAACAATTTAACAAATAGGCCTATTGGTTTTGCTAATCGAGATAGTCTAAATGATCATCTTTTTAAGATAAACTAAACTTTCAGGGGTGAATGTACTCATTATTGCAAACAACTTTTACTACGTGACAAAAGGAATGCGCGTAAAAAACACCTGTTTCACATAAAAGGTATTTATACTCAACAAAAATGCATGGAAAAAAGTTCAGCTATACAGTAAAACTGGACAAGACCGAGTAGAATGAGAATGCCGTACAAAGCTGTGCTCTGCAATTAATGTCTTTCTGAACGTAATCTTTTTTTGTGTGTTTGTAAAAACACGTTTTTTTTTCCTTTTTTGCTATTAAACCTGCTTGCTATCCCTTTAAGAATAAGAATTTTAATAGATAAACAGATGGATAGACAGCAAAGTGATAATATAAGAGTTTCATTTCCTCCTTTTGAGGTCAGGAGCTCTATAATTTACCCTCTATATAAAATGAACTTGCGGTTGGCTTCAGACCCACTGGATCGAAGAAACGTGTCAAAAACATAAGCACTTATGACTATAGCTACCTACAATTTACAAATAGGTGCCGTGCTTTTGTTATGATTATTCAATTGAGTTGGATCACACTTAGCAGGTACTTTATAAGAGGTTTCGTAACCCTCGTCATCTGTAGCCATCATAAAGATTGAACGGTAGAAATAAATTATGAATATTTTTACATAAATGACTAAAGATGTTGATGGAAGTTCTCATTTAAATATCTAATAATTTCTTTTAAATTTAATTCAATGGAATTATGTTATTAACTGTACTCTTTTTATCCGACTTCAAAAAAAGGAGGAGGTTCTCAATTCGGTTGTATTCTTTTTTTTATGTTTGTTACCTCGTAACTCCATTTATTTGGTCCCATTGTCATCAGATCAGGATTTGATTACTTTTTAGTGTACTTTGAAGTCGGTTTAAGTTTGTTGTAAAACAGTCCAATTATGTTTGATGTTATCTTTTTTTTAGTGGGTCTAATTAGGTAATTTTTCATAATTTTACCATCAATTTGGTACTATATAACATAATTTGTTAGTATGACAATAATGACGTTTATATATCAGCGTTAGATTGAGATTTTAGAGAGTAGCTATTTTCCAGATGCTAGAACGATGTGTTAAGGAAAACAAAGTTGTTTTTCCCGTCTGAGAATACTGTAGGCAAAGGGTAGGAGCGTGGGCTTTACAGCCTTGCCCTGGAAGGGTAGGGTCAATTGCGCGCGTTACAATTAATTAACGCAAATTAAATAAAAACACGTCTAGACGCATTTTTATTATAATATATATAATATAATACGTGTGAGTATTATGGCTATAAATAAAAAGTAACTAAAATACTTACCAATTCTGATGAATGGATGAACATCTAAAATGTCCTGGAAAAACACAACCTTCGACCAACACTTACCATGGTGTGATGACGGTGACACAAGCCTATAAGTGTAACATATTCATTGATCTACAATTGAACCCGCATACCTACAGTCTATGCAAAGAGAATCAATCGCTAACGATAAGTCTACAGAAATTCTCTCCTTTACAGAACGTCTTCATTTACAAATTCTATTTGAAGTACATATTTTTTGTAACGCGGAGATTACTGTAAAATACTCAAAAATAAGCTTGAAAGATATATTATATAAATATAAAAAAATGGTGGAATGAAATATGTCATTAATATTTAACTCAAAGCGATTAGACTTTGGTCTTTAGAAAACCAAAATAAACGATATCAGTCAAAAGGCAAAACTTGCTAATTGTGCTAAAACTATTTTCATACGATACATATTAAATTAGTAAAAGCAGGTAAGTTAGTGGCGCGTATGATGGACGGTAGCACCCATGCAAAACCCTTACTGCAACATAGTCTCTAAAAATATTATTCTCCGACCCTGATGTAATTTTTTATTTGGTAATATTTAAAGACTTTAAGAATACTTTACTTTTTTAAGAATTAAAACAAATATTATTAAGTACAAAAACTAAGGATATAAATATCCTCCTAAAATAAAAATCATATGTGAAAAAATCAAATAAAACCTATCAACATATGTTTGCCAAGATCCAACTTTATCAACGACACGCTCATAAAAAGATAACAACCCCATAAAAACATCACAGTCAGTTAAAAAAACTACTCACGGACAAATATGTTGGACATCAGCGTCGCAGGCAAACAGAACACGATAACCAGGATATCAGCCACCGCCAGATTCACAATGAAGAAGTTGGTAACAGTTCTCATTCGCGGCGAGCGATACACCACCGCTATCACGAAACAGTTCCCGACGAGACCCACCATGAACACCAGGAGATAAGCCGCGCAGTACACCGCCGTCATCGCACCGTTATGTCTATACATAAATTCATCAGTAATCACACCTAAGTCAGACCTGTTCATCGTAATATTCAACCGCAGTGGATGATGACGGTCCAACGCACCCTCCATGTGAGTCGATAGCGGCTCCAAGTCCGGCAACACACTGTTCTCAGCCACAAATTTACCGTTCATCACCTCCATTATAGAGTTCGATAACAGATCAACCACGTTATGATTCTTCGTGTGGCTCTCTCTCAAGTGAGAGTGATTATGATGACGCCCATGATGGCGGGTCGGATTCTGTGTCGAATAGTTCAGAAAGTCCGTCGCTTCCTCCGTGAAGAAATCACTCGACGGTATTCTTAATGGAGCCATCATTTAAACAATCATTTCCGAAACACTTGATAACTGTTCAACAATTTACGATTCGATCGCACGACACAATTATTCATTCATTAATTCACACCAAAAGTGAGCAAATCAAAAAGTTTAGCGGATAAATAAATTTCTAATAGTCCATTAGAAAAGTATGAAAAGTTCCGTAGTGGTGGCGCGGCGGGTCGTAGCGGGTCTACGCGCGTCGTAGCCGGCGGTTGAGCGCCGTCTGCTCGTAGACCCGCTACGGACGGCGTAGGCCCGCTTTATCGACGCATGTGCATTTCGATACTTGCCAACACAAATCGCTATGCACTTCCTATCACTCTTACCTTGTAGGAAATAAGACATAGATTGCGTTACATCGAAATATAAACAAGTATTCAGTCGAATTGGAAGGTCGTGAAAATGCATCGGGAGGCCGGAAACGTTAGCATTTCATGAATTTTAATTGGTGTGGACAGTGCGAACTAGTAAATGCAATTCTAAATGGACATGAGAATCGTAGTAACACTGTTTTTGTGATTAAAATGAACCGCAAGCTCTAAGAATCTTTTGATTTTGTAACCAAAATGGCCGTATAGACTATTAAATTAAATGAAACAGAAAACCCGACTGCGTAAAACAAAAATTAACTGAAAAGAAAAAAACCAAGCTCTCTAATCTATAGGATTTTGAATATAACTTGAATTTTATAAGGTATTGCATTGACAGGTAATTTGGCGCAGTTGGCTAAGATTCGACCTATCGCGCCGCAGGTCGTGGGTTTGATTCCCACACAGAACATGCATTTGTGTGCATGTCCTATATGTCCTCAGTCTGAAGGTGAGATCATTTTTTTACTATTTACGGAACCAGTATGAAATCAAGTATGTGGTCCATACTGTTTTTTTTTTATACAACGAAGTTGGTAAACAAGCACACGGCCCTGATGGTAAGCGGTTAGCCATATAGACGCTTGCAACACAGGAAGCATCACTCACGCGTTACCAACCTTTACCTCCTCTCCAATGAGCTCTGGCGACCTTACTTACGCGCAGGAACACAACTTTACACAACATAAAGTTATTTGGCTGCGTTATTCTGTAAGGTGGAGGTACTTCCCCAGTCGAGCTGCTCTTTGAGCGAATAAACGCTATGCTTTACCTCTCTTAAATGCTTCGTTCTTAATTTTCATTCTACTTTCCTTTTAAATTTATTGTATCAACGAGTACTTAGCTACGGGTTGTTCAAAATACCTAACTATCAATGTGAGTCTACCTATACATCCGTCTATCTGTCTTGCACAACACGTGAAATATAATCCCCGTACGTAATCAATGCAAATCATGTTACAGACAACGCCGAACGCCATCCTAATAAAACCATGCAAATATAACCAAATAAATTATTTTTATTTCACATACAAACTACGAACGAGCATAAAACTATACTCAGATGAGTTGTCGTATTAAATCGTAAACACCATCTTAAAGTTAGGATTTTCTTTATTAATACAAGCGAGCTCGTAAAATTTTAGTGTTTCTAGAGTGCTTCTGTGTCCTCCACTACATATTATCATGCAGAACAAGGATGACAAGTTTTAAAACTAATTTAGAGCTTGCATTTTATGACATCGTTTTTCATAGGATTTATTGAGCTTCTTTGTATCAGTCAAAAATAATATCTGGAGATATTCTTCACTCAGAATCATCTCGACGGTCCCTACGTATAAACAGACATGTCCCATACATCATGTATGGGACATGTCTGTTTGTACGTAGGGACCGTCGATCTGATCCCAAATAAAGCAGAGCTTGTTATATGGAAACCAGACTCAGTACATAGGCTGCACTAAAAGTATCGGGAATGGAATATTTCCACTGTTCCAAATTTCCAAACAATGTCAAATTTCGCGGAGAATACTTCGAAAAGCAATAAATACATTTTTAAATAGTAATGTTGTGTCACTTCCTTGATTCCCGAAATTTTCAGTGCCGCCTCGTACAAGCGGACGTGTTCAAGTTCACAAATATTTATCCTATGGGAATCGAATCCACGATCTGTGGCGTGACAGAGGGTACATTACTTTACGATAATCCTACTATCCTAATACATTGAGCTAGATGACTAAAAAAATCTATTTAGTCCGTCTTTTACATTATCAAAAAATATAAGACACGTATTTTTTCTTTTGTCAATTAAACATAAAAATACGAAGATATCGTGTGTTGAAGTTCCGCGTGACGTCACGTTAGAGTACACTTTTTACTCTAAAGTGACGTCACGAGCCCCCACTCCCGAACTTTGACTCTCTTTATCTCTGTAAATGTTTAATGATTTGGTAATGTAAAAATACGTGTCAAATATTTTTTGATAATCTAACTGACGGACTCATTAGATTTTTTTTTACCTAAGAATCATCCCTTTGGCATGCTGGCATATAGGCATAATCTGAAATAATAAATATAGGATACTTCGAAAACAATATTATCCTCAGGAACGCGGGTTCGAAAAATTTGGTTTGAATTTTTGAGTAATTTATTTTGAGCTGAAACTTTTATAAGCAGATGTAATCTTCACCCGTTTCGGATACATATACCCTTTCCGAGCTTTCCTTTGTAGAGCTGTAAGAAAGATAGAATTAAACAATTTCAATTTCAAGATTTCTTATTTCACGGTTTCCTTCTTCACTGTAACCCTATGACAGCAGCGTGGGCTTAGTAATAAGGTCTATTTTAACTTAACAAAAACAAATTACATAAACTAATCTTAAACTGAATAATTACTACTACTAATACTAATACTAATCTTAAGCTCATATTCTATTATGATGCCTCCGTCATGCAACGAGTGGGTAGATCGATGGTTGGCATTTGCATCGAATGCACAACGAGAGGCAAACGTTAACCACATTCTTGTATAACCTACGCCGATACCCGAAGGAATGCCATCACGGAATTACTGGGGAAAATCGTATACCATCAATAATTATTCCACACTAGTCTCTACAGGCGGTTTCATTCACATTCTCGAGGGACATGTTGGTTTCCCGAGACAAAAAGTATTCTATGTCTTAATCAGGACGATATTCTATCTGACAAGTTTAAGATGCATTTTTAAAATAAAAACCAGCACTCGGAGACAATGTAACCTATTAGGCGCCGATCCCACAGCGAACTGTCTAGTGTTCTGCAGTCAGAGTTCTGCGTTCCACGTTCACTGTGATCTCTTCGGCGCTTTTGAGCATTGCACGCACCAACCGTGGTGGTATTGCAGAAATCTAGAACTATTGACTGCTCGCTGTGTGCACAATAGTAATAGTAGTTTCGACAAATAAATAAATAAAATAGTGAACGCAGAAAGCAGAACTGTGATCGCAAAAGTCAAGACCACGCGGTGTGGGACCGGGGCGCCTCAGTAAAAGAATTTACAAAATTATTTAGTGAGAAGAGATTTTATAGATGTGTGAATTTGTGACGAATTCATACATTTAGATTTTAATAATAAGTTCGGGTATCGATCTTTCACCTTCAAGTTATCAAACACTAAAAACAAAACGAAAAAATACAAGTCTCAATTTATTTCAAAAACAAAATACGTCGGTAAAATAATGGAAGACACTAAACAAAATTCAAAGAATGAATTGAACTTGGATATTAATTTTATTTGTTTAGACTGATAAATTGTAACTTATAAATAACTAGTAGACCCCCGCGGTTTCACCTATGTACGGTTCTTTTTACATAGATCCCCTTTTATCTGAACTAAAAGTATATGGATCCTCCTTATAATATCAGCTATCTGTCAGTGAAAGTTGCGTCAAAATCGGTTCAGCCATTTCAGAGATAAGCCTGATCAAACAAACAGACAGATAAAATATATAAATTACTTTTTATTATAAGTACCTTATGTACTTTCATATATTTATCTCCACAAATGATTAAAGGTGAGAAAATACATATTTACGACAACACTAAATACTTAAAATATATATTGTGGAGACTGGAGCCCGTACTAAGGTTTGACAGGTTGTTTTACAGGTCTCCAGGTCCCCACATCTTGGACCCGGTGTACAGTTTGTTTTAGACAATACATAAAATAAATCTGGGGAGACGCAAAGTTTGCCAGTAAACCACCAAATTAAAGTGTATAAGAAAATATTGTACATTATTAGTCGCGCCAGGCCGCTAGTTATTATTATAAATGTTTAATCGTTTCAAATAGATCTAAATTATACTTTAATTTACAGATATAGAAAAAAAAATACTTGAAGATTCGGTCTAAAATATTTTAATCCAATCTAGAAAAACGAGTCAATCTAAACCAGTCAGGGCAACGCAAGCAGAGAAAATTAAATATACAATATTCTTGGAACTATTTCAACAAATAATAAAATAAAACTGTTCGAGAAATATTACGTTTTCATTCTTAAAAACCTTCTGGAAACTGAAGTCTTTGGTAGTTTCTAATTAAGATGTTTTTATAAAGTGGTTTATTAGGTCAATTAAAAAGTTGATAGTGAAACACGTGCTTGATTTGACCCGACAATTTAATTTACGCAGATATTTCACAGCTTCGTTGCACTGTCGGGACTGTATCCAACTTATATTTTTTTATAAACTTTAGGTGATGTTCTAATAAACATAGAAACCCTGAAGAAAATTAGCATCTCTCCTGTCCACATTTTTGTTTTAAAACTCTTTGACTAAATGTTTTTTTATTCACCCGTTTGAGTTTTTTAGTGTTCAAAGGAGTTGCTGTGCTGACAGCGGAAGGGACAAAAATTACACATATATGATACAACGCTGGGCCGGCACACTAGCAGCACAGCGCCTTTTCATGGAGCTCTGCAGGCCTAGACAAAAATCATTTCTGGTAACGCTAACGCCAAACGCTAATTCCAAAATGTATGGCAATGACATAATCTACGATTATTTACCTTACGTTGTACGTAGTCGGGCTGCTCCGTATTTCAAACGGGAGAAACTACCTCTCTAAAAATATAAATTAACTAGCTTGTGCCCGCGACTTCGTCCGCGTAGAGTATTTCTTTTTTCTAGATATAAATCATTGTAATAATATAGAGCTTTATTCATGGCTATTGCCCGCAACTAAGTGTGATATTTAACAAAAGTTCAGGTAGATTGAGAGCTCACACGTAGGTAAGCATGCCACATAAAACTGGCAGTGGGAGTAACAGTCCTACCGCAAATCAACTCCATCATATTTCAGAGTTTGTCGCTGTGATGTTTTAATAGTCATCGCGAAACAAACCTTGATTGGGAACTGCAATCTTTTAAATTCAAACGGAAGGTCTTGATCCAGGCAGATCCAGTTAGTATTTTGGGCTCAATAACATTGCGGCGGAGAGCTGTTACTTGGAGTCTAGTTCCATTGCACAATTTTGGAGGCCGTATATTTCTAAGCAACATGACAGGGGCACCTACACGCAACATAAGTCTATGACACGAAAGACCTGGCGGATTTAGAGAGTTTAAAAATTCAACAGGATAGTTTACTCCATATTGACCATGGTGTCAACAGAATTATAAACTATTTCATCACCTTCGAATTAATTTATCAACATTTCGTTGATGGCAGCGGCTTGGTCGTTTTTATATCGCAATAAGTTCCTCAACTGTTGATACCACAGTACTGAGTACATAACTCATCTGGTATTTGTATCAGCCCATCTATTTGTGGAAAGTTTCTGTTCCCGATTTTTAGGAGAAGATCTGAAAATCTACCAGCAGAAACTTCACCTCTGAGATGTACTCTCATGTTTTGAGTAAGCTTCAGCACGTCAATTGAAGGCCATAAGACAGATCTCTTGATGCATGCTTTGATCTCATCTGCGCGTGTTCCTTTGGGCACTATCGGTAAAGTCACCGGCCAGCAACACCGTTACACCACTCATTATATTTTTAGTATTGCGTATATCCTGCAAACTCCTATTCAAGGCTTCAACTCCTCTTTTGTGCGCCATCGTTATTTCGTCCCATACTATTAGTTTAGATATACGTTCATAGTAAATTTAGTGAAGTTTACTTTGAAATTGAAGGACTTGCATGCACAACTTTATCCCCCTTTTCCTCCCTTCGGTGGTGGAATTATCACAAGCGCTGAGATAACCATACATTAATTTTCAATCGTCAACCTAAACACAAAATTTTAAGATCCTAACTTCAAAACTGACGGACTTGCATACAAACTTTCATCCCTTATTTTACCCTGTTAGGGGTGGAATTTCCAAAAATCCTTGCTTAGTGGATGCCTACACCATATAATAATATATTTAGTGAAGTTTACTTTGAAATTGAAGGACTTGAATGCACAACTTCATCCCCCTTTTCCTCCCTTCGGTGGTGGAATTATCACAAGCGCTGAGATAACTATACATTAATTTTCAATTGTCAGCCTAAACACAAAATTTGAAGATCCTAACTTCAAACCTGACGGACTTGCATACAAACTTTCATCCCTTATTTTACACCCTTAGGGGTGGAATGTCCAAAAATCCTTCCTTAGTGGATGTCTACACCGTATAATAATACATTTATTGAAGTTTACTTTGAAATTGAAGGACTTGAATACAAAACGTCATCCCCCTTTTCCTCCCTTCGATGGTGGAATTATCACAAACGCTGAAATAACTATACATTAATTTTCAATCTTCAGCCTAAACAAAAAATTTGAAGATCCTAACTTCAAAACTGACGAACTTGCATACAAACTTTCATCTCTTTTTTTACCCCCTTAGGGGTGGAATTTCCAAAAATCCTTCCTTAGTGGATGTCTACACCGTATAATAATACATTTAGTGAAGTTTACTTTGAAATTCAAGGACTTGCATACCCAACTTCATCCCCCTTTTCCTCCCTTCGGTGGTGGAATTATCATAAACGCTGAGATAACTATACATTAATATTCACAACTAACTTCAAAACTTCGAAACTGATGGACTTTCATATAAACTTGCATCCCCTATTTTACCCCCTTAAGGATGGAATATCCAAAAATCCTTAGTGGTTGCCTACACTGTGTAATAATATATTAAGTGACGTTTACTTTGAAACTGAATGACTTACATACATCCCATACCTTTTCACCCTGTCGGGGGTGGAATTGTCAAAAAAGCTGAGATAACAACACATTAATTTTCAATCGTCAGCCTAAACACAAAATTTGAAGATCCTAACTTTAAAACTGACGGACTTGCATACAAACTGTCATCCCCTATTATTAATTATATATTTACCCTCTTAGGGGTGGAATTTCCAAAAATCCTTCCTTAGTGGATGCCTCCACTGTATAATATTAAATTTAGTGAACTTTACTTTGAAATTGAAGGACTTGCATACACAACTTCATCCCCCTTTTCCTCCCTTCGGCGGTGAAATAATCACAAACGCTGAGATAACCATACATTAATTTTCAATCGTCAGCCTAAACACAAAATTTGAAGATCCTAACTTCAAAACTGACGGACTTGCATACAAACTTTCATCCCTTATTTTACCCTGTTAGGGGTGGAGTTTCCAAAAATACTTCCTTAGTGGATGCCTACACCGTATAATAATACATTTAGTGAAGTTTACTTTGAAATTGAAGGACTTGCATGCACAACTTCATCCCCCTTTTCCTCCCTTCGGTGGTGGAATTATTACAAACGCTAAGATAACTATATATTAATTTTCAATCGTCAGCCTAAACACAAAATTTGAAGATCCTAACTTCAAAACTGACGGACTTGCATACAAACTTTCATCCCTTATTTTACACCCTTAGGGGTGGAATGTCCAAAAATCCTTCCTTAGTGGATGTCTACACCGTATAATAATACATTTATTGAAGTTTACTTTGAAATTGAAGGACTTGAATACACAATTTCATCTCCCTTTTCCTCCCTTCGGTGGTGGAATTATTACAAACGCTGAGATAACTATATATTAATTTTCAATCGTCAGCCTAAACACAGAATTTGAAGATCCTAACTTCAAAACTGACGGACGTGCATACAAACTTTCATCCCCTTAGTTTACCCTGTTAGGGGTGGAATTTCCAAAAATCCTTCCTTAGTGGATGCCTACACCGTATAATAGTACATTTAGTGAAGTTTAGTTTGAAATTGAAGGACTTGTATACACAACTTCATCCCCCTTTTCCTCCCTTCGGTGGTGGGATTATTACAAACGCTGAAATAACTATACATTAATTTTTAATCGTCAGCCTAAACACAATATTTGAAGATCCTAACTTCAAAACTGACGGACTTGCATACAAACTATCATCCCCTATTTTACACTCTTAGGGGTGGAATTTCCAAAAATCCTTCCTTAGTGGATGCCTCCACTATACAAGGTATCTTTGTGCAAAATTTCAAATCTCTAGATCCAGCGGTTTGGGTTGTGCGTTGATATATCAACAATCAGTTTATCATTTTATACATTAAGATTATTATTAAGATTACCCTCTTAGGGGTGGAATTACCAAAAATCCTTCCTTAGTGGATGCCTACACCGTATAATAATACATTTAGTGAAGTTTACTTTGAAATTGAAGGACTTGCATACACAACTTCATCCCCCTTTTCCTCCCTTCGATGGTGGAATTATCACAAACGCTGAGATAACTATACATTAATTTTCAATCGTCAGCCTAAACACAAAATTTGAAGATCCTAACTTCAAAACTGACGGACTTGCATACAAACTTTCATCCCTTATTTTACCCCCTTAGGGTTGGAATTTCCAAAAATCCTTCCTTAGTGGATGTCTACACCATATAATAATACATTTAGTGAAGTTTACTTTGAAATTGAAGGACTTGCAATACACAACTTCATCCCCCTTTTCCTCCTTTCGGTGGTGGAATTATCACAAACGCTGAGATAACTATACATTAATTTTCAATCGTCAGCCTAAACACAAAATTTGAAGATCCTAACTTCAAAACTGACGAACTTGCATACAAACTTTCATCCCTTATTTTAACCCCTTAGGGGTGGAATTTCCAAAAATCCTTCCTTAGTGGATGTCTACACCGTATAATAATACATTTAGTGAAGTTTACTTTGAAATTGAAGGACTTGCATACCCAACTTCATCCCCCTTTTCCTCCCTTCGGTGGTGGAATTATCACAAACGCTGAGATAACTACACATTAATTTTCAATCGTCAGCCTAAACACAAAATTTGAAGATCCTAACTTTAAAACTGACGGACTTGCATACAAACTGTCATCCCCTATTTTACCCTCTTAGGGGTGGAATTTCCAAAAATCCTTCCTTAGTGGATGCCTCCACTGTATAAGGTATCTTTGTGCAAAATTTCAAATCTCTAGGTCCAGCGGTTTGGGCTGTGGGCTGATATATCAACAATCAGTTTATCATTTTATATATTAAGATATAAGATTTAAACCACCCAGCACCATAACCTATCGGCAAATGCGCGCATGGCCACGCGGCGGGTCACGCTTCACTGCTTCCTTACGCAACAAAACGCTGCACCCTTCACGCTAATTAATATTTTAAACAAACCTCCTGGATTTATCACGGCACTTTGTTTACCATCTACACTGAACGTTACTAGATGTGCTTTATAGTGTTTCAGTAGCTATTCCTGAGAGCCAAGTTTCGTTTAGGCTTTAGTCTCACGCTCCGCATTAAATATGCTACGAGACTTGCTTTCAATATTATTTGCAATCAGTCTATTGCAAATAAAAGTGACTACTTAATGTCAGGTGGATCTTCTAAATATCGAATTACTAAGAAAACTGTATATTTCTGAGTAAGACGGCTCACTGAAATGTGCAGCTTGAAACGAGCAGAACAAAATTGCCCAATGACCTAAATATTTGTGACAGAATGGATAAATATGCTCTATGAACATTCTCGGCCAAGGACAAACGTAGATTACAGTGATACATCAAATCTTAGAATATTCTTGCCCTGAACTTTCTTACTTAGCAGATAAAGTTGGGGAACAGAAAAATGGCTAGTATTTTTTATTTTGACATTGTAATACCGTTTGTTGATTTTGTTTACGTTTGACCACTATCTTGCCATGGTAACTGATCATGTGGTAAATGTTGAAAAGTACACAAAGCTTAAAGGGACCTGTACCTAAAGACTACCATGAGTTTTCTATGCTATCGTAATCTTCACTCGCTAGCGACTACGGTGAATATTTATTATGACGAGCACCGCCTCTAGTGGACAAATTTGGAAGCATTTCATATAAAATGTTTCACCGTAGTCGCTAGCGAGTGTAGATTACGTTAGCGTAGGACACTTATGGTAAGCGTACTGTCTCTTGAGTGCAGCTGTTGGGTTCACCACTACTAATGCGTTCCTACACCAACGTGTTTAAAGAATTAAATTATTAAAAGAAACGAAAAACCCGACTGTGTAAAACAACAAATAACTGAAAAGATAAAAACAAGTTCTTTTTGAATATAATACCTCTTTTTTTATTCGTGGACGCCATATAAAAATAATATACCCTATGACACTCCCACAGTTAAGACGAATCTATCGACACCATCCATCAAGCCGTTTAGGCTGCAGAGCGTGCGAAAGAAATAGACATACACTCGAAAAACATAACCCTCTTTCCGGGTCAGTCGGGTAAAAATGTTACGTACTCTACCATCGTGCTATATGGTTTCCTCAAAATTTCATCCTTCACTGAAAACCAGTAACATGATTTTCATTGTGACGTTTGATATCACCTCTCTGTTATTATTCAGTACCTGCATGGTATAGGTACTCGCGTCGCGAATGCGATAAGTCGCTACTGCCGTCTGATCGCCTCTTCTGGATTGCCTATACCACTCTGGCGGACGTGCGAATCCGGTCATGAACCCTCGCATCCATATGATGATATATGCTGCTTAATTTGGGAGTAGATGACCGTGTGTGAGGAATGTCCCAGGATATTTATTTATTTATATAAAGCAGAATGTCTAGCCCAGTTTTAACCCTGGTAAGGCACTTATTAACGTTACAGTTCAATCTACCACTTGGTTTGAAATACACTTAAACTAAGTCGTCTCAGCAAGAGAACCTCCTCCTTTTTTGGTTAATAACTAAGCATAAAACTCAGCAAGCAAGCTCTCTTCTTTGTAGGGAAACGTCTATATTAGCTTCTTAAGCAAATAAAAATCGATTCAAAGGTCTTAAACCTCTATAGAAAATTAGTCGGTATTATAAGTAAGACAATGAACAAGTTTTAGCATCAGACAGTCTGGGTCGACGTTATCAGGGCAATCAGTCAAGCCGAGAGTTCGGAGACACGGAACGATGGAGATTCATTCCTACTAGGATTAAATGGGGATTTTCTCATTGAATACTCATTTCTAGATAGAATATCTTGTTGAATGAAGTTCAAAAAACGAACATTTCACCAAAATTCAAAGGTATCCAAAACGATATAATAAAAAAAAACAACCTAATATTGTTAATTGAAAGTCCGGGAAAAAATGCATAATTCCTACATGTCTTCATGATTTAAAGCAGATAACATCCCAAGCGAGCCAAAATCGTTTCTAAGTCTACTTCTTTTTTTTGTATTACAAAGGTACTGTCACCACACTGTTAATAAATGAATTAATAGGATCTATATTTCACTCAACTTTTTATTACACAATTTAGGGTTGTCGACGCCAACTTTTCTTTATGATTACTATTCCCCACTGTTTTAAGTATGCTTGTAGCTTATTTTCTATATGGCATTCGTAACAAAACCTTTTCATAATTTGTTCTTCATTTGCCCTTCTGGGGCGTAAATTGAATAAATGGCTTTGACTTTGACCTCTAGGACTACAGTGGATGATTTTTTTTTTTTTTTTTTTTTACTATTTATAGGCCTGTGTTTGACCGCAATCTCACCATAGTAAGTGATGATGGCGGCCGAAGGTGGTCAGCACACAAAGCCTAAAAGGAACTGGCTCTCAAGTGCAGCTGTCGGAACACACCGAAAGGTGCTTGGCGACATATTTTCAACTTGAGGGTGGTAGCCAGCCAGGCGGGTACTACAAAGTACCCTACCACCGTGATATGGTTTCCTCACGATGTTTTCCTTCACCGAAAGCTCAAGCGCATTGTAGGATTCGAACCCGGGACCTTCGTCTCGGTATCCGACGTCACTACCACTGAGCTATCATCGCCTTAACATCGACATGACATCTGATATCCCAGAGAATAAATAATCATTTACCTATCTCCTATATTTTAAAATGACACTTTTTCTTTGCCTGCACTGAAATTTCGGGAACAAAGGGCCGGTCGTCTGCTGTCCATTTCTTGGCCACTATTCTGACAATGCTGTAGTCCACTCCTCTCTCAGAGACAACCCTAAAATCTTATCCCGTGACCACATAGAATATTGTAAACATGGTTTTTTAATTAGGTAATTAAGTTTTAGTAGAGGAAGACCATAGGTCGATGACTCGAATAGTAAATTACCTTTATACGTTGGCGAAATTGATTTAATGGGCTGATTATTTTAATTGCTGCTTTATTGTCTTTGGGCTGTTTACAAAATAATTACAAACAAAACAACACGCAATCGAATACAACGCAAGATAGTATTTATTTCGAACTACAATGTTTTTGATCATGCAATCTTATGGTAAATACTAAAATGGGTAAGTGCACCAAGCGTATGAAGAAAGCGGTTTTCAAATGCTACTGTCGAAGTAACACGTACCTATTAGGTATTTGGTAAAATGGAGGACGATAGACTTAGTATATTTTCACTGCGCCAAGCAGACCTACGATAAAGAAGCGTGGAAAAGATAATATATAACAATCCTTAGAGTGTAAAAGACGCATACACAATTTTGACGTGGGCCAAAATTTCGAGTAAGAGCCCATAGCGTCTCGAGTACTTTGAAATAATTTATTATAGTGCAAATAAAACTAGAAAAGTGTTTGTTATAGACATTGTGACTTTTTCCTTGAGCAACTGTGACATGCATAGAAAGAAATTACCCACAAAATTATACGCTTCATAGGGAAATATTTATAGATAGATAGATGGATAACTCTTTATTATACAAAAAGTATTTAACAAACTATAAAAATAAATGCATTACTGTAAGTACAATAGGCGGTGTTATCGCTAAGAAGCGATCTCTTCCAGAAAACCTTAGGATGGAGAGGAATTTAGACACGTTATTTATGTATTCTTTCACAATCAAAGAATTTTCTAATGATAAAAAGTTATAAATGCCTTTATTTCTCGTGTTGCATTGATATTTATTACGGACTTCCTACCGGGACTTCCTAGCGGTCATTTCCTAAGTACAAGTGGTTACCAGTCAGGCCACGTTAGGTACAATGTTTCTGAGTTCTTGGGTTTCAATATGATGTTTTCCTTTTCAACGACCTTCTGGACGTCAATACACCGAGCTAGATATATACAGGGTGTTTTTTTGGTCAGTGACAAGCGACCTAGGAGCGGTATTACAAAAAATACATTTCCAAAAATGGACTTAATTCCATTAAATACTGTAAATGCGTTGAGAAATACCTTATTCAATTTGAAATAAAATTGCCGCAAAGTATGGTCACTTGGCACGAGCACAGACTAGAGCTAGGCGCAAGCCGCCATTTCTCCACCCCTTTACTCCCGTTGAGTATTACGTCTATATTTTAGCTTATTACATGATTTTCAAAATAATATTATTTTTATTTTTATTATTATAAAAAAATAAAGTATTTTCTTTATATTTTTTTTCGCACCAGTATCAGTTGTATCATGGTTGTATTATCGACCCTGAGTCGCTCGTCGCTGAGCAAAACAACGACCTGTATATATTTACAAAAAAGAAAAACCAAATAAATGCAATTATAGTACGTTATCGTACTATAATTGCATGATGAACGTACCTTTTAAAAAAACTATAGTAAATTGTTTAATTTCCAAACAAACATTTAGAGCTCAAATTGGTAGTAAAGCGTGGGGTAATGAAACAGTTTTTCTAAAGATTTCCAAACCACTCATCTAAAAGACTTTTCAGTAGTGGTTGGCAATAATTTAATTACTTAATTCAGCAAACCGCATGTCGAGACGTCGTTAAATTATTGAGTGCGTCAGACGCGCTCACTATGGCATGTGCAAGGAGTTTTGGTTTTGCTTTTAATTTTTATTATCATTTTTATTGCCTTTGCATTATATTTACTACCGGTTATTCTGAGTTAGACTCTGGCTTCCGAACCGGTGGTAACTTCAAATTAGACTTTTATGAGTGACCCCTCTGAATGGTATTGTTTTTTTTTTGTTTCTCTTGGGTTTTAGCCATAGTGCAACGATACATACCTTATACCATATGTTACGTTTTTATTTCTATAATCACATATTTATACATGACTCAATTTAAAACTCCAACTGTTACAATATTTTTTAGTTAGATCAGGTTTGCTGTCATTCGTGATTGAATTTCTTGACTCCGGTCGGCCATCTTGAAAAACTTCACTTGTGAACGTAGCTTGTGAACGAGCCGCCGAACGAGTCGTGGATAGATTAAGGTCGGTAATGAGAAATTAGTGATTTTTATTAAGATTTTGTCCTGATGAGCATAAGTAAATTTGTTAAATGGATTGTGAATCGTTTAATTTTAAACCCTTTTGAGTTATTGTCACACATACCTTAAGCTATGTCCTAGATCTGTAAAAATCATCATTGTCCGATCGAACACCGTTTTGCTGAGCCAACAACTAATATAGCGAGGCCGCACCAAGAGCATTTACCTCAGTGCGTACTTTTCCGGTCGGCAACGCGGTCGCATTCATTTAGCTTATCCATCGATCATATAATTAGACGAAATAAACAAAGGTCTTCTTATTCAGCAGTCGTACCACAAGGGTCGCGTCCCCTACAATCATAATAATTATTTTTAAGTTCAAGAAGTTACTCTTAAGTCTAATAAATTATTACAAAAAGCAAATGTGTAATTTTTATATCTCTCACATGTCTTAAATTGTCTCACTGATGTTAGGTTGGGAAAAGACACGATAATCCGAGTTGGAGTTGGAAAATAAACACTCGCGGTTTTCATGGAACGCCGGACATCAGACACTATGCTGAGTAATCAGTTATGGTAGTAGACCGTGAGATTGGGGATCCACATAGAAATTCCTTAATAAACATCAAAGATCATTACATATTTATTACAATTACATATGACAAGTTTATAAACATTATCATTTAAAAACAAAACAAAACTGCTGTTGGTAAGTTTGGTAGTTGTTACTGTAAATGGCCGAACAGATTTTCACGAATTCATTTTAGTTTGTGTTTATTTTATCATAAAGCGTGCCTTAAACAACTACTTAGCAAGAGAGTCGACTGAAAAACACTGACGTGAATGACAAGTGTCTTGATTAGATTTATAACATCGTGAGCCTTGATGAAATGTGTCGTCCCAATCAATTTTGAATAATAAAATATAAACGCACCTCTTAAGGTTCAAGAACCCCTCAAAGTATTTTTATTGGTATTTCACAGAAAAAGTAATAATTAAAGTCGTCAATCATACACATCACATCATCAAAGAAATTTTGTTTCGATTTTTATTCAAAAAACAAATTTTGATTTTTAGCACAAAGATAGATCGTACACTATCACAAACCAGGATATAGCCTGAGAAAATAGGACATCACTAGGGAATGCGAATAAAACCGAACTACATTGTACTATTAATATTTTTCCACTATACAAAGTTATTAAAATGTTCTAAGAATAATTTACATGATCAATCATATTACAAGTAATTTATTTTTTTCATTTTATTACAGCATTTTTTATAAATTCTATTACTACTAATACAAGTTCGCCAAACTACACATAACAATTTGTTGACGAAAGAGGCGCTCGGGATACATACGCATTTTATAATATTACTAGCAGACCCCCGCGGTTTCACCCGCGAACGGCATGAATTTTTCGCGCAGAACACTAATTATTTTTCAAAAATTAAAGTAGTTAAGTTACTCCTTATAACATTAATCATTAATCCTTTCCTCCTCCTTTCCTTTCCTCCTCCTTTAACTATGAACCGGAACAGACAGACAAAAATATTTAAAAACTCAATCCGAATTTATTAAAAAATAGGTTGAATTCACATAAAAGCTTGGTGCAATGCGTAGATAGAAAAAAAAGAAGATTGTAGGTAGATAGGCTGTCAGCGTATAGCGAAGAAGATAGCGATAGTTCGACATAATTACATATATATTTGGATTTTTATCGTATTTAGACGAAATTATCTATACAACTTGCGTGATATTGACAGAAAATAAACTTGAGTGTAGTAATCCTTTGATTTACTTACTATATCAGTTAAAAAAAACTACTGACCGATGAAAGGTTATGTTTGGTTCCTTTCGTTCACTACGGCTTTTACAGCCAATTACACAACAATTCACCATCACTACACACCAAACAATATCTTTGAGAATATATACAAAGCAGCGTTGCCAGATTTTTTTTCGGTCAAAGCGGTATTTTTTAGCTGCTTGAGTAAAAGAAAAGCGGGAATCTATCGCCGAAAGCGGGACATATAAAAAAAACCCGGCCAAGTGCGAGTCGGACTCACGCACCGAGGGTTCCGTAGAAACTTGTAGGTTGGCTTGGTAGGTTAATAGTTCAATAATCACGGGAATCGATTCTCGGAGATTTCTCCCCTTTTTTCGATAATGTTGTAATATAATGGCAATTTTTTTATGCTTTTTGCGATGTAACGGCAAAACGCTTTTCGGATTTCTTCCTTTACTTGTGCTACATGGAATTGCTTCTTGCCAAATTGTATGATTCTAGGTCAACGGGGAAGTACCCTATAGGTTTTTATTCCCTTGCGAGCGTCAAAATATGCGGCATATACGGACGTATCTTTTGATTGCGTTGACTTGGAAGTTTGTTTTTTGTATATCACAGTGACATTTAGCGCACATTGGCGCGGTTCTCCAAAAACACCACTGTGGTGTTTAAAGCGCGTCACGGATAAGCTGGTGCCATTTCTGTGCAGTGGTGTCTTTATAATTTCCTACTTCTACGTCCAACGATGATTTCACCGCCGAGTATGCCTCGAAAAGCTGGACTGAACCTGTCACGCGCGGGACATTCAATTTTGGGTTAAAAATCGGGACGTCTGGCAACGCTGATACAGTCACAAATATCATACAATTAGGGTTTCACAGTTTCACTGCTCTCATCA
This sequence comes from Polyploca ridens, assembly GCA_951394255.1. Classification (NCBI taxonomy): domain Eukaryota; kingdom Metazoa; phylum Arthropoda; class Insecta; order Lepidoptera; family Drepanidae; genus Polyploca; species Polyploca ridens. The sequence goes on along the minus strand of OX596255.1, from coordinate 16,027,203 downwards.
ACAAATATCATATATACACAAACTTTTTTGGCCTCAACAACACAGGTCAAACAATAAAAACTTATACGCGAGTGTTGCGGCGATCCAACCTCTGCGGAAGACAGTGACTGGCCGACAAGACTGTGACAAAGAATAATAGGAAGAACGATTTTGAAACTGTGACAGACGACGACATATCGACTAGGAAATAGATTTAATGGAAAAATATAATTTCTTGGCCTTGAAGACTACGGTTTCATTTTCCTCACAACAAGGTGGTCCTTCGATTCAAACGGACAGCACTGTAAATATAGTTCACATTATGTTGTAATACATGTTGACTCGAAGTCAAAAACGAAAAATGCAAAATACGACAACGACGGCTGAAGCCGCCGCCACGGCCGCCACCGCCGTCACCGACAACATCGACGAGATCACATCAAGGCCAAGCTCGCCATCAAATTCTGTGGCATCCACAATAAGAAGAAAAAGGCTGCTGGATGCCCAGATCGAAACGGCACGACGACTTGCGCAAATCGAAAAAGACCTTGCGATTAAGGAGTTAGAGCTGCAGACCGCTGCAATTGACGAAGACCTTGACAGCCGCGCCCCCTCTCGGGCACCTTCGTTAAGAAGTTTAATTTTAACTCAACCTGTACCAAAATCTTCCGCTGTCACCACATCAAAACCATCTGATGAGGTTAGTACCCAACTGACAAAACTGTTTGCACGGCAACTATCTATCAAAAACCTGCCAGACTTTTCCGGGAGCCCAGAGGAGTGGCCTCTTTTCTTTAGCCAATTTATGAGCACGTCAAAACTTTGCGACTATACTGATGCCGAAAATATTGCACGTTTGACTAAATGCTTAAGAGGAAAAGCGCGTGACGCCGTTTCTGCCTTATTAATAAGCGCTACAAACCTCGACAAAATTGTAAATACTCTTAAATTAAGATTTGGCAGACCTGATTACATCATTGAGGTGATGCTTAACAAAATTCGAGACAGACGAAATATACGTCATGACGACTTAAACGGCCTCATTGAGTACGCGACATCTGTTCAGAATATCGTTGCAACCATGACTGCCACAGACACGGTGGGTCACTTGACAAACCCCGTTCTAATAAAAGAAATCATCGGGAGGCTTCCATCCTCGTTACAACTTCAATGGGGATCATATGTACAGAATAAGGATTTAAAGACTGTATCCCTATCTGACGTCGCGGAATGGCTCATGTCAGTTGCCAATGCGGCAGTTCACGTCGCACCATTGTTGCACTTTGACGAGACTAAGAAAGATACGTATAGACAAACCTATAGAGAGAGACGGCCTGTTCTTACGACGACAAGAACGAACGCCTGCTCCCTATGTAGTGAGTCACATGACCTACAGAAATGCGCCTCGTTTATTAGGATGAATGTGAACGACCGCTGGGCGCACGTCACGAAGAGTAAGCTCTGCTTCGCTTGTTTATCAGCACGACACCAGTTGAAGGACTGCAAGGAGAGTTCTCGATGTTCTGAGCCAGACTGCTTCAGACGTCACCATCCGCTGCTGCACGCCTTACCACTAGACAGAGCGAGAGTGCAGCCGATTACGAGCACTACAACTGTGACGACCGTAAGCCACTGTACTAAAGAAAATGACACGATTCTCTTCAAAGTGACTCCTGTTGTAATTACGGGTCCGAAAGGAGACGTTGAGGCCCTAGCTTTCTTGGACGAAGGTGCAGCTCTGACTTTGATCGACGAGTCCCTGCTAGAGCGCGCCGGGATCACAGGCGCTGCGTCCGACCTACAGCTACGCGGCGCAAATGGAATGACAGCTACGGAGTACTCATCGAAGTCCGTATCATTCAATATACGAGGGCGTTTTTGTAAAAATGTATATAGACTTAATAATGTTCGTTCTGTAAAAAGTTTGAATTTGCCTGTACATAATTTTAGTTTTAAGAAACTTGTTAATAGGTTTCCTTACTTAAATGAACTTGTAAATAACTTTGACATTTCGACGACATATGATCAACGACCTCTAATTCTGATAGGATCTGACAATATCGACCTTATTGTTACCCGTAAAGTTTTTCAGGGACCCGTCCGCGGACCCATCGTGTCACAGACGTATCTAGGCAATATTATACACGGTCGGTTGTCCCGATTGACTCCTTCTGACGCTTTGACTTTTCACTTATGTGCATGTGACGAACTCAATGATACTTTTAAACGGTTCTATACCACCGAAGCCTTTGGCACGAAGTTGAAAGTTGACACACCTCGGTCTCGTGAGGATGAAATGGCTCTTGCCATCTTACATAATACCACCAAACAACTTCCGAACGGACGGTGGGAGACCGGGTTGCTATGGCGACAGGATAACCCACGACTGCCTGACAGCTTTGCTATTGCAAAGTCAAGGCTAAAGGGCATCCAGCGTAAAATCCATAAGATTCCTGAATTCGGAGTGCAGTACAAAAATAAATTACAAGAAAATTTAGACAAAGGTTACGTATCGAAACTTAGTACAGGTGAGGCCAAAATTAAGACTAATAAAACTTGGTATTTACCTCACTTTGCCGTATTTAACCCGAATAAACCAAACAAGTTACGCCTTGTGTTTGACTCAGCAGCAACGTCTGAAGGAAAATCACTTAATGATTTTTTATTGACAGGTCCAGATTTGTTGACTTCACTTCCCGGTGTTCTCTTAGGATTCAGAAGCCGTAAGATCGCTGTCATTGGGGATATTCAGGAGATGTTTCACAGAGTAATGATAAGAGAAGAAGACAGACAAGCTCAGCGTTTCCTGTGGGAGTCCGATGAGTACGTCATGAACGTTATGACATTTGGAGCTGCCTGTTCACCGTCATGTGCGCAGTATGTGAAGAACAAGAATGCACAAAGGTTTGAACAAACTCATTCAAAAGCTGTAGACGCTATAATCAACCGCCATTATGTCGATGACTTTATCTATTCCATTGATACTGAGGAAGAGTGCATTCAGATTGTTGATGACGTCATTATGATTCACGCAGCGGGTGGTTTCAATATGACAAACTTTACTTCTAGCTCCAAGAACGTTCTGAAGCACCTTCCCACTGACAAACTCGCTACTGGAGGTGTCAAATTCCTTTGCGACAATGAGTACATTGATCGTGTGTTGGGAGTGAACTGGGATCCGTGTGCTGACTGCTTTACTTTCCTATTGAAGCTTCTTAAGATAGATGCCGAGATTAAGACTGGAGAAAAGAGACCAACTAAACGTGAAGTACTAAAAGTTATCATGTCAGTTTTCGATCCGCTGGGATTCCTTTTGTATGTGACTGTGAATGCTCGCATACTATTGCAAGATATCTGGAAGACGCTGATTGGCTGGGATGACGAGATAGAGACGATACACTATGTAAGATGGAAGCGATGGCTTCAACAGCTGTTAAGTGCTCGTGACGTACGAGTACCACGTTGGCTATTTACCGACACCAACCGAAAAGAAGAACCCGTAGAGCTTCACATATTTTGCGACGCAAGCTCGAAAGCCTTTGCAAGTGTTGGATATGTGCGATATATGACTGCTGGAAACACCTGGAGCGTTTCTCTTGTAATGGCTAGAGCTAGGGTTGCTCCCCTGAAGACATTAAGTATACCAAGACTTGAGCTCCAAGCCAGTCTCATGGGTGCGCGCTTAGGTAATTTTTTATTTAAACACATTGACTGGCCAATTTCAAAAGTTATATACTGGTCGGACTCGAAGACTGTCCTGAGTTGGCTGAGATCAGAATCAGGAAGGTTCAAACCTTTCGTTGCCCATCGCGTTAGCGAAGTCAGCGAGCTGACGGAGGTGGGGAACTGGCGATGGGTTCCCTCGCACTTAAACCCAGCTGACGACGCTACTAGGGATGAACTTGCTGAATCTGGCAAGTGGATGTCAGGCCCAGACTTTTTACATGTACCTGAACACATGTGGCCTACCGAGGAGGAGCCTAAATTATTAGACCATGATGACATTGAGGTAAAACAACTGCACGTCCTCGTCAATGACATAAGTAAAAGCCTACCGGACGTCAAGAGGTTCTCTTCTTATTGGCGATTAGTACGTGCGACTGCATGGTTACAACGTTATCTCCATAACTGCAAGAATAAATTAGACAAACGTACTGGTGAACTACGCGTCGGAGAGATTAGCACAGCCGAAACTCTCTTAATAAAAGACAGCCAAAGACGGTTCTATGCGGACGAAATAGAAACCACTTTGAAGTCCCAATCGGTTCGCAAGAGTAGCTCGCTGCGACTGTTATCACCTTTTTTGGACTCAGAACAAGTTCTACGTGTTGGTGGTAGAATTTTAACCGCTGACATCGACTATGACGCGAAGAATCCTATTATCTTACATCCTAAAGATTCACTGACACGACTTATTGTACAGCAATATCATATAGACGCAGGACATGTTGGCAAGGAGACAGTTCTTAACAATCTACGCTCGAGATTTTGGATTATACACGGCCGAAATGCCGTCAAATTTGCGTTCTCAAACTGTCAAGACTGCAAAATTCGCCGCGCAGAACCCTCACCACCTCTGATGGGACAACTACCGAGCATGAGACTGACACCAGGTGAACGAGCTTTCACGAACACAGGACTCGATTACTTTGGACCTATGACCGTCAAAGTAGGTCGACGTCACGAGAAGCGCTATGGTGCATTATTTACGTGTCTGACAGTAAGAGCCATACACATAGAAATAGTCGCTGACTTGACAACTAGTAACGCTATAATGGCTTTACGACGCTTTATAGCTAGACGTGGATGCCCGAAACAGCTATGGTCAGACAATTCTACGACATTTAAAGGAGCGGACCGAGAACTCCGTCAGTCAGTTCAAACAATCGACAATGAAGAGCTCCTTAGGTTTGGTAGCCGACGAAACATGGAGTGGCATTTCATCGCACCTAATGCTCCTCACATGGGTGGCTGTTGGGAGCGATTAATTCGTTCAGTGAAGACCGCTATGAAGATAACTCTGAAAGAGAGAGTCCCATCTGATCAGACTCTTCTGACCATCATGGCTGAGGTTGAGTTCATGGTTAACAGTAGGCCCCTGACCTACGTACCGCTTGACCATATAGACGACTTACCTCTTACACCAAATGACTTTCTCCTGATTAAGTCAACCGAAGTAGACTCTACGTTTGGACAGTACTCTGAGCACGACCTTCTGAGACGAGGTTGGCGAGAGTCACTGATGCTAGCTGACTTAATGTGGCGGAGATGGGTTAAAGAATACCTGCCGACACTGACACGACGCGACAAGTGGTTTAAGGTCACAGAACCCCTTGCTGAAGGGGATCTAGTGATAATTGCCGATTACCAGATGCCACGTAACATGTGGCTGCGTGGTATTGTATGCAAGACGTACCGTGGCAGTGATGGTCAGGTGCGGATTGCGGATGTTATGACAGGACCTGACGTGACTGGACAACGACGACTCTACAGACGACCTGCGACAAAGCTGTGCAAGTTGGACGTCTGCCGCTCCTCATCTTGAGTATTAGTCTTCTAATACTGGAGGTGGGGATGTTGCGGCGATCCAACCTCTGCGGAAGACAGTGACTGGCCGACAAGACTGTGACAAAGAATAATAGGAAGAACGATTTTGAAACTGTGACAGACGACGACATATCGACTAGGAAATAGATTTAATGGAAAAATATAATTTCTTTGCCTTCAAGACTACGGTTTGATTTTCCTCGCAACAGCGAGATAGGGACAAAAATACGCTTAGTTGTGTTTACACTTATACGTTTTGACATATGCATGCGTATCTTGGCCTGTCTACCTGTAATTCTCCGTCTACGGTGCAATACTCTTTAAAATTGGAATGTCAAATATCAAAGAATATTTAAATCAAAAGCACTAAGGAGTATTGATATCAACTTCGATGCAAATCATCCCTAAAATAACTTTCTACCCCTTTTTTACCCCGTTAGGCGATGAGTTTCAATAAAATATGAAACACATCTTCCATCAATTCTGTTAAAGAATGTTTATGCAAAATTTGAAGTAGATCGGACCAAGAAATCACGTTGTCCCATACAAACTTTGCCTCCGTTTTTCACCCCCTTAGGGGTAGAATTTCGGAAAATCCTTTCTTATCGGATGCCTACGTCATACAAAGAACACACCCTCCAAGTTTCAGGTCTCTACGATCAGCGGTTTAGGCTGTGCGTTGATTGTCAGTCAGTCATTCAGGACAAAGCATTTTATATTTTTGTATATCACAGTGACATTTAGCGCACATTGGCGCGGTTCTCCAAAAACACCACTGTGGTGTTTAAAACGCGTCACGGATAAGCTGGTGCCATTTCTGTGCAGTGGTGTCTTTATAATTTCCTACTTCTACGTCCAACGATGATTTCACCGCCGAGTATGCCTCGAAAAGCTGGACTGAACCTGTCACGCGCGGGACATTCAATTTTGGGTTAAAAATCGGGACGTCTGGCAACGCTGATACAGTCACAAATATCATACAATTAGGGTTTCACAGTTTCACTGCTCTCATCAACAAATATCATATATACACAAACTTTTTTGGCCTCAACAACACAGGTCAAACAATAAAAACTTATACGCGAGATAGGGACAAAAATACGCTTAGTTGTGTTTACACTTATACGTTTTGACATATGCATGCGTATCTTGGCCTGTCTACCTGTAATTCTCCGTCTACGGTGCAATACTCTTTAAAATTGGAATGTCAAATATCAAAGAATATTTAAATCAAAAGCACTAAGGAGTATTGATATCAACTTCGATGCAAATCATCCCTAAAATAACTTTCTACCCCTTTTTTACCCCGTTAGGCGATGAGTTTCAATAAAATATGAAACACATCTTCCATCAATTCTGTTAAAGAATGTTTATGCAAAATTTGAAGTAGATCGGACCAAGAAATCACGTTGTCCCATACAAACTTTGCCTCCGTTTTTCACCCCCTTAGGGGTAGAATTTCGGAAAATCCTTTCTTATCGGATGCCTACGTCATACGAAGAACACACCCTCCAAGTTTCAGGTCTCTACGATCAGCGGTTTAGGCTGTGCGTTGATTGTCAGTCAGTCATTCAGGACAAAGCATTTTATATTTTTGTATATCACAGTGACATTTAGCGCACATTGGCGCGGTTCTCCAAAAACACCACTGTGGTGTTTAAAACGCGTCACGGATAAGCTGGTGCCATTTCTGTGCAGTGGTGTCTTTATAATTTCCTACTTCTACGTCCAACGATGATTTCACCGCCGAGTATGCCTCGAAAAGCTGGACTGAACCTGTCACGCGCGGGACATTCAATTTTGGGTTAAAAATCGGGACGTCTGGCAACGCTGATACAGTCACAAATATCATACAATTAGGGTTTCACAGTTTCACTGCTCTCATCAACAAATATCATATATACACAAACTTTTTTGGCCTCAACAACACAGGTCAAACAATAAAAACTTATACGCGAGATAGGGACAAAAATACGCTTAGTTGTGTTTACACTTATACGTTTTGACATATGCATGCGTATCTTGGCCTGTCTACCTGTAATTCTCCGTCTACGGTGCAATACTCTTTAAAATTGGAATGTCAAATATCAAAGAATATTTAAATCAAAAGCACTAAGGAGTATTGATATCAACTTCGATGCAAATCATCCCTAAAATAACTTTCTACCCCTTTTTTACCCCGTTAGGCGATGAGTTTCAATAAAATATGAAACACATCTTCCATCAATTCTGTTAAAGAATGTTTATGCAAAATTTGAAGTAGATCGGACCAAGAAATCACGTTGTCCCATACAAACTTTGCCCCCGTTTTTCACCCCCTTAGGGGTAGAATTTCGGAAAATCCTTTCTTATCGGATGCCTACGTCATACAAAGAACACACCCTCCAAGTTTCAGGTCTCTACGATCAGCGGTTTAGGCTGTGCGTTGATTGTCAGTCAGTCATTCAGGACAAAGCATTTTATATGTATAGATAATAATAGCACAAAAAAGCTATCTATTTAAAACAAAAAAAGAATAGAAACTTAAAAATGACACAATAACAAGTCATCCGCTAAGAATATTGAAATATATTATAATTCTGCAATTGAAATTCTTAATCTTTGAAACAATTTCAATGAATATTCAACTTGTTTAAATGTATTCAGAGGAATTTGTAGACTGGGAATTGATACAGATACCTCAGTACAAAACTTGAAGCACATTTCGCCCACTAGGCTCAAAAAAAAAGTACTAAAAACTCTAATCTGACACTGATTTGAAGTCAACGAAAGAGCACAACGTATTCCGTTGAAAATATTTCGCTGACTTCAAATCAGTGTCAGATTAGAGTTATTTCATACTTTTCAGTTTATTCTGAAGTCGATTAAATTTTTTTTAATTACTTTTTTATTTCGTCATTTTTAGTTTTTCTTAAATGCACTAGAATTTGACCAAGGTTATGAGATGTTTTTCCTTTGACACCACACCCGTAGCTCGTATCAATATGCTAAGCCGTCACACATATTTGTCCATATCTTAAAAACTACTGAACCGATTTCGATGAAACTTGCACTGTTCCCTAAGTTGAAGTAAATTTAGACCAATAAAAAAGAATAGTTACAATCCAATCAATATCTTCGGAGATATGCGTGGACAAACATACTTACTTACAAACACCTATGAACTTTTTTATATTTGTTTGGAAGCCCTAATAGACTATCATATGTGAATATATTACAGTTCCAATAATATTACATACATACGTGTCGAATTGATAATCTCCTTTTTTTTAAGTCGATTAATAATGTATCTAAAAGCGACAGTTCCCCCACCCCTATGAGCTCTGGCAACCTAACTCATAAGCAGGAACATTTGGCTGCGGTATTTTGTAAGATGGAGACATGGTGGAGGACCTCACCGGTCGAGCTGATCTTTGAGCAAAACAAAATGCTATGTACCTCTCTTTCAGCTATTTTAAACTAGGGTTAAAAATAACCCTGCATGTAATTAGGTGAGAAAAAGGCTACGTTCACAATACTCACAACCTTACGATAGGTAAATATACTAAATATTCAAATTAATTGAATGAGCATTGACTTCAAAAGTAATAGACGAGACAAAAGCGGCATTAATGATATGAAAGGGGTGCGGATCAACTTGTAATTTAATTGGGAGGCCATTATGTGATATGCGACAGGGTCGTCGGCCTCCCTTGATTTATTGCCCCCTTTCCGCGAGACACTCAACCAGTGGCGAACCTAGTGCGAGAGCTGGGTATACTTTTTATGGGATCTGAACATTACTTTATTTGTTTACATTGTAAATGAGTTTAGATTTGATTATCTCACTTCATAATACCTTGCGATAGGCCGATGACTTACCCGCACTTATCCAGAAATCGTCAATTCACTATGACTAATAACTCTACTACTAATAACTATTTAAAACTAAATTCTAATATATAATATAATCAATTTCTGGACACAGTCATCTGATCCCAAACTCGACGGGGCTCGTACTGGTAACCAACTAACTTATATACTTCAGAATAATGACATACTAATATAATATACTTATACATATACGGCCTTACTCATAAACGCTATTTAATTAAATCTACTGAATAAATGGTCAAATAAATAACGTCACCTTGCTGTCATTGTCAAACAATTTGACGTTATTTAGGTGACCACTTAATCAGCTTATTAGTTAAATAACGTTTTATGAGTAAGGGGGATAGGTTTTATATACCCAAACTCAGAACAAACAGCCCAGAAATCTGCAGTTTGACAAACAGTGTAACTAGCCCTACTCACTACGTCGTGAGTGTGATCGTACGACCATGTCAAATAAAACAATTAACCTCTCCATAAGTAACCGACGCGCTGCGTGCCAATTTTCATGACGATTGGTTGTGCTGTTGAACTCACTTTCTCATTTATAAAATTAGAATGATTAGGATAATTAGGAATAGGATAAGGAAGTTAGAACTTGCAACTAGCTCCCGAGCTATGATACATCAGTCAAACCCTTCATACCGAGTTGTGATTTCCACGAGCTAACATCCTCTTGATGGGAAATCACGTTTTATTGCACATAAACGTATTTTATTTAGGTACTCTTAGTTTAAGTAGGGTTTTTACATTTACTATATCGTTTATTACAGTTTTCAGTAATCGTACTACTTGGAAATAGTGTAAGTAATAATAAGTAGGTACTAATTAGAATCAGTTTAGTGCTAATTGTTTTATTAATTACTTACTATTTTTAACCGACTTCAAAAAAAGGAGGAGGTTCTCAATTCGTTTGTATTTTTTTTTTCTTTTTTTAATGTTTGTTACCTCATAACTCCGTGATTTATTAACCGATTTGGAAAATTATTTTTTCTATTCGAAAGGGTATACTTCGAGTTTGGTCCCATTGTCATCAGATCAGGATTTGATTAGTTATTAAAACAGTCCAATTATTGTTGTAATACATCGAAAGAGCTGACTTTGAAAAATAAATTGATTTATTTTTGAAGTCTTCGTTCCCCGTTATCATTTTGTTGGTTTTATTTTTCATTTTCAACACCGAAAATGCTCCACGAGTTCTTCTTATAAATATTTTAAACGCTTTCTATCTTTCAAAGTAAAATTCTGCAAAGGCCTAACAATTTTACCTAAAAGTTTTATTAAGCTTTTAAACACGAAATAAGTATTATAATACCTTTTTCTATTCCCGCCCTAAAAAACTAATCCTTGGGCTAGTTTTTAGATTTATTATGGACAGTTTAGGCACCTAGGGTTCCACTAATACCCTATTGTTCCTAATATCACGCTGGGCGGTAATTAATTTTCAGGAAAAACAAATTGTCTTTTATCACAATGTTGCCTACAATCTATACCTAATATAATAGATGATACACGATAAAGTAATTCTTAGAACTAAAAGTAATAAAATACTGTTTTATTTTGTATGGTTTCAATTAACTATTCACATGATTGATGTTCTGTCTAATCAGCTCTTTTCTGCTTAGATTTACGACTTTTGCCATATACTCTTGTCACGACGCGACGTTGAAAATTAGAACATTTGAAAATTATAACATTTTAAAATTGGATAATATGAAAATTTGGAAATAGTGTTAGTGACCAGAAGCAATAATTGAAAAAGGTAAAGTCGCATCATTACACTCTAGGCGTCAAATAAATCCCACCAAAAACATTTTTATGTAAAATGTTGCCGCCAAGACATATGGCTCGTACTGTCAAAAAGTTATCAGATCTCATGTAGAGCCAAGCTTATAACTCTACATGCACTTACTCTACGAGCCCTAACTTCACAAACTCTACACCTTAGTCAAAATATGTGCTTCGCTTCGCTTGGCGGGGGGCACTTCCGTGCCCCAGATCCCACCAAAAACATTTTTATGTAAAATGTTGCCAAGACATAAGTTTTTGGCTCGCACTGTCAAAACGTTATCAGATCTCATGTAGAGCCAAGCTTATAACTCTACATACCCTTACTCTACAAGCCCTTACTTCACAAACTCTACACCTTAGTCAAAATATGTGGCTTGGCCGTTTCCCCCAAATACCTGTGATGTATTTCCCATTGTACACTTGGGTGTATTTCAAGCTTCATTATAGGGGTACATTATGACCAATAATCTTCTTCGGGTTACACCAATCCACTATCTCCACTTTACAGGCCGCAAACACCATCGTCACCAGAAGAGAGCAGGGTAGTACTGGACTGCGAAAGCAAGAAATTAGACGGGCATATTTGTAACCGAATTCATATTAATATTGGTCATTCCACCTTCCAGGCGTCACATTGGCTACGGTAACCGCTTACCATCAGGCGGGCCGTACGCTTGTTTACCGACTTAATCATATAAATAAAATAAGGTATAGTATTATTTTGGTCTAAAATCTAGACGATTTCTGCTGAATATGAAAAAGGAATCCTCAAAACGTTATTGAAAAAATCTTTTGCAAGAAATGCTTAGGTACTTACCACTAAGAATCGAAGGCACTCCTAACAAAAATCAATATCGTTCAATATTATAAACATAAACCCTAATATTCAGCTTGTAAGCTCAAGTAGCTATACAGTTGCGCCCTAAAACGTTTTTATAGAAAAAATATTTATATCACTCAGACAAAATAGACTCGATGGGTGGTATATGGAACGCTGCCATTATTATGGTCCTTAGTTTATTCTGAGCTATTGACCTGGCTATTTTCTGCAATGATTACTAGGTAGGTATAATTTACTGTTATGAGCTGAATGTGTTTTAATATACACTGACTCAGTAGGCGCCCTCTTTATATTTTCTTTATCTATCGTAAGGAGTTCACCCACCTAATAGGTACTAGTTAGTTATAATATGTGTATTTTGGTTTGTGACTAAATCACGTCGTCAAACTTTAGTTAGGTTCGTCATGCTAAATCTAACTCTGAAACCGCGATAAAGCAAAGATCCCATTATCCGTTCGTTTAACTCACACCAAAAACATGCCAAGTTCCAGATAAGCTATTTTATAACTATTAACAAACGCCATTATAATCTTCATAGTCAACAGACTCGTAAAATTAAACATCAAATTTTATTGTCGACCTTAAATCATCGGAATTAAAGCGATTTCACCGCGCTATGCTAACTTCGTGACCAAAGCAAAAAGCCTACATAACATAAGACACCCGTATCCTCCATAAAGAGTTACCCGACCGAGTTAAAGTAGGCCAAGGACTCTTGCAACTGTAAAGATTTAATGACAGTCCGTTTTTGGGCGCACTTTCCGTCTACGGGTAGCGGCCGGTCCGCCAGAGCTTATTTATGAGCTGAGTATTTTAGAATCCGTTGGGCATATTTAATGATTTACGTAAAGAGTAAGGTCAGGCAAGGGTTGCGCGTAGTGAGAGAAATGCACCATGCTTAATTAAATAGAGACCGTAGAATGTAGTAGTTCTAGAGCTATGAATGTTAACTTAATTAGCCTACCAGGGCTATGTTGAATTAAATAGGACTCTTTACCGTTATTAATAGTCGGTATACTATTATTAAGTTACTATTAGCAGTAATACTAAATCCCACCAAAAACATTTACATGTAAAAAGTTGCCAAGACGAAACCATATGGCTCGCTCGCACTATCAAAAGATCTCATGTAGAGCCAAGCTTAAAAAACGTTACAACTTTACAAGCCCTGTAGGGACTCATAGCTTTATCTCGACAATACATTATAAATAAAGCGTTCGCTGTATGCGCCGCTCGCAGTCGTCAAACACAGTCGCCATAGAGTACTGTTCCCACTCTCATCCCATTCTCAACCGTTGCCTTTTGATAAACACACGTGTCTTGTTATTATTGTTGTACACTCCCTGCTGTATATAGCGTAATAAAATTATATTCGCAAAAAAAAAGGATTAGCCTACGAAGAATCCTAAAAGCCCTAACTTCACAAACTCTACACCTTAATCAAAATATGTGGCTTGGCCGTTTCGCTACCGTCACATGGGAGTAAGGTGAAAAATTTATTCACTATTCACAGTCAGGCAACAGTTGTAGTTATTAACAACCATTGTTAACCCTCTGCATTATTTATTATCTATAAGGAATGTTTTCGGTTATCATCATCAATATAATCTTCTGGCATAGTTGTCTAGGCCCTTGGACATGTCCGTCCAATGAACATGAATTATATGAATAAAGCACTCGAACTTATTGCCTCCCTGGCTTTATTTTTGTCAGTAATTGGCAACAATTTGACATCCCTTCGTAATTCTAGGTGGTCCTTAGGTGATAGACGCCACGATTGACCGCCTGTATCCATAAAGAACTGCCTTACGTATTTCATTTTATACTCATAATTTTGTGACTACTAACGCCATCTGCTGGTGAACTTTCGAACTTCTCACGCATATAGCTTCTAATTTTCACAAGGAGCATAAAGGCGGTTATCACACTGCCACGCACCACGCAGCGTAGCGCGTTAATGCGTCTCTTAACGTTGCTTGTAAGTATATCCGTTTGTATAGAAAAGACGCACATTCCAACACACTGAAAATGCATCTACGCGCGTTCATACAGATCACGGACCTACATGCGTCTCGCCCCGCACCTACGCGCGTACGTGCGCGGCGAGACGCAAGGTATGGCACAGAGTCTCATACTACCGTGCGTGATTTTGTATGGAATGAGTCAGAGCCGCCGTGAATCCACAGAACGCACCAACGCGCGTAAGTGCTTAAAAATGCCCGCACGATGATGCAGATCTGCACTCCCGCGCCTACGCGCATAGGTGCGGAGCAGTGTGATAATCGCCAAAGTGTACCAAAGTATCGCCAAAGTACCTATAGTAAAGTAAACCCTATTCCTAAACCCATCGTACAATTTTATTAACCCAAAGAAGCGCAATGACGCTCATTTTGCTTGAAATCTATTTCGCCAATTTCCCGCCACTGACAATGTCCTCCGATTGGCTATGTCAACGACACATGCTCTCTGATTGCCAAGTTAAGACTATGAATTAAGAACACACGATGCAGTGATTGGTCAATAGATCTCTATGAATTGGTCCTTACGATTGGATTACTTGGTATTAGTACCTAGGTACTCTCTACAAAAACAAGTTATGGAGTCTCAATGATCTTGGCCTTGAGACAACGAGACTATAAAGTTGTTTTTATTCGGATATTTACATAAAAATCACATAGACATCACTTGCTTGACCTTCTAGCTTTAATAGATACCTATGTACATTCAACATACATGATAGTTTTACAGAAGTCTGAGCATATTCGGCTCATAAAATCCAGGATACTAAGTCCTAAAACCGGGCATAATAAAACCTATCTTGTTAGAATAATGAGTACCTATTCCTTCATAAAGAATCGGATTTTATTAAATCGTATCGAATTGTTTTAACCCTGACCTACAAAAGAACTCCTTACCTAAGCTTAATTAACTTGTATATAGGTACCTTAACTTTAATTTTTCTTAATAATACCTACTATATATATCATTCAGTGCTGTAAGAACTTTTTTCTTTTGTTTTATTATGTTATTTTTAAGTTACAGACAAATAAACGTTCATTTATTTTTTATCTTGTTCTGAAAAATACTATTATTATTTGCCTGAAAAACGTTGGCAACCTTGACCTTACTTCATATTTGACATTTGACATTTATTTGACACGTGCGATCGGACGAACTTCACTCGCTCACTACTTCAATCAGTTACGACCTCCATTCATCCTTCGTAGTGTTAAATTACCGATTAAAACATCATTTTCAACTAATTCTACTTAGAAACGCATAATAAAACCTTTATATAGGTTTAGTAGTGTAGTTTACGAAGTTCGTTGTAGTTTATATTAAGTTATTTACTGAAAATGGCGTTGAAATCGTCGCCGGTGGTATTCGGCTTATTGGCCAGGCTATCACGACGTTCTTTCTCGACATCAAAGGCTTTGGCTACAAAGCCTGTCACCGTCCGAGATGCCTTGAACCAGGCGATCGACGAGGAGATGGAAAAAGACGAGAAGGTGTTCGTATTGGGTGAGGAGGTCGCTCAATATGACGGTGCCTACAAAGTCACCAGGTAACGTTTCAAGTGATTATTATAACCTTTCCATATCCTTATTTCCATTAGTTCTTGTGGTAAATTCACAATAAAACTTATGTCTTCCATATTCAATCATAGTTTCATACAAAGACATATGATTTTATTGTTTTTCACATGTATTCTTGATTGCAAATGTTACATAACCAAAAAATTTGTTGATAGATCTCGAGTTTAATGTTAATAAAGTTGATGGTTGTAACTGATCTACTTACTAAGAACTTTGTAAACATAGCCTCTGAACTGCACCTATTAGGTAGGACTCATCCACACTAGTATACATCTTATATTGAGATTAAATCACTATAAGAATAAAAATCCACTTGAGAGTAAATTCATTATCCCGCTAAAAGGCAAGGATGGATGATATATGTTATCCGAGAGTATTTTAATGGCGGTATATTTATGTATGAGATGTCAAATTCTTCTGCCAAATTCAAATTATGGTTTCTATCTGTCTGTATTTTCTTAACTGGTCGCGCGCACAACCAGACAAGAAAGACCTGCTAGAGTTAAAATTTATATGGAACAGTAACTAAATGACAGTTAATATTAAACCTTGTGTCTTATACGTCACAGTGGCATTTCACGCACAATGGCCGCGGTTCCCCTTAAACACAAACGGTCTGTATAAGGCGCTCGGAGGGTTAACAGAGAAACTTATTGTGAATCAGTTTATAACTCATAAGTATGAGCTAGTAATATCAACCTACATGCTTATGTTTATTTATATGTTCAAAACTGCAATGTATCTACTAATTTAATCATAAATTCTTTATTTTAATAATAAATCTAATACATTTCAGGGGTCTCTGGAAAAAGTATGGAGACAAGAGAGTTATTGACACCCCGATCACAGAGGCAGGCTTTGGTGGTATTGCTGTGGGTGCTGCCTTTGCTGGACTTCGGCCTATTTGTGAATTCATGACATTCAACTTCTCCATGCAGGCAATTGATCATGTAAGTTCTAAATGAAAACTATTGTGTGTGATAATAATTACTAGCAATAAGTAAATGTACTGTATAAGTCTCCTGCCAAACTATGGAAAAAATTGTTAGTAGCTTCTCGTTTAGTGCTTTTAATTATACGCACATACATACTATAATATGCTATAATTTTTTTAAACCAGATGTCTATAATCCAAAGAGAACAAAATAACAATACTGACATACATAAATTACTAAAAGTCCATCAAATAAAGATTAGATAATTATTAACCATCAAAGTTCACGCCAGTATATTAATTAATATTAACTAGTATCACATTTAATAAGGAAAATCAAAGAGGTGTTTATTTAGAAAAAAATATTGTTTAGTTATTTCAAGAATTACTTATTCTAATTAATTCAATAGGACAAATCTAAGCAAGTTTGTTTTCCTTGATATGGACGGAGATGTGATGTTGTTTCAGTATCACTGTCAAGATAAGATATATTGTAGATTATTCTCAACATTCATAAAAGTTTGTTGACATTTATTATGTCTATTGTTGGTATCATCCAGCATCCATTCACACATACATGTATATGTTGACTGAAAGGGTTTGTCTTTGCCTGTACTTTTAATAATTTTAGAGTTTTTTCAATGATTCAAAATTCAATGCCAATTAACTGTTAGGATAGGTACAATCCTATTCATATTTATTGTTTTTAATTAGTCTTGAAATACAAATAGTTAAAAGGATAATTTAGCTGTGCTTACTGCTTGATTTGGTGACATATATACAGGTGTATACAATTAAAAGGGTCAAATAATAGTAATTATTATCCTGGGACATTCCTCCCAGGATATTTATTTATTATTTATTTAGTATATCTAATACTGCGGTGCGTATCATATCAGGTAATAAACTCTGCGGCCAAGACGTTCTACATGTCGGCGGGCAACGTGCCGGTGCCGATCGTGTTCCGCGGGCCCAACGGCGCGGCGTCGGGCGTGGCGGCGCAGCACTCGCAGTGCTTCGGCGCCTGGTACAGCCACTGCCCCGGCCTCAAGGTGCTCATGCCCTACTCCTCCGAGGATGCTAAAGGTTTGGGCTCATTACTTGTCACATCACCATACACCCTGCCTGCTGGTTACCAGCTATACAGTAAAGCTGCACTTCTCTATCTTTGTGCTCTACCACTTTCACTTAATATTATTTTTATTCGTTTTCTTTTAATTTTATATGACTAAGTCGGTGAACAAGCATACGGCTCACCTGATGGTAAGCGGTAACCATAGCCCTATGGATGCTTGCACCACGCTGGGCATTGCTCACGCGTTACCGACCCTTCGACGGTCTACTCACAGGGAAACCAAAAAAAGTTATTTATTTGCGGTCTTCTGAAAGGTGGAGGGACTTCTCCGGTGGAACTGCTCTTTGAGCGAATAAACGCTACGCTCTACCTCTCTTATAAAATCAATCTTTTCAATTAGCTGAATACCCGCAATCATCAAGTTTATGCATTAGTCCTAAAGAAAACTACTGACTTTCTAGTACCCGTAAAGGTTCTACTGGTGTGTCGCTGCACCTGCACTTGGAAACCATTTCCATTCTTGGCTTTGTGTGCTTATCACCTTCAGCCATATGATCACTTACCATCGTAAATATGTAGTCAAGGACATAGCTAAAATTAATGTTGAATTTAAGACTTTAACTATAGATAATAATCATCAATTTTGAATTGCAGGTCTCCTAAAGGCGGCGATCAGAGACAACGATCCAGTAGTGTTCCTAGAAGATGAAATCATGTACGGTATTCCATTCCAAATGTCCGACGAGGCGCTCTCACCTGACTTTGTATTGCCTATTGGTAAGAAACCATACATTTTAATATATTTTAATGACGTTTTTATATGTAGTGTACTACTTATCAAAGTAATTTATTGAACTGAAAAGTTTGGTAAAATGTGATGTAGCCTAGTCATGCATTGTGTGTGCAGTGCTCCTAACTAGAGAGTCCCCGAGTCGAGAAACGTATCTTAGCCTATACACTTACGACAACACTAAGGGTATCTGCAGGGGTATTTTAAAACGTCGGAATCGCTATCGGAAACGGATTCAAAATATTACGAGGCGAATTTCAGCAATTGCTATTTTAATTTTCGAAAACTTTTCGTTGAATCGAATTGATATTTCGGTAAAGAAACATCAAAAATATTCGAATTCGGAAATTAAAAAAGCAATTGCGCAATATCGCCTCGGTAGTTTTTGATTCCGTTTCTGATATCGAATCCGAGCGTTTTAAAATAGCTCTGCTGGTGGCGTGGTTACCATAGCCTATACTCGCACGACAACACTAAGGGTATCTGGTGGCGCGGTTACCGTAGCCTATAGACGCCCGACAACACTAAGGGTATCTGGTGGCGCGGCTACCGTAGCCTATAGACGCACGACAACACTAAGGGTATCTGGTGGCGCGGTTACCGTAGCGTATAGACGCCCGACAACACTAAGGGTATCTGGTGGCGCGGTTACCGTAGCGTATAGACGCCCGACAACACTAAGGGTATCTGGTGGCGCGGTTACCGTAGCCTATAGACGCCCGACAACACTAAGGGTATCTGGTGGCGCGGCTACCGTAGCCTATAGACGCACGACAACACTAAGGGTATCTGGTGGCGCGGTTACCGTAGCGTATAGACGCCCGACAACACTAAGGGTATCTGGTGGCGCGGTTACCGTAGCCTATAGACGCACGACAACACTAAGGGTATCTAGTGGCGCGGTTACCGTAGCCTATAGACGCACGACAACACTAAGGGTATCTGGTGGCGCGGTTACCGTAGCCTATAGATGCAAGACAACACCAGAGCGTTTACTCACGCGTTGCCGACCGCATAAAAATCTCTACATTCTTCTTGAAGAACCCCAATTCAATGTATTATTTAAATATAAGTGCTTATATGGTATTAGGGGCTCCTATTGAATGTAATGATTAAAAATATAAGTGTGTATGTATATGCAGGTAAAGCGAAGGTGGAGCGCAGCGGCGCGCACATCACGCTAGTCTGTGCCGGCCGCGCCGTCGACACGGCGCTGCAGGCCGCCAACCAGCTCGCTGGGAATGGTAACAATACACACATACACTATTATTAGTCAAATTACTATACAATCTGGACATTGATATAAAACTAGAACATCTTCTGGATTAAATACTAGACGTTTGAGGGAAACACAGCAAAGGATAGTCATGTTTTCATAAAAATGGTAGTTTATTTTTAAACTAGCTGTCTCGCGCGGTTTCAACCGCGTTCCTGTCATTAAATGTAAACTATGTGACCCGGGATAGTGTAGCTTCCCAACAGTGAAATAATTTTTCAAATCGGTTCAGTAGTTTCGGAGCCTATTCAATGCAAACAAACAATCAAATCTTTCCTCTTAATAATATTAGTATAGATTTATTGTATTCTATTTTTACCTTAAAATAGGGGCATTGTATTATACTAAAAATAACGTTATATATTGCAGGTATAGAGTGTGAAGTAATAAACCTGCGGTCTCTGCGGCCGCTCGACTTCGACACGATCGCACAATCAATCGCCAAGACGCACCATCTGGTCACCATCGAACAGGGCTGGCCGCAGTCTGGTAAATACCTTTTTATCACACTCGTAAAGTGACATTTATTGCACCTTTTTCAGTATCATAATGCAGCTTATTACGCACTAGTGCTTTTTACTTTACATTACCGCACAGTTTTATGATAGGTCACGGCTTCCTTATCGCGGGCGCACAATACCGCCTCGCGTGTAATTACCAACATTGCACACTTGTATCATGTATGATGCACCAATGTGCATCATATCTTTTGCAATCAAAAGGCTGTTTTTAACCGACTTCAAAAAAGAGGAGGTTCTCTATTCGACTGTATGTCTTATTATTTTTTTATTTGTATGTTCACCGATTACTCCGAAACGGCTTATGCGATTTAGATCGTTTAAACTGTAATATGTCAAGGTAGATTCCAAGGCGGTCCCATATAAATTTTATCGTGATCTGACTGTAGAAATTAAAGATATGATGGAATTCCTCAACGGAAAACAGCAGAAACATCGCGATTAAAGCATTTTATTTGTATTTGAGAGAGGTAGAGCATAGCGTTTATTCGCTCAAAGAGCAGCTCGACTGGGGAAGTACCTCCACCTTACAGAATACCGCAGCCAAATAACTTTATGGTGTGTAAAGTTGTGTTCCTGCGCGTGAGTAGGGTCGCCAGAGCTCATAGGGGAGGGAGGAAAGATCGGTAACGCGTGAGCGATGCTTCTTGTGTTGCAAGCGTCCATATGGCTACGGTAACCGCTTACCATCAGGCCGGCCGTATGCTTGTTTACCGATTAAGTTGTATAAAAAAAAAAAAAAAAAAAATTAAAAAAAAAAGCTGTATTATTAAAAGATCTTCCACAAAAAAAAGCCTTGCTGATTTTCTTGCTGGGGTCTTCTCATTTTAAGTGTATTTCGAACCGGTGGTAAATTCAATTGTATGTACCAATTTAACGTTTATAAGTGCCGTATAGTATTACCTAACTGATATGGCGCGTCGTGGATCTTCATTCGCACAGAAAAGAAAGTATGGCCCCGAAGATAAACGAAAGAATGCTTAAAACTTACAATCACCCTTAGGTCACTACTATAAGGTTCATAATACAGTGTAGCTGTTAGTTACGTCTCACTTGCAAGTCATATGGTGGCAGCTGCCGACCAATAGCCGTTCGCGCTTTGAAAATGTATCTGCGCAGGTACATCGGTAAGCCATATCAGTCGGGTAATATAGTGTGCCGTCTTTTATGACCGAGGTTGGTAGAGGTGGTCACTATAGAAAATCTCAGTAGTTAACAAGGGGGTATACTGTAGTACCCAATTAATATGGCTTACTGATGTACCTGCGCAGAAGATACATTTTCAAAGCGCGGGAAACGCTATTGGTCGGCAGCTGCCGCCATTTTAACGCGCGCCGTGCGGAGGGGCGTGACTTGCGAGTGAGACGCGTAGACGGAACTAACAGCTGCAGTGTATTATGAACCTTTAGTGATCTAAGGTTGATTATAAGTTTTAAGCATTCTTTCGTTAATCTTTGGGGCCATACTTTCTTTTCTGTGCGAACGAAGCGCCATATAAGTTGGGTAATACTGTACTAGGGTCTAAATAATAAACTGAATTTCGACTTTGTTTTTTTTTTGTTAAAGTTTTAAAACGTATCGTGAACCTCCAGGCATAGGATCGGAGATCTGCGCGCGCGTGATGGAGTCCCCCTCGTTCTTCGAGCTGGACGCGCCGGTGTGGCGCGTGACGGGCGCCGACGTGCCCATGCCGTACGCGCGCTCGCTCGAGGTGCTCGCCATCCCGCGCCCGCCCGACGTCGTCGCCGCCGTCACCGCCGTGCTCGGAAACAAGTATGTTACACTTACTTCTTCTTAGTTTTAAGTTTTCCAACCATATTAGGACTTATTTCTGCCAGTGTCGAGTCAGTCACGATAAATCACTTTCACATAAAGTCTTAAGTCAGTCACCGTCCATAAAAGTCATGTTTTACTACAATGGTGGTCATTGTACTAAAACTTTTCACAGACTTTTTGAGACAACTTGAAAAGTCACGATACACATAATTCATTTCATTTCACTGGTGCACATGGATGATCTTTATTGAGTAAAATACCACCGAAAATACACAATAAAAAAATGCAACGTCACTCTGCAAGTTCCCGCCATAAAGTCCTATGTTACACTTACTCCTTAGTTTTAAGTTTGGACTTATTTCTATCAGTGTCGAGTTATAATTTCCAGTCACAATAATAGACAGGGAGATACTGGCACAAACTTCCTGGTCATTTGTACCAGTATGGCGACTCGTCAGGGGTCTAATTACGTAATGACGAAATAGAAAATGATGGTCATAGTGCTGGTACCAGCGAGTTATCTCCCGGTCTATAATGGCCGATTCGGACTTTTTGGCGGGAACTAGTGCACATGGATTGATCTTTATTGGATAAAATACCACCGATAATATGCAATAAAATTTAAATAAAAACGCAACGTCACTCTGCAAATTCCCGCCAAAAAGTCACACTTACTGCTCCTGCTCTCTTTCTCCATATAAACTTAAACTTGCTCTAACTACTCTGTGCGCGCATTATGCGTTACATTTTTTTTTTTTTTAAACAAGCTTTTATTCGTTTTGGATTGACACTGACGTTACTTATTGTTTTTCGCTTATCAAGCCCTTTCATTTGATACCCATATCATAGGGGTTACTGTAAAAATTATAAATCGCCATTTTGCGGCGGCCGCCATATTTGTTTATAAAATGGCGGCATTTAGGTAGTCGTGCATTGTCACGTGTTTGCCAAATTTCAGCTCAGTCAGACATTGGGCAGTGAGTCAAATGTAACTTGCAAGATTCGATTACAGACACCAGACAGGTAAAACTAAATAAAAGCTTGTAAAAAGAAATACAAAAGTCCCAAGTAAAAAATCCCAAAATATTTAAGTAGTAGTGAAAAATGCTCAAAGGAGTCCCGAGGCTTATTTCTACCGCTAGGTGGCGCTGACGCGATTCTAAACGAGCTGTTCTCACAATACCAAATATCCATAGAGCTTCCTGTTTACGTTGATTTTTTTCATTTACCCATTCGATGTTTTTGAGAACGTCCCTCTCATGGAGGAAAGAAAGAAGCGGAGATGCCGCAAGGCAATTAGGTCACGCGCCATCAATTAGGTCATGACGTCACAGTGGGCGGGAGCAAAAACCTTAGTTTCGAATGAATCGGCATCCCGTTCGGGTGCGATGTTATTTTGCTTTAATAATGAAGTGCGCTGTTGTTGGATGCAAAAATTGTTCAGGATCAAAACTGAAACATATTGATGGCATAACATTTTACGTATAAGTCCCTAAAAATTTTATTTTCATTTTAAATCACGTTTTCTCGTTTTTCGCCAGATTGCAGCTAGAGACATCTGTTGTCGAATATATGCATTCTAACCACTTCTTATCAATATCGTCTTTTTATCATTATCAGTGCACATTATTGTGACCAATTTCGCCTCAAATAGCTTGCTTAAGTTTATTTTGCTTCCTATAATTTATTTCATAGACAAATTACATACCTTGATACATAAAACAAGAAGAATTTAAAATAATAAAAATGCACCATCTGTCGGTAAGTAGTAGTACTAAATGATTAAATAAAAATGTGTGCACCATACCAGCAAGACACTATTTTATCGAATTTATTATCTTCGTGTAATTTTTTTCTTAATGGTAACTTATTATTGTCATCATATTAGATTCCCTGTTAATACAGATATTAGAAATGCATGGATACGTATAATAAAGAAACCGAACTGGACACCAACAAAGTATTCAAAAATATGTTTACTTAATTTCGATGAAATCTATAAAACAAAAAAAACCGGCCAAGGGCGAGTCGGACTCGCACACGGAGGGTTCCGTGTAATTTACAACTTTGCTAAGGAAAAAAGACGCCAAAAATATTGAATGAAAGGTAAATTGCGGTTTACGATTTATGACGTATTAAAAAGAAACTACTTACTAGATCTCATTCAAACCAATTTTCGGTGGAAGGTAATGTTTACATCATATATTTTTTTTAGTTTTATCATTCTCTTATTTTAGAAGTTACAGGGGGGGGTACACACATTTTACCACTTTGGAAGAGTCTCTCGCACAAACTATTCAGTTTAGAAAAAAATTATATGAGGAACCTCAATATCATTTTTGAAGACCTATCAATAGATACATCACACGTATGGGTTTGATGAAAAAAAATTTTTTGTGTTTCTGTTCTAAGTATGGGGAATTGGGGAACCCCTAAAATTTATTGTTTTTTTTTCTGGCTTTGTATGAAAATCTTAATGCGGTTCACAGAATACATCTACTTACCAAGTTTCAACAGTATAGTTTCAACAGTATACGTATAGTTCTTACAGATTCGGAAAAAAGTGACTGTGACATACGGACGGACAGACATGATGAATCTATAAGGGTTCCGTTTTTTGCCATTTTGATTTTAACATCTTTTTGATTTACTGTCTACCTACCTAATTACCCTACCTACCTACCCTATAGACCCGATACTCCATACAAGGAACACATTGGTGCCTATTCTGTTGTAAATCGCACTAAACTAATTTTAGTCACATCTCATCTCTTTCTTACGAACATGATTGAAAAAGGATAGAACATATTTTAAGTTGTCAAATTAATCTTTGCCGTCGTATTTTGCGTGTATTTAGGCGTAACCGCGATAGATGGCGACTAAAATTATATTGAAAACAAGCATTGGACTAATTTGACAGGACTAAATTTCTTATGTTCTTTGTTAGAAAGAGACATAGTGATATTAAAATTAGTTTAGTTGTGAACAACAGAATCAGGGCCATTACCCATCTTTAGGCTTTCGCCCGCAGTTGGGTAATAATAAATAATGTGGTCCCGCCATACTAACGCACATAGTATGTTCTGGAACAAAGTTTCATGCTATGTTACGCCATAGTGGCGGGTAGACGAACTAACATGACAAATAGCTAGTTCAGTTACACTGTAATAATTCCATTAACCGTTAGATGGATTTACAAATAATGGGCAGGTTTTCCATCATGGGGAGGAGCCATCGCCCTACTTCGTCCCCCTCTCACCCGCATTTTGGCGACGCTTCTTTCTAAAGAGATTTTGCCTTGCGGCACCTCCGCTTCTTTCTTTCCTCCATGGTCCCTCTATTGTCGAATGCATATCTATAACAATACTACTCAAAAGAATGTCTAGACATGTATAAGTAAAACGACACGTTAACATAAGAAACTGCATTGTTATTTTATATTAAATCATAAGAAGGACTTTTTAGCGGGAACTTGTAGAGAGACGTTGTGTTTTCATTTTTATTTTCATAAATTCGTGTATTTTGAGTTTTATTGCATATTATCGGTGGTATTTTATCCAATAAAAATCAATCATGTGCACCAGTGAAGTGAAATGAAATGAATTATGTGTATCGTGGCTTTTCATGTTGTCCCAAGAAGTCCGTGAAAAGTGTTAGTACAATGACCACCATTGTACTAAAACATGACTATTATGGACGGTGACTGACTGAGGATTATGTGAAAGTGATTCATTGTGACTAGAACTTATAATATTACTGCAAATTGGCAAAATACACAAGCCGTGTGACGCCATTGAAGAAAATAAAAAAAAAACCTATGAAGCAGTTGCTCACATTTTCTTCTATCGACCGACTTCGTCTCCTTAATGTTGCTGTCAAAAAAATATTTATATTTAACATTTTTAAACATGTTGATTGTTATATCACAGTTAACAGTTTTTTTATAGCGCTCTAAATATTAGTTAAATATTGCTATTATATAGACCTATTTCACAATTAGAGCATAGTTATTAACAAACCATATTCCCCTTTTTACATGAGATGGTTTAAACCAAAGAATTTATATGTACCAGAGGAATAGCCAGCCAGAATGTTGGGATTTGAATGGGAAAAATAAAAACTAGTCTTGAGTTAAATACTTATATTTTGAAATTATAGATAGACTGGTGTAAAAATAGATTTTGGATATTGTGATGAAAAGTTGAAAATATTCCAATAAAAAAATACGAATTTACCTGTAAAACGTATAATTATGTGGGTCATATATTTCTGTTCACATCACATTTGCTCACAGAAAAAGTGACAATGTCTATAACATACACTTTTTTAGTTTTGTTTGCACGATCATATTTATTTTCAGTAAAATACGAAATTAAACATTATTATTATTATTAATTATTGGCTCACGTCAAAATTGTGTATGCTTCTCTCTCGTAGAGTGTCATAAGGATTGTCATATTTATTTTAAATACACGCTATGGACGTCTGCTTAGCGTAGCAAAATCCTAAGTCTAAACCAAGTCTTTTAAAACATAGTTTTAAGATAGCTTCGGCTCTTTTTGTTAAATGACTTTAGACAGTGACGGATATATTTAAACCTCAGTTTTACTAGATATGATTTAAACAATCTCATCTTACTATCGGCCTTACTCATAAACGCTATTTAACTAAATCTATTGAATAAATGGTCAAATAAATAACGTCACCTTGCTGTCATTGTCAAACAATTTGACGTTATTTAGGTGACCACTTAATCAGCTTATTAGTTAAATAACTTTTTATGAGTAAGGGGGTAATATTATAAAGAGGAACGATTTGATTGTTTGTTTGTTTGTTTGCATTGAATAGGCTCCGAATCTACTGAACCGATTTGAAAAATTCTTTCACTGTTGGGAAGCTACACTAACCGCGGTAGGCTACTTTTTATGACGGGAACGCGGGTGAACCCGCAGGCCGGAAGCTAGTGTAATATAAAAGGTTAAGTAAAAATTATCTGATGTTTGTGAAACAGGTATTTTTTTAATCATACTTAGGTCCTACAATTAGTCGTTGAGGGACTGCATCCTGGCTGCAGCATCAGGTGAAGCTTACAGTTTGCTGTGAACAAAGTCCCATAGTTGAACCATTCTATGCCTTTCCTATAGCAATTTTGGAGTTGGATTAATATCTAAATTGACTAAACTAGTAATTAGTATATAAGAAAATTCATTGACTTAAAAAGGCGGACGTATTCTCACTAATAAAAAACTCTAAACACGTCCACAGAGTCGGCCACCTTTGCATTTGCCGGCTTGTACGTACAGCGAGGTGGCCAACTTGAGTGACACAGTTTTTTGTTAGTGAGAATATGTCCGGCATTTTTTTACGTTCATGACTTTATTTGACAATAAAATAAAGTTCTAAAAGCTACTGATTATTTGTAAGGAGACCGGCATACTTATGCGAGTGACATCGAGGGTAAATACACGATTCCTTGGCTCTTAATAAGTGTTAACAAAATTATATAAAGTAATAAGTGATGTATGAAAAATTCAACAAAGTATTGAGATTTTGAAAATATATTTCAGAACTCGAGTATTTATAAAAGTATTAAAGTTTCAATATCATTTAATGTTGTTTCTAAAAACTGTTTGATTTTGGACTCCCAAGAGTTACCATAATTCCCTACTGTTTTTGTATTATCTACAATATTTTATATGTTTAACATGCTTACTACGTACAAAAATACGGTACTTACTCATATTTATTTATTTTTCTAATTAAGTTGAATTTAAGTTTTGTTTTATTTTTATTAGAAATAGTTATTATGTTACTTTAATATATTATTACTTCATTCAAGATTATATATACAACTTTTACATTGAAATTAGTTTTATTTGAAACAGAAATGAACAACTATTGACATAGCATCCCATGTGTTTTTCTTTTACATTTATGAATTTAAACTATTCAGTGGCCCTGATTCTGTTGTTCACAACTAAACAAATTTTAATGTCACTATCTCTCTTTCAAACAAAGAACATAAGAAAAGGATGTTAGAAATTTAGTCCTGTCAAATTAGTCCAATGCTTGTTTTCAATATGAATTAAGTCACCATCTATCGCGGTCACGCCTAAATACATGCAAAATAAGACGGCAAAGATTAATTTGACAACTTAAAATATGTTCTATCCTTTTTCAATCATGTTCGTAAGAAAGAGATGAGATGTGACTAAAATTAGTTTAGTGCGATTTACAACAGAATCGGCACCAGTGTTGCATTATTTTATCATATCGTTTCGCCATCAGACTCTTAAGCACATTTTAACATATATTTTTTCTTACAGAATAAGCGCATCGAGTAAGCAGTAAAGCAGGGAATCTCTAGTGAAATTACATCTACAGAATGATTGTAAATAATAAATTATTTATTTTATACATAATGTTGTGTCGTCATCCTGATCGCAGTAACTGTTTCATTGCCATGTGATGTATCTATGTAAGCAATTATGTCTGTTATATGAATGGAGTTAGATATTATTATTTAAATAAATCTATTAGTATTTTTATATGTGTTGTATTTAATTTAAAGATAACCTTATGGCCTCAGGAGAAGGGACTAATCCTATGAGTTATTGAAAAGTGAGAATTGATTCATGATCCATGCTGCTATTACAGTTTATTAGGTAAATAGTGTTTCATGTGTAAGGGGCCAATTGAATAGAATTCTTCCGCATTCCTTATAGTTCTCCAAGAAAGAAACGTCTAGGGCCTATGTCTAAAGCAGTGATTCCCAAAGTGGACCCCCAGGGGTCAACAAGAGACTCAACGGGGGTCTACGTTAGATAGATCTAATCTTCAAATGTTTGGCGAGTTTTGCGAATATGGCAGAAACGAAGCAGATCCACCGAAACCAGGTTTTTTAAGTGGTCTACGAGAAAAAAAAATTGGGAAGCTCTGGTCTAGAGTATCAATTGTAACTACCTACCCATCCAAATGGACGTTATTGTGTGATTTCATTAAGACTGCGTCGAGCAAAAAGTGAAAAAAGGGCAGTTACGGTTAAGTTGA
Organism: Polyploca ridens; assembly: GCA_951394255.1. Classification (NCBI taxonomy): domain Eukaryota; kingdom Metazoa; phylum Arthropoda; class Insecta; order Lepidoptera; family Drepanidae; genus Polyploca; species Polyploca ridens. The sequence continues at coordinate 15,998,157 of OX596255.1, read as the reverse complement.
TATTAACGAAAATAATTTGTTTATACAGTGAAAATCTACATAAATGTTACAATAGATAATGTATTTACAATGTTTGTGAGGCAAACATATGGAATATGGTATAGGTTTTTTAATGGACTCATATGAAGTTGAGCAAAAGTCTACAATAATGCGTGCTGGGATTCAAAAGATTTCGTATATTTTTCCTTAGAAATATTCTGTAGAAATGTAGTCAGTTAATTCTCTAATATGTAATCTTGCAGTTTTGCGACTGATATTTTCATTATATTGTCTAGAAGATTTATTATGATTTTATTCAAAATGCGCTCCGAATTCGCCATACATTTTTACTATGGGCGCGCGACGTTAAATATATACGTGAGATACGGCGCTCGAAAATTTAGTCGACCACGAGAGCTCAGAGAGAGACCACGTCTCTTTGCGGAACGACTGCTTAGGAACACTCGATCGTTTGTGACCCCAAGGACTCACAAATATCGATTTTGAGAGCAATCGGACCAGTATCTAAAAAGTTCAACATGGCGGACATTTTTTCAACATTTTGAGAAATGATTCTTGTTTTGTGACCCCAAGGACTAACAAATATCGATTTTGAGAGCAATCGGACCAGTATCTAAAAAGTTCAACATGGCGGACACTATTTCAAAATTCTGAGATAAGATTCTTGTTTTGTGACCCCAAGGACTCACAAATATCGATTTTGAGAGCAATCGGACCAGTATCTAAAAAGTTCAACATGGCGGACATTTTTTCAACATTTTGAGAAAAGATTCTTGTTTTGTGACCCCAAAGACTCACAAATATAAATTTTGAGAGCAATCGGACCAGTATCTAAAGAGTTAAACTAACTGCAACAAAACTTGATATTTATTATGTATTTTAAACAAATATATTATTTTGATGACAATTGCGTTTACATAATATATGAATAGAATATGGATACATTAATTAGTATTCCATACTAGTAATTAGCTACACATAATACAATGTCCTCTCATTGTAACTGATGTCAATCAACACTAAATATTATTATTTTAAAAATTTAATTTACTTACTTATATCGTGCGGGTGCAAACGGCCAACCGAGCTGAGAGTACTGACTGTTGTGTGCGTGTCGACACACACAACGCTAACCCGCAGTAAAACACCTATTTGCCGCGCGCTGCCTTCGCACGACGCCCTCTTAAATAAGAAGGTAAAATTTAATGATTTCCTCATCGTGGAATTGCTTCGCGTCTTCATGATAAGATGACGATCGAACGCAACTCTATCAATACAAAAAAAATTGTAGCACTGTCTTTGCTAGTAAAGTAGGTATCTCAATATAATAACATGAATAAGAAATCATCTAAAATCGTGGCAACAAAGCGCACAGTAGGTAGTATTCTAAATGGCGAGTAGTTCCAGTAGATGTATTGTGTAGGTGGCGGGACGTCCGCGCCGCCCGCGCCCGCGCCCGCGCCCGCCGGGGGACGCGCGGTGACACTATGATGGATCGCGACTTGCTCGCTAGGGATGTGCTACTGCCCCGGTACAATTCGGTACAACTATATTAATATTCTTGGACATTCTTCATACAAGATTATCTGATTTCAAACTAGGTAGAGCTTGTAGCATGGAAACCAGCTGATATCTATACTTATAGGAAGCTACATTATCCGCATTATAGGCTTTTTATCACGGGAACACTGGTGACACCGCGCGAGACAGATAGTTATGTAGGTATACTTATTTCCATGTTTTGGATATGTGAAAAAATGACGCCATGGCACGGTATAGTTACAGTACCTTTACCATGAGTTTTCTACGCTACCGTAATCTACAGTCGCTAGCAACTACGGAATATTTTGCATGACGAGCAGCGCCTCTAGTGGACACTTAGAAGCATTTCATACAAAATGGTACACCGTAGTTGCTAGCGAGTGTAGATTAAGACCGGCCGCATACTATAAGAAAATTTCTGTCAGAAAATTTCTGACGCCCGCTTGCTCATACATTTTTAGAATATAATTTTCTGATAGTATGCGGGGTCTAAATGCAAAGGTCTAGAGCAAAGTGTCTTCCGGCGGGCGTCAGAAATTTTCTGACAGAAAATTTCTAATAGTATGCGGCCGGCCTAAATTAGCGTAGAAAACTTATGGTAGACGTACAGGGTATAGGTAAAATACTAACAACCTCGCAGGACCTATAAGTCCTATAACTAACATCATAAACTGTAACTAGTGTTCCAAGGCAGAATATTAAAATGTACCGGGACGTAGTACCTACTTCCTATTTCTTATTATATAGGTACCGGGACAGATATGGTAGCAGTTGCACAACACTAGGAGTTACTGTGTGCTCCAAACACTGGCAACGGACATTCGCAAGATTCACGCTTCAATTCCTTACGATTTCCAAAGGAAATATTGTAAGCTGATATTTGCCGGTAAACATTCAAGTAGGTAGTTATAATATACCATCAACTTAATGTTTTTCTTTCCAACTTATTTAGGATTAAGTTATCTAGGTACTTAGCTTTCCCATTCAAAGAGAAAGAGCTTTTTTATGTCAATTGGTTGACAAGCAGGCAGACGGGCCTGATGGTAAGTGGTCACCGCCGCCGATGGAAATTTGCAAATCCAGAAGGATTGCCAATGTGTTGCCGACCTTGTAGACCTCGTTTTAGCCTTTTTTGAAGAACCCCATATCGGAGCTACATTTAATAGTAGGTATGATACAAGATTTTCATTCGATAGGGTAGGTAAGTTACAACTTACAGAATACTTAGGTACCAACGCGCGTAAATCGCCGATAACGAACGAGTTTCGTAACTCAAAATATTATCAATTTCCATATCTTATTTTTGAGCGCAAATATTTATTAAATCTCAATTCTACCCAACGTTGACGTATTCGAAAGCACAAAAAAATTGTAAAGCAAGCTAACGAAAATGTCAATCTTCTAATATAGGGGTATAAATAAAAGTGTAATTTCTGTAGCCTCCCCACAATACGGGTAATTCGCCGGCGGTGATCCATCACCGGCTCTGAGGACGTCGCCAGACTGATTTTTGTGAATAAACCGTGGATAAGCATGTGGTAATAATAAAAATTGATTTTTGTTCACTGTAGATACCACTCGAAGAACCTACCTATTCAAGAGATATTTATAAATTTGTGTAGAAACCCACTTTGCTCTTTCGTGTTCTCAGGCGATGGTTGACTTTCGGTGGAAGCTTCAACCTGCAGTGCCCTACTAGAGCCTAAACTGAATAAATAACTTTGAATTTGAATGCGGGCCGTCAGATTACAGAACAAAAGGCAGATAGAGCGCGCGGAACACGGAAGTCAGGCCAAAAAAGCAAATACAAATTGAAAAACATATACCTAGTATTAGTATGAATTTGTATTTGCTTTGTTTAAACAAAGTTTATTAAAAAGAAAGTGTTTTTCGTTAAATAAAGTTAAATAACCATAATTGAACCATCCAAGTGAAAATTTTACAGACGAAGATTGCGTTAGCAGTAGAATATTCTGATCACGAAGGTGGGAATTGTTCCAGTCGTGAAATGTCCAATAAGATATACAGAAGGTTGCCCGTATCAAATGAAACTGGCTCTCAAGGTGCATTGAGCTATTCCAAGTCTAATAACTATAACAATCTAAAGCTTCCAAAACAACATTTGACACCTAGATATTGCCTAGATCGCCAAAGCGTGATCCAATACTTAGGTATTGACAAATTTAAGTTATGAAATTATATACTAACAAGAAGTATAGATTTCATGATAAGCTAGATATTTCATAGAAATTAATACTATGTGTACAAGGTTAGATACTAAAGCCTGAATAAATGCTATCAATAGTGTACAGTAGTACCCAACTGATATGGCTTACCGATGTACCTGCGGAGAAGATACTTTTTGTACATTTCCAAAGCGCGGGAAACTGCTATCGGTCGGCAGTTGCCGCCATGTTAGCGCGCGTCGTGCGGAGGGGCGTGACTTGCGAGTGAGACGGAACTAACAGCTGCAGTGTATTATGAACGTTATAGTAGTGATCTAAGGTTGATTGTAAGTTTTAAGCATTCTTTCGTTTCTTTTCTGTGCGAACGAAGATTCACGACGCGCCTTATCAGTTGGGTAATACTTGTAAGTAGGTATTGGTTTAAAAATCAGAAGCTGGTTTCTTACCTATTCCAATTAAACCTTACTTATTACGTACGTTACTAATTTTGACAAATATATTTATTTAAGTCGATTCTTAGTTATTCGAAGGTAGCAATATTTGTTTCTATGACTCCACAACTGAATACTTGCAGGAAACTTTCGTCGGTAATCCATCAAACACAAGTTGCGGGGCGCTGCCAAATTTAACACGTTCCGGTGTTCCAACATCATGAACTGACAAAAACTTTGTCCAACAGCTTAGCGCTGCAAAAAGTGAATAATATTAAGGTAAGTACATACTTACTCACGTTTTCATTGAAATACACGCCCATTTCTCAATCAAAATTAAAAATTGCAATGCATATAAAAGCCTAAGTGGTCATACCATCGTTTTATTTCGGAAAAAAAGATGAGTGAAGTATCTGAAATAAAAAAGTTAGTATTTAAAAAGGTTCTAGAAACAAAACCTAGAATGATTTACGTCTAACAAGCTCGTTTTAATACTTAGTAACCTAACCACATCAATTCATCCATAAAATCTGACGTCAGAGAATAATCCGCAAATAAAACGGGAGATCCCTCGTTGACTTTAAAACGTGTTTAAACAGTCAATTTAATATTAGAGTAGAGGGTGAGACTAATTCAATATAGTGGGTGATAAGGGTGATGGAATCTTGGGGTCAGCGGTGCTTTGGATTATAAGGGATCTGTGACAAATTATAAGGTAGCATAGAGCCAGTGGTGGATCCAGGATTTCGGTTTGGGGGTGGAGCTAAGGCGTTGGTTGGGGGGGGGGGGGTTGAGGGGCTTGATCCTGAGTGTAGCCTTTATCAAGATTCATCAGTGGTGGACCCAGATGCTTTAGAGGGGTGGGGGGACTTCTTTTTCTTTCTAGGTTATATAAGAAGTTTCCGTTAACATCATCAGTCAGCACTGAAATGGCAAACACATGACAAGAAAACTTGATGTAAATAGTAGATTGTTAATCAAGGGATGTAAGGCACATATCCTACACGAGATATTATGTTATATAAGTATGAGATTTGTAGCTTAACACTCTGCCTTTCGTTTCGATTATGAGGAAAGTAACAAAAGCATAATAATGTAAAAAATAATCCCACCAAAAACATTCTGTAAAAAACTAGCCAAGTCTCGATGGAGCTGCTTGTTTATCTTTAAAAAGTAATGAAATCTAGACAAAGTCGTGCCAAGTCTAAGGTTCCTTACTGCGATTTCTTTATTATTATAGTTAATGTTGTGTGACTTGGCCGCTGAACATTCTTTATACGTGAGTGGGTACAAGTACAGATTGGTGCAATGGTGTCATGGAGCACCTGGTTTTGTACCCTTCAACGGCCAAGTCACACAACATTAACTATAATAATAAAGAAATCGCAGTAAGGAACCTTAGACTTGGCACGACTTTGTCTAGATTTCATTACTTTTTAAAGATAAACAAGCAGCTCCATCGAGACTTGGCTAGTTTTTTACAGAATGTTTTTGGTGGGATTTCACTTCTTTTTGTAGAAAATGAAGCGGCCCACCATGTTGAATATTTTTTGAAAAGGCGCTATGTCGATCTCTAATAGTTTGGTTGGGCTCTTGTGTTTTTTAATCAGGGTCACCAGGTACTCCAGATCTTCGATTATCCTAGTTTTTATAGTTTTCCCTTTATGTGGCCATTAAACCCTAACTCTGTACCAAATTTCAGCTCTCTAAGTTTATGGGAAGTACCAGTTCTATTTTGATGATCATGAGTGAGTGAGTGAGTGAGTGAGTGAGTGTCATAAATGCGAAACTTTGCTTTTGCTTAACTTCGGAACTAAATGACCTACAGACTTGAAATTTTGGATTTTAAGTATGTGATTATAGCTTACTGGATGACGAAAATTTCTATGTTCTGGTCTTATCCAGAGGTTCTCAAATAGGGGCCTGAAAATGCGGCGAAATGGTTCCAGTAAAGGATGGTACGGCAGTGTTTGCTTCGCGCTCGACTCGGCGGGGGCACTGCCGTGCCCCCCGATAAATCATAATAATCAAAAATCTCGGTTTTCCACTTTTTTTCTTCTTTGTACACTATATTATTATAGTATGGAATAGGTAATAGTAGGTACCGACGCCGAATATTGCTCGTCAGTGCATTACTTGTACGTAGTATATGTATTTATTATTAACTCTGTGGTATTACGAACGGGCGGTGGTAGAGTCAATTGTAACATTACTTTATTTATTATGTTTTGAGATTTCGAAAACGGCTTCAAAGACTTGTTGTATGGGTGTTTTTGGGGGCGAAAAATCGGTCTAGCTAGGTCTCGTCTCTGGGAAAACGCGATTTCTGAGTTTTAGATTTAAGCTCGGACACCCAGGGACGGTCGTACCTACCTATATAAAAGAGATAAACAAAGACAAAAAAGTTAATCTAATAAATAATACTAATTATGGTAGTTTTTACATAAAACGCGTCTTACACCTGAAGAGTTCTAGTTATGTATCTATGGTACATTAATTGTGTGTGCGCGTGTGTGCGTGTATGTGTGTTTGTGTGTGTGTGTGTATGTGCTCAGCCCGAGTCGGATGGAGATATTTGCTGTTTACACGTTTATTTGTGAGAAATATCGTTATGGTACGGTAGGGAGAAAGTACTGATGAATTATCAAACGTAAATAAATATAAGCTAGAATTTTTTTATTTCATGGTTTTACAAGTAGTTAGTAAAATACATGCACATGAACAAGTTGTAGTAGCTACAATAGTAGGTATTTAATAGGCAGGTAACTTTTTGTATACATAATCTCCTCCCAGCAACTAACCAGGCCAATCTACCTAATGGGAGACCGACCATCCAGCTTGACTTAAGACAAATACTTACAGAATATAGAGCAACTAAGGTAATAATTAAGGATTACCTAATACCGATACAAAATTATACACCACAGCGTTTAAAATAACAGTAAACAGAAATTATCGTAACGACAAGAAATCACTCGTTCCATTTCGTACTAGCTTAATTACTATGCAAAAATCTAGACTTATCATTTGTGATTGCCATAATTATTATTCAGCTTCGAAACTGGAATGTAGTTGTTGAATGAAACCGTTGAGCAATGTTGACATATACCGGGTAATGTCAACATTGCTTAACGGTTTAGAAAAACGTTTGAAAGGTGAAATTCCACGCGGGCGTTTTGAATAAATTTAAATGTATTAATTGTGTTTTATTTTTATTATTGAAACATTTCTTATATATTCTATAATCTATCTATACATATAAAATGCTTTGTCCTGAATGACTGACTGAGAATCAACGCACAGCCTAAACCGCTGATCGTAGAGACCTGAAACTTACAGGATGTGGTTCTTTGTATGACGTAGGCATCCGATAAGAAAGGATTTTCCGAAATTCTACTCCTAAGGGGGTGAAAAACGGGGGCAACATTTGTATGGGACAACGTGATTCCTTGGTCCGATCTACTTCAAATTTTGCATAAACATTTCTTAACAGAAGTGTTTCGTATTTTATTGAAACTCATCGCCTAACGGGGGTAGAAAGTTATTTTAGGGGTGATTTGCATCGAAGTTGATATCAATACTCCTTAGTGCTTTTGAATTAAATATTCTTTTATATTTGACATTCCAATTTTAAAGAGTATTGCATTGCACCAAGCTTTTATGTCAGTTCTTTTTTTGAATAAAACTGGTTCATAACTGATGTCATAAGGACTAATTTAGCTACTTTTATTTTTGAAAAATAATTAGTGTTCCGCCCAAAAAATTCAAACCGTTCGCGGGTGAAACCGCGGGGGTCTGCTAGTCTATATCTAAATTCAAATTCAACCTACTGTTGGAGCTATCAAGCCTCCTAGGAGGCCTCCAACAGCTTAACGACTGCGATAACCGGGACCAATGGCTTTACGTGCCTTCCAAAACACGGAAACGCTCGAATTGAAGTCACCCATCCGGATACCAACCACACCGGCGATTGCTTAACTTTGCCGATTGATTAAGAATGGATAATTAATAAAAATCTGTATTGGTGAGCTACGTATCGTTTTCGCATTTAATTCAAGTGGAACCCTAAAAATATGACCCAAAACTCAGCAAGTCCTAGCTCTAGGGCATATCACTTTTATTGTCATGGTCGTTCTAACACTTCGGGCAATCACTTTTATAGATTAATTGCCAATTAAATGATGATATATGTGACAGGTCTACCTTGTTTTATTTATTTCGGTAACACAAAATCTAACTAGGTAGGTAGGTATATAAGTTTGTATGTAGGAGGTAACTTCCGGATCTACTGATCTGATTCTGATTTTAATAATATTAGTAAGTTCTAATAAAATACCCCAAGTACCTAAGTACCAGAAAAAACTGTACGCCGCATTTCTGACAAATGAGGTTGACAACTCAGCATTTTGCTGCAATGGAAGTCAATTCCATCACAGCACTGATTTTCAGTGTCAACACCCGTGACATTCCGATGCAAATAGGACCCAAACTTACATATTTACAAAGTTACCTTCATCATTTTATAAAATAACACTAACATAAAAGAAAATGGTTGTTCTGTTCGTGCGTGCGTGTGTGTGTGTGTAAGTATGTGCATGTGATATAAATAAACTATAGGAATATACCTACTATATATAGATAATATATATAGCAATTATTGATACCAGGCCACATCTTTCCACATCCCGTGCAGGGTAGGCCTCACTAATGGCATGTGACAGCGTGGGTGATGGATCGGACCTGCCCCCCCTTAGCCCCTCGCTCCTCGCCCAATCCTCCCCTGTCTACCGTGGAGAGCAGAATTAGCAGATTTTTTTAGATGAAGCATTTCACCCTTTTTCTTGAGCTTCTGGGTTTACAAAGCAGCATGAAGTGATGGAGAAAAGTGGAATCCTGTTTACTATATTCTAGCATTATGGTGTAATGAAAAATACAGTGGTTTTACATCAGCCATGAGCTTTTATATGGCTCTTAGATGCAAGCAGGTTATAGGTATAATATGTACGATATACATTTTTCACTTACCTAATATTCAATATAAGCAATAATGGGTACTACAATACCGCAACTTTATAAATCTAGCAGTGTGAAAATCAAACGGGTCCAAGTTGAAAACCAGCGCTGGACGTGGGACTTGTAACCCGAGTTTTTTTTATAAGCTTTTATTTAACTTGCAATGTATGTATGTATGTTTGTTCGGGTGGAATCTTGCAATTCGAATTTCACCCACTTCCAGGGGTCGGATTGACTTGATATTTGGTATACATCAGTATATTAGATGACAATGCAAGTACAGTCAACAAAAAGTACAGTCACCAAAAAAGCTTGTATTAAAAATGAAATTTTTAACAAAAACTTATTATATTATATATTTATCCTTATTTTATAGCAGCCAAGGACAGATACAACTGGCGTAACGTTGTACGGAATCACGAACCTCAGACATGAGGACACACGACGCGAGGAGGAGGATCCTTATTATATATTATGTCAGTAGTAAATTGTAGTAATAAAATCATTTCTATTTCTAAGTGGCAACTGTCAACATATCAATCCAATGTGCTACTGACCTCCACAGAGTCTAGAAGGCCTAGTTTTTATAAGTACTTAACAAAATGGGAAACAAAGATATTATAGGCCAAAAATTGATTAATGGGAAGTCATTCTGCTCTACATAACATCCGTAAAGACAAGGCCGTACATTTGGAAAACGATATGTAACCATGAAACGTCGTGTATCATAAGTGTTGAAATGCAAATATATTTAATGATTGTTATTAATATCGGTGATATTTGACTGTTGGTTATTATGGCGGTTAGCAACCAGCCGTGGGTACGCGAAGGTTAAAAATGACTCGTAATGGATACGCCTTTGTTAAAAAGCAATTATAATTTCACTAGCTGTTCCCCGCGGTGTTAATATAGAATATATTCTATCTGTATAGCAAATTACATCTTAATCTGGTGAGTGGATTTTGCGTAAAAGAGTAACAACCCCTCCGTGGCCGGTACCGGCCACACTGGTGGCTGTTTAATCTTTGCCAACCAAGAGCGCTTCACAATACTTATTAATTAATTTGAAATACATAGTATACTGTATCCTACTAATAGATATGAATACAGCTTGCAAAATGAGGAGTTACTCACATAGAGATAGTATTATGAAATTATGATTTTCCTTTGCCGTAAGCCGAAGCTTAGTATGCAATCCCACAACCTTTGCCACGGCATACGACGTCGTCACAACAACCTATAATCATCTTAATTACACATATTATAAGATCCTGTTTGCAATAGGATATAAATTCTTCTGCAAAAGAATAATCCAACAATTACCCTACTAGAAAACACTGCAGACTAATTAAAATCAGCGATACGTACCTAATTACTTGGTAATGTAATATGTGGATAGGTCAGTATGTAGCTAAGGTATAGGATATAAGTAAGACCTTAGAGTATCAGATGATTGAGTTTTCTACATCCGCATAGAGTTATTTTTCGGGTATAGACTATTTTATTACTTCCCGTTAAGATTTGCGATTATTTGTGCGTAGTTTAACTTTAGAAACCTGTTTATGTACTATATTCTTAAAATTTAAGAAGATACGAATGTTTTTTTTTTTTTTTTTATGTCAATAGGTTGACAAACAGGCAGACGGGCCTCCTGATGGTAAGTGGTCACCGCCGCCTATGAACATTTGCAATACCAGGGGGATTGCCGATGTGTTGCCGACCTTGTAGAGCTCTATTTACGCTTTTTTTGCCTTTTTTGTTTCTGTTGAAATCAGAACAACATGGTTCTTTATAGCCGGAGTCTGAGTCTATGAGAGAGAGTTTATGTCTGAGTTACGTGCCGCGGAGTCTTTTCAAATAAAGTGTATTACGAACCGGTGGTATTCAACTGTATGTACCAACTTAACATTCACAAGTGCCTTACCAGGGCCTAAACTGAATAAATGACTTTTTGATTTTGATAGTGTTACCTAATTGATCCTTTCGTTTTAATCATTTACCTAACTTTTTTATGAACCTTGCTATGAGCGTAGGATGTTACATGCTTGCTTCGAAGATTATGTATGTTGGAGGTGTTAGGAATCTGATGCCGATATCATGCGAATAGAAAAGAAAAAATATATTTGTAGAATTACGAATTTGCAGAATGTCGACAACGTGCGGGTGTACATTGTCTGAGTAACTCTATTGCGGTCTAAAAAAATAACGGAACTCCAAAAACGTGATGATGGAATCTGATCGAACAATTATTGAACTATCATTTGCCCCCCTGTTTCACCCTCGTCGGAGTCAAATTTCTCAAAATTTCCAGTTCATACAGTAGTTTCATGACCCGACAAGGTTATGCTCTGTTCAGTCAGTGAGTTTCTTATATTGTTTCGATATTTGGCTCCAGTATTTCTGTCTCTCTCTCATTGAACAACTTTCTGAAGTGCGTAACTTATTTTGGTGCAATCGTAGTATAATCGTAGTATTTCGGTGAAGGAAAACATCGTGAGGAAACCATAGCACGGTGGTAGGGTACTTTGTAGTACCCGCCTGGCTGGCTACCACCCTCAAGTTGAAAATCTGTTGCCCAGCACCTTTCGGTGTGTTCCGACAGCTGCACTTGAGAGCCAGTTCCTTCTAGGCTTTGTGTGCTTACCACCTTCGGCCGCATCATCACTTACCATGGTGAGATTGCGGTCAAACACAGGCCTATAAAGAGTACTTGATAATCGATCTGGCAAGTTAAGCAATCACCGGTGTGGACGGCATCCGTACCTATGGGTGACCGCTTAGTGGAATTTCAGCTCGATCGTTTTCGATGCTTCGGAAGGCACGCAAAGCGGTACCGGCTATCTCTTAATTTATGATAGTCGTTAAGCTAGATGGAGCTATGTGACTTGAAAACTCCAACAGTAAGTGACCACTAGCCCACCTCCACTTATTCGTAGTGCGCATGCGTGGTGGAGTATCTGCCCATTCCCTTTCACCCTCATTTGTGAAAGGAGGTCTGTACTCAGCAGTGGAACATTATAGGCTGATAATGATGAAGTTATTTTTACATTGGATAGACTTGTATTTGATCACAATCCATGGTAACGCCAAGAAGCCAGAACAGAAACGCAAAAGCCTAGAAGAAAAAAGGTTGAGGTTTATGCGCATACTATAATTAGGTACATGGCCCCGATTCTGTTGTTCACAACTAAATTAATTTTAATCTCACTATGTCTCTTTCTAACAAAGAACATAAGTAAAGGATGTAAGAATTTTAGACCTGTCAAATTAGTCCAATGCTTGTTTTCAATATAAATTTAGTCGCCATCTATCGCGGTTACGCCTAAATACACGCAAAATAAGACGGGAAAGGTTAATTTGACAACTTAAATTATGTTCTATCCCTTTTCAATAATGTTCGTAAGAAAGAGATGAGATTTGACTAAAATTAGTTTAGTGCGATTTACCACAGAATCGGCACCAGTATACGTACTAAAAACTGAACAAAGCCTGTTGCGGTTAAAATTTACTTTAGCGTGGGATGAGATAATCACTGCACTTCATAACCGTATTTTAGTTTAATTGATAACTTAGTAATAAACATATCGGTACAATATTTAGCGACTATGTTGAGCTATCATTGAGTTATTGTTCATAGATATAATTATTGAAATTGGGCGGAACGCAATCGAACATGCCGTCACGACAATCATTCGTCCTTCATTATACGCAATTTTAATGAATGAACCACAGACTACGGAGGACATATTCTCGCTAACAAAAAACTGTGTCTATGGAGTCGGCCACCTCTCACGCACACCGTTGGCTATTCCGCGGGAAATTAGACTCTGTCGCCGTTTACACAGAGTCGATTACTCGCGCTCAACTAATGTGTGAATGTGTGCGTGCCGGCTTGTACGTACAGCTTGGTGGCCGACTTGAGAGACACAGTTTTTTGTTAGCGAGAATATATCCGACTTTTTTAAATATCTGTGGAATGAACTAAACAATGTTGAAATGCATTCTTGGGCGTTTGGGCACTTTATTTATCCTATAATTGCGAAGGTTTCTGCGGATGTTTACTTACTCGGTCACGCTGTATTGCCTTATTGGATTCAAATGAATAGATTGTTATCTGCAATCAAGCATAGGGTAATTTTTGTTCCAAGAAAACGTTTGGCGAATCCAGAACGCGAGTATACTAGTTATGCCTGTTCCTGTAACTGTGCTGTATGGTTTTACCTTAGAAAGTATTATTTATTGTTAATTATTTGGAAAAAAAGCCAAACATAGGCAGATTGTCCAAAAAATATTTAAAAAATGTATCCTTGCTGAGTTTCTTGCCGGATTCTTCTCAGTTGAAGGCCGAGTCCCGAACCGGTGGTAACTTTAGTAAATGTGACCTTCATAAGTGCCCTTCTGGGGCCTAAATTGGCTTTGACTTTGAATGTGACTTTGAAAGGTAGCAAACAAGCATACGTACGGTAGACCTGATGGTAAACGGTTACCGTGGCCTATAGTATACACGCAATCAGCAAGTATAATATACTTGCTGATACTGTAAATATCTTTTCGCGCCCTTCTTGTTTCATCTCTTGTAACTCTCTTAGACGCACCACGTCGGGAAGCTATTTCCACAAAGCGAGACCGTTTTTGTTCCAGTGTGAAGGTATGGGTTCAATTTTCTTTTACCGTAGAGCTTATACAGAATGTTTTTTTTTTTCTACAGTCAACTTCATAACTAGTCTTAGAGAAAATCGCTGAAAGGAACCCCGAGCTGGATTTTGAAGAAAATAAAAATGCCATTAAAATTTATTTAAAAAAGTTAGTATTTTCGGAGATATGGATTTTATAAAAATATTTTTTTTTTTCAAAATTCTGCTTCTACGTCACAATACGAACAAAATTATGCATGACATCTTGCTCACAAGTTGCTAGAAGTAATCCAAAATATTATTTTATATTTTCCTTGACCATGGTTTTATCCTGCGTAAAGTTTGACGAGGTTGAGCAAATCTTGCAGGGACCTCACTATGTTTAGCCATAAAGAATTAGCTCTTAGCATTCTGACAAACAATTGAAGAGGTAAATTTTTCTGAGACATGTAGTTCAGAAGATGCCCTCACTGGCTGAAAAAAAAACATCCTGTATATCCCAGACTTATCTTACCTTGTCATACTACTACACTTAGAGTAACTGTCTGAACTTAAAAATAAAAACTAGGTTGATATAAAAACCTGCAACGCATTTTCTCCAAATATTACGAAATAATTTGCTATTCTTATAGTGTCCCTAATGTATAGACAGATATTATGTAGAAACGATTCAAATCATGTTTCAAACTAGAAAATTTATCGTTTAAAATTCTTCTCACACCCTTTATGTAAGCGGAAATTAGGAAAAAACGTCGTAGGATACATTAAAAGTACTTGATTTGCTACCTATGACTTCCGAGTGTTGATCTTGATTGATGCTTGTTACCACAGATTATAAGATCTGGAGCAATAAAAACTTACGCATTCTCTGCGCTCGAGCACGTACGCGCGTACACCACTCCGCGGCGAACGTCTGACTCGATTGCTTGTGTTATTATTTGAATATCGAACCGCGAAGATTTGAATATCGAACGCAGTTGGCGGTTTTATCGATGACCAGGAGATGTGGATAGAAATCTCTTTTTGAGTGACAGTGATTATTGTGTTTGCTTTGCTGATATTTTTTTCTTAAAAATGATGCGATTTGTGGTAAGTTTAAAAAAAATCTTTATTATTATAATTTAAACTCTATCTCATCACGTCCTAGAAGCATGTAAATAAACAATATTATTAGCTTTTTATGAAATGGATGCAATTCAAGTTCTACTTTCACTGATTGATTGACATTATCATGTAAAGTTGGTATTTTTGTTCAGTAGCTGTCTTAGAGAGTGGATCAATTACAACAAACGTTAATTAGGATTACAATCAGGTATTGCTGGTGAGAAATGTAACTTATTGTTAGACCAGCTGGGCCTACCGCGTAAATCAATGGTAATGACCTTCTTTGAAATCCCATTATCTGGAGTTCTGTAACATATAGACCGCAATTATTTATTTAGTGTTTTTGTCTTACGGGGTATCCCCGCTGAATGGTTATCTCAACTAGTGAGTAATGTTTTATAATTATTTAGATACTGGCGATATATTCAGCTCGAGCTCCTGATTTTAGGGCCATTATAATATTACTAGCTGTCGCCCGCGGTTTCACCCGCGTTCCCGGGATAAAAAGTAGCCTATAATACTCGGGGATAATGTACCTTCTTATTTGTGAAATGATTTTTCGAATCCGACTGGTAGTTCCTGAGATTTATTCGTTTATACAAACAAACTAAAAATCTCTTCCTCTTTATAATATTAGTTAGTAATTAAATTAGTATAGATTTTAAATAACTGTGTTCTTCCTTTATATCTCGTTTTCACGACACATTTCAATCTTGCTTCACCTTTACACAAATAAATAAAATTAAAGTGTCTGTTTGTAATTACAACACCTTTTTACTCATTTAGTAAAAAGGTATATTATACGGTTCTTATTCCAAAAAACCAATATTCAATTTTTGTCTGTTTGTTCCGGCTAATCTCCGAAACAGCTGGACCGATTTTGATGAGACTTTAACTGACAGATAGCTGATGTTTTTAAGGAGTAACTAAGGCTACTTTTATTTACGAAAAATATTCGGATTCCTTCCAAAAAATTTAAAATTTTAAATTAAACCCTTACGCGGGTAAAACCGCGGGGGTCAGCAAGTTCACTAATAATATGTCGAATTGTAATACTGTTATTTCGGTATTTTTTTCGCAACCACAGCATATAGGCAGCGCCTACTTAGTTAAACATGTAAAGCCTCTGGAAAAATCATGGTAAAAGTCAAGGGAACAGATTTTCCCAGCATGAAAATGTGGGTCCATTCAAGAACCATCCTAAGAACTGTATACAGATGACACAATATAAACATTTCACGCGCCAATGTCCTACTAACGGTATGACGTAATGTTTTATTACTTCATTCAACAAATTCATCACATACGTCACTCAACGTGGTCGGTAGCCTAGGTCAGTGAGTAATAAGTCATATTGGTCATTATACATTGCATGTTATATAATATATATGTTACGGCTAAATCTTTTCGCATTTACCTAGGTATTTCAATGATTAATATTTATAACATTCAATGACAAAAAAAAGAGCATATCATTTTTTTTGCTCAAAGAGCAGAAGAGGAGAAGTACCTCCACCTTACAGAATACCGCAGCCAAATAACTTTATGTTGTGTTCCTGCGCGTGAGTAAGGTTGCCAGAGCTCATTGGGGAGGGGGAAGAGTCGGTAACGCGTGTGTGATGGATCCCCCGTATGTTGCAAGTCCCTTGTGATGCACCAGAAGCGTCCTTAGGGCTAAAGTAATCGCTTACCACCAGCCGGCCTATTTTGTATCTTTGGTGGTAATCGTAACTGGAACGAACACCATTAATTATTTCATCCAATGACGCGCACGCGATATGACGCGACGATGACCATTCGCGGGCCCTGATTGGGTGAAATTTATTAAGAGGAAACGCTGATGGCGTTTGTTCCATACAAACGTAATCCTCAGTTTCCTCTCTGGTTAATGACCCTAGAGCAATGATTATTTTACCATGCAATCTGTAGGTGCCACTGTATGTCCCTCGGTTTTGTTTTTCTCCATAAATTAATTATTATAAAAACTAAAAATCTTCTAAAATCACAAAAACGTACCATTTTTAACTGCCCTTATCAGACGTCCAGAAAACAAATTTGACGAATATAAAAAATAAAAGGAAAACCGACCGACATAGCCAAAGCCCTTCTTATTATTATTCTCAAAAAAAAAACAAATCGATCCAGTATTGGAGGAGGAAACTGGGGATTACGAAATAGCGATTTCGTCTATTTTAAATAGGTATAATCGATCCAAGCTGCAGTTGTCTCTATCGCCTGTATTGGGGCAGGGTTGAGGGAGGAGAGGGTTGGATAAATACATATACAGTCAAAGAAGTGTCGCGCAGTAGTCGATAATATATTATCGATACCTGCCCTAGTGTTGTTCGTCGATATCGATATAGTATAACGTCTTTGGTAACTTACATGTATAGTGTGCCCTAACCAAGATTGTTCTTTTTTTACTTTTGAGTGATGAACGATTAAAGAACATAAAATGTTATCGTTCAAAGGTTATCATAATATCTAATATTTAGTAACTTTTTTCAACATAAATGGACAAAAATATCTATTTTAAATTGACTTAACAAAATGAGATTATCAAATCGACTCGTATGTGTGTATTATTGGACTGCAATATATTCAAATGATAATCTATTAGGAATTCCAAACAAATATACGAAATTTTATAGGTGTATGTATGTTAGTAAGTATGTATGTTTATCCACGAATTTCTCCGAAACTATTAATCGGATTGTGACTATACTTTTTAGGGTTTCGTACCCGAAGGGTGCCAAACAAGACTCCGCTCTCCGTCCGTTCGTCTGTCTATCAGTGGGCTGTATCTCATGAACGGTAATAGGTAGACAGCTGAAATTTTCAGAGAATATGTATTTCTATGGCCGCTATAACAACAAATAATAAAAATAAAAAAAAAAATTAAAGGGCCGCCCATACAAGAAACGTCTTTTTTTTGTCATAGCTAGGATGAGTTATTTAACATTGTACGGAACCCTCCGTGTGTGAGTCTGACTCGCACTTGGCCGGTATATTTATTTAAAATCGACTTGTTTTTTTTTTTCTGAAATATTCGTGAATTTGGCCAGTTTTCAGATATTTTCCCTTTGACACAGACACAACCAACACCCATAGCTCGTATCAATAAGCTAGCCCGACCACTAATTATTCCATATCTTGAAAACTACTGAACTGATTTTGATGAAACTTCCTCACAAAATGTCAGACTTCCAAACTAATATACAAAATTTCATAGGTGTATGTTTGTCCACGCATTTCTCTGAAACTATTAATCAAAATTCAAAATTCAAAATTCAAAATCATTTATTCAAATAGACCTTCGCAGGCACTTATGAAAAGTCTGACTCTAATACTCTAATACCGGTTCGGAAGGTTGCATTTGCTGAGAAGAGCCGGCAATAAACTCAGCAATTACTCTTTTCAAAACAAGCTTAGATTCATTACATAATATTTACATTCTAATCGCACTGACAACAATTGCGTGCCCCGGCGCGGCGGCAAAACTACAAAGTAGACTGAATCTATATTTAATAAGTAAATAAATAAATGGCAAACTTAAGCAGACCAACCCCCACAAGCAGCACCTGTTCACAAGTATGACGCGTGTGGCAGCCATCGCCCTCCTCGCCATATTGGAGGGAAGTGAGCGACCCGTCACACGACGCCGCCGCAAGCAAAGGCCTTAAAGTGAGCATGACTTATTTAAGTCTGCCTTAGAAATAAAAAAAAAAAAACTAAAAGGAAACTACTGAACACGCAATTTGTTATCACTATGACTATTGACAAGTTTATACTAAATATCATTTAGGTATATAGAAAATATAACAATTTATTAGACAGACATAATATATCGATGAATTTAGAAATAAATGAAAAACATTAAATTGAATTAATTACTATAAGTAATAATCTGTAAATTAAACAAAAAAAAAAGATAACATATAATAATAATAGCATACTCTGAATTAAAATGGACCTTGAACTAGCTGCTAAGTGAAGCAAGTGCAGAGAGAAGCTACTTCCATACATCCTTGTCGTCAATATAATGAGACACTTTATAATACGCCCTACTCAATAACCGCTTTTTGATATGTTCCTTAAATTTAAAAAAGGACATACTGGTCACGCTATGAGGAATTTTATTGTAAAATTGGATACAATTCCCAAGAAAGGACTTATTTACTTTAGCTAATCTAAATCTAGGCACAGTTATTTTGTCTTTGTTTCTAGTGTTTCTATCGTGATAATCACTATTGACTGGAAACAAATTAATGTTTTTACGAACATACATAATATTTTCAAAAATGTACTGAGAGGGCAAAGTTAATATATTAATTTCCGGAAATACCTTTCGCAGAGATTCGCGAGAACCCAAACAGTAGATGGCGCGAATTGCTCTTTTTTGCAATACAAAAATTGATTCCAAGTCTGCGGCAGAGCCCCACAGCAAAATACCGTAAGACATAAGGCTATGAAAATATGCAAAATAAATTAATCTGGCTGTATTAATGTCCGTCAGTTGCCTTATTTTGCTGACTGCAAAAGCAGCGGAGCTCAGTTTACCACCTAAGGCTTCCAGGTGAGCACCCCACTGCAATCTACAGTCTATGGTCAGACCAAGAAAAACAGTCTTATCTACTACATTAAGTTTAGTACCGTCCACAATAACATTGGTATCAACTTTTGGTACATTTGGTAATGAAAATCTTATACATTTAGTTTTTTTAGAATTTAGCATTAGATTGTTGGTAGCAAACCATTGAGACACAGTTTCCAGAGCGTGGTTAACTTTTAAAAGGTCTTTGTCTTTTCTATCTACTTTAAATATCAGAGACGTATCATCTGCAAACAAAACGACATCTGATAGTTCTTTCACCATGTAAGGTAGGTCATTTATATAAACTAGAAACAGAAATGGGCCTAAAATCGAGCCTTGAGGTACGCCTAATTTGACTAAGGAGCCCGATGACACACTACCATTGATTCCTACTTTTTGTTGGCGCCCTGAAAGATAGGAAACCACAAGATCGAGGGCCACTCCACGAATTCCATATAACTTAAGTTTAAGAGCTAGCGTTTGGTGATCTACGCAATCAAATGCCTTGGAGAGATCACAAAAGATACCAATAGCATCGTGTGAGCATTCCCAGGCCTGAAAAATATGCTTAATAAGTTTAGCTCCCGCATCCGTAGTGGACTTACCTCTTGTAAAACCGAACTGATCATCATGGAGTATCTTGTGGTTATTAAAATGCCTTAACATTTGGTTTAGCACAATCTTTTCAAAAATCTTACTTAATGCAGGAAGTACTGAAACAGGTCTGTAATCTGAGGGATTGTTTTTACATCCCGATTTAAAGATTGGAACAATTTTGCTGTATTTCATTAAGTCAGGAAAGTTGCCCTGTTCGAGACATTGGTTAAAAATGAGGGCTAAAATAGGGGCAATATTGAAAATAATTGACTGTATAACCTTAACTGACAAACCCCATAAGTCTTCTGTATTTTTCATATTTAGTGACTTAAAAGCCGTGATAATGTCATAGTCATTAACCTGGGTGAATGCGAAGTCTGGAATGTTTTGTTGAAAATTATTCTGTAAAATCGATTCTGCTAACGTGGAAGACGAAGCAAGATTTTTAGTAGCCTCCATAGGTATATTTGAGAAAAAAGTTTCAAAAGCAGATGCTACTTCTAATTTACCTGAGATTAATTTATCATTAATTTTAAGAGAAAAAGTATTATCTTTGATTTTATTTTTACCAGTCTCTGTATTAATAATCTGCCACACTGTTTTAATTTTATTATTAGAACTATTTACCCTATTGCCTATGTAGATGGCCTTTGCTCGAATACAAACCTGTTTAAATATCTTGGAGTAGTTTCTAACATATATATGAAAGTTTTCATTACTATTGTAAGATCTCTGATGGTAAAGATCATACATGTTATCCCTACTCTTCCTGATTCCTTTAGTTGCCCAGTTACAGAATTGAAGTTTATTATTATTTACCTTCTTAGTTTTGATTGGACAAGATACATTAAATTCGTTGCAAATATCTTTAAATATTTTTCCATAGTTTACATTTGGATCATCAGAATTATATGTAGTGTTACTAATTTTATAATCTATATTGACGCTGAAATTATTTAATCTCGTTTTATTAACTGACCTAAATGTTTTCGTTACGGATGAACTAAGTTTTTTATACGGAAACTTTACTAATTGGGCCAAATGATCCGAACGGACGCCACTTATTATTGACTTCTCTAAAACGTTACTGTTGGTTATTATGTTATCAATACAAGAGGAAGTAGTAGCCGTCACTCTCGTGGGCTCATTAAATAGATGAGACATATTAAATGATTTAAATAACGTAATAAAGTTATTTCTATCTAATGAGGGTATTAGGATGTCAATATTAAAATCACCACAAATAATTACTGACTTATTACACTTTGATAATTTACTAAGTATTTGTTCCATTATGGAACAAAACAAAGTAAAATTTGACGCAGGAGGTCTATACACACATAAAATAATGGAGCTTTCAATCTCTGCACATGCCACCTCGCATACGCGTTCCACAGAATGACAAGTAATATCAGTACGATTCTTATATTTAATATTACTATTTAGCAAAATGAGGGTGCCGCCACCCTGAGCAGTCACTCTGTTGTACGCACTGGCAACAGTGAAGTTATTTACATTAAAAAGCATTCTGTCTGGTTTTAGCCACGTTTCTGTAAAACATAATATATCGATTCTGATTTCATCACATAATAATTCAACGTCAAGTATTTTGCCAGAGAAGCGATTAATATTCTGATGTAGTAAAGTAATGCCATGAGTATGCTTCTCTGTTGTCGGAGTTACAAGTTTAAACAACTAATCACAGTATTATTAGTACTACTAGACAATACCGTTTTGTCACTAAGGCTACATTTAGTTATATTAGCTATAACCGTGTTAATATTGTAAGCTATCAGTGTAGCAATCAAGTTTTTACATTTTTTGGGCATAAACAATGAGTCCCCAGTAAATTTTAGTCCACTAACAAATTTATTAGTGTCGAAGTAAGAAAAAACGTCACTATGACGACATGTCAAACTATATATAAAATTGTTCAAAAACAATATATACCTATTTTGTTTATCCGTATAGTTGACGGAGTATGGCAAAGCACATAGAAAAACATTCATCACCTTTAGTTTGAGGAATGTTTCAAAACTATTAATTAATTCTTTGAATTTCACGTTCAAACCATTTCCTATAAGTATCACAACAGTGGTTTGTTTGTCAAACTTAGTACTTACAATTTTATTCATTATATCAGTATAGGAAGCTCCCGGCATACAATAATTAATAACTGGCTGATCCACACGATTATTTAAAATTGGTCCAAAATTGACCCCAATGTGGTCAGAAAACACAACAGTTTTCATGATTGATGCCTCAGAGCTCCCCACAGAAATATTGACACTGACATGTGGTTCAGTGCTTGGAGCACCCGGAGCGCCCGGAGCACTCGGAGCGCCCGGAGCACCCGGAGCACCCGGAACACTCGGAGCACTCGGAGCGCCCGGAGCACTCGGAGCGTCCAGAGCACTCGAAGCACACGGAGCGCCCGGAGCACTCGGAACGCCCGGAGCACTCGGAACGCCCGGAGCACCCGGAGCGCCCGGAGCACTCGGAGCACCCGGAGCACTCGGAGCGTCCAGAGCACTCAGAGCACACGGAGCGCCCGGAGCACTCGGAACGCCCGGAGCACTCGGAACGCCCGGAGCACCCGGAACACTCGGAGCGCCCGGAGCACTCGGAGCGTCCAGAGCACTCGGAGCGCCAGGAGCACACGGAGCGCCCGGAGCACTCGGAACGCCCGGAGCACTCGGAACGCCCGGAGCACCCGGAGCACTCGGAGCACCCGGAGCACTCGGAGCGTCAAGAGCACACGGAGCGCCCGGAGCACTCGGAACGCCCGGAGCACTCGGAACGCCCGGAGCGCCCGGAGCACTCGGAGCACCCGGAGCACTCGGAGCGTCCAGAGCACTCAGAGCACACGGAGCGCCCGGAGCACTCGGAACGCCCGGAGCACTCGGAACTCCCGGAGCACCCGGAACACTCGGAGCGCCCGGAGCACTCGGAGTGTCCAGAGCACTCGGAGCGCCAGGAGCACACGGAGTGCCCGGAGCACCCGGAACGCCCGGAGCACTCGGAGCGCCCGGATCACTCGGAGCGCCCGGAGAAGAGAGATCAACACATGGTAATGGATTAGTAACATGACAATTACATATCTTTTTCAATGTTAGGGAATCAAACCGTTCTTCATGATTTTTGCACATGTCCACCAGTTTTGTGACTGCAACTATGTGCTCGCTGATCTCTTTCTTAGCACTGTTATATCTGCATGCTAAACCATTAATTAAATCCTCTTTGTGCTTCAGATCTGTTTGTAACTGCAGCATGTCAGTGTCATATAATAACCTCATATTTTGCAAACTACTATTACATGTTTTTAATTGAGTAATTAGTCCTACACGTTCTTTCCTAAGTTTTATATTTTTACAGAAACTTTCTTTACATTTTATGAGTTTCCTGGTTTTGGTAATGAATTTATTTATTTTGATGTACTTTTTGATTCTATTATGACTATTCATCAAAATCGGTTCATTAGTGGTTGATACATCATTTGTCAAATCAATGGTCTCAATAAGCCTAGAAGTAGGTAAATGACCAGGACAACTCACAACAAGTTCATCAAATAGGCTAAGTGTACTTTTTTCCTGATGACAACTTTTCTCAAGTTCATACTTAGTTATAATGCCATTGGCCCGGCTCAAGCTGAGTTCAAGTTCAGAAATGCGAGTCAAGGCCATTTCATGATTGTCACTACATTCTTGGAACTGTAATAATTTTTCCTGCAATTTACTTTGGCGATCATTAGCCTCCGTACAATGTTGGATTGTGACATTTTTTTATTGGTTTACATTTACTTCAACTCAGTGAGAGTTTTATTAAAATCGTTTCAGTTGTTTTCAAGATATGGACTAAGGAATTCGTGCGATGGCTTGGCTTGAGCTTGGTCAAATTCTAGTGCATATAAGAAAAACTAAATCCCACCAAAAACATTTTTATGTAAAATGTTGCCGCCAAGACATATGGCTCGTACTGTCAAAAAGTTATCAGATCTCATGTAGAGCCAAGCTTATAACTCTACATGCACTTACTCTATGAGCCCTAACTTCACAAATTCTACACACCGTAGTCAAAATATGTGGCTTGGCCGTTTCGCTACCGTCACATGGGAGTAAGGTCAAAAATGTATTCACTGTTCATTACTTTTTTGTTTTTCAATAGTTCTTGTAGTATTGAAACCTTTTGACAGTACGAGCCATATGTCTTGGCGGCAACATTTTACATAAAAATGTTTTTGGTGGGATTTCACTTCTTTTTGTAAGTTGCTTATTTTTTTTTTTTGTTTGAATTTTCCAAGTTTTATAATTTTTTTGTTGTTTGTGTACTAATACAAGCTTATATACCAAATTTCAGCTTTCTAGGACTTCAGGAAGTACCCTATGAGTTTTGATGATCATCAGTGAGTCAGTGACGAAATCGGGGTTTTTTTAGATATCAATAAAATCTAAAGTATAAGAGTTATATTATTGAAACTTAATATGTTTAATAAGTTTACTATTGACATCATGTCCTGAGAATTTTGTTTATCTGGTATAATCCAAACCCAAGTTATGAGGGTTCAAAAAAACGACGAAGCGCTTCGAGAAAAGTTAGGTAGTGCCCTTTCGCTTCGCTTGGCTGTCTTGGCGGGGGGCACTTACGAAATAAAAAAATTGGTAATTGAAATAAAAAAAGGAATTTAAAAAACTAAATCGACTTCAAAATACACTAAAAAGTATGAAATAACTCTAATCTGACACTGTCTTGATGTCAGCTACGTATAATATTTTTAATTTTAATATATACGACGTGCTCTTTCGCTGACTTCAAGATATTTTCAGTTTATAGTTATTTCATTTTTTTTTTGTGTATTATGAAGTAGTTTTTTTACTAGTGAAAGAGCTTATTTATACGTATAAAACAAGCCCTTTAAATAATATTATAGAATCATATAAAAACGTCGTATCAAGCTAGGCCGTCACACATATTAGTCCATATCTTGAAAAAAACTGAACCGATTTTGATAAAACTTTTTCACAAAATTTCAAAAATTACGTAATTAAAAAGTGTGGAATAACTCTAATCTGATACTGTCTTGAAGTCAGCGAAATATTTTCAATGGAATACGACGTCCTCTTTCGCAATGTTCCCTAAGTTGAAGTAAATATATCGCATTAAAAAAAGAATGGTCACAATTTGATAAATAGTTTCAAAGAAATGCGTGGACTGTGGACAAATATATATCAATAAAATGTTGTATAGGTATTTGTTTGGAAGCCCTAATAGATTATCATATGTGAATATAATGCAGTTCCAATAATATTACATACATACGTGTCGTATAGATAATCTATTTTTTTATATCGACTTCAAAATACAAATAACGTATGGTTAGGTATTTGTTCTAATTTCAAAATCCCTAATGGCACTTGGAACAACAGAACTGCAAGCGCTGAAAGGTATATCAACTCGCCAGTCGCCGGCCGAATCACAGAAATATAATATTACAAGTAAATGCGAAGTTGATGCGAAGTGAGGCATCGAGGGGCGGGCGGTCGGTGGGAGCGGTGCGAGTTACGGCACGCACACTTGCACCATGCACAGTCTGTTCACTCACACATTGATATCCGGGCCACAGCGCGACAGCAATAGATTTGTTAAATACCTATCGTTCAAATTTCTTGCAGGCATCGTTTCGTCTTAATGGTGTTCTTTACGATTACCACCAAAGTTACGCGGTAGAGCCCCTGGTCGGCCAATTTAAACTTTTGAAACGTTGACACAGTGGTAGTAACGTCGAATACCGTCCCGAAAGCCGTAGATTCGAATATAGTAAGATTGAGCTTTCGGTGAACTATACTCTTGAGGAGAGACTTGTAGAGCCCACTGCCTGGCTACCACTACAACCCTAAGTTGAAAATCCACCGCCATTCACGCACTAATGTTCAGGCAGATGAACTTGAAAGCCAGTTCTATTTTGATCTTAATGTGCACCACCATGGTCATCATCACTGACCATGGTGACCATGATGGTGATGGTTTCACGGGCCAGTTGGCGCAGTTGATTACGATTCCACCTACCACGCCACAGGTCGTGGGATCGATTCCCACACAGGACATGCATTTGTGTGCATGAACATGTCTGTATGTCCTGAGTCTGGGTGTAATTATGTAAAAAAGTATTATATGTATTCACATTATATCAGTTATCTGGTTTCCATAATACAAGCTCTGCTTAGTTTGGGATCAGATGACCGTGTGTGAGGAATGTTCCAGGATATTTATTTATTTATTTATTTATTTATTTATTTAGTTTGTGGTCAAAGTCGATCCTATCCACGGTAACAAAAGTACAATATAATTCGGCAGCTGTCTCCCTTTCTCCATGTGCTGTCGCACCAGACCACGCATGCGTAAATGTTCAGGTAAAGGTTCTTCAAAAAAGGTGTGAAGAGATTTCTGCAGGGTCGGCAACGCGCGAGTGATACCCCTGGTGTTGCAAGTGTCCATAGGCTACGGTAACCGCTTACCATCAGGCGGGCCGTATGCTTGTTTGCCACAATAGTGGTATAAAAAAAAATGTAAACAAGAGCGAGTAACATACGTCGCAAATTTTTTAAATTTTTGTAAGATACGTGACTGAGAACTATTTACGTAAAAGCTTTCAAAAGCAGCACGTACCAATTTAATTATCAATAAAGAAATCAAAGCTGATATTAAAACATGACAGCATTTCTCATTTACCAATTGCAGATACGTTTAACTTACATAAGTCTACTTAAGTCTATATAAAACGACATAAAAACAACTTTCACGACTGTGGCTCATCATTTCCTCTTTGGATTTCGATATTTCCATAGAAAACTCAACTCGATATCACGTAACGAGTAGGCCCAATCAATTTAAAAGTGTCTCCAATCCTGTATTTATTAATGCATATTGAATTTTCTCAACTACCATACCTACATATGTTACTCGTACTTAGTAGAAGAAAAATCTATTTGCCAATTATAATTTTTTGTATACAATGAAGTCGGTAAACAAGCATACGGCCTGGAGGCCTGGAGTATGGTAAGCGGTTACCGTAGCCATATGGACGCTTGCACGACACGGGGCATTACTCACGTTACCGACCCTTCCCCCCTCCCCAATGAGCTCTGGCGACCTTACTCACGCGCAGGAACACAACATAAAGTTATTTGTCTTTCTTTCCCACAGCAACATCCCAACGGATAGACTTGATTTACTTAGAGATGCTCATGAGCATAAAACCTATATCCCACAGGGAACTTTTTATCCCTAATGGAACCGGGTGAAACCGCGGGGATAACCTAGTATTTTATAAACCCCATATTATATTAAAATGTCCCACATCAAAGGCAAACGTTTTTGGACTCGTACCCATGAGTCAAGCTTGCTTAGTTTGGGGCAAATGAAACCTACAAATTGAGAAAAATGTGTGTATGTTACCTATGAAATGAAATAATTTATTCATTAAAATAGGCACTTATGAATAGTCAAACTCTTATACTCTAATGCTCTATTTATGGCAAGCTCTTTGTTAGGTTTTTAATGACTCAGGTTATTACCAAGTCATTCATAAGGCACCAAAGACAAATAGTAATTAATACCATTCCAATTTCCAACATTCTTTAAATTGTTTACCAAAAACGATATTTGCAAACAATCCGCCAAGGTAATCATGTCGTCACAATTGGCAATGACTTAATTACAATGTTATGTTATTTGGGAACTAGAACAATCAAAGAAGCTCTCGACCTTGGCCTGGATCCCAGTTTGTCGGATTCCACCGAAGTCAGAAGACGTGTTTGTAAAGGCCAATATGACAACATTACTGAAGATGTTAAAGGCAAGAACAAGTTGTTATAAAAATAAGATCATATTCATAAAAGCGAGGTCCGGTAGCATTATATGAAGACTTTTGTTATTTTAATTAGTTATGAAAAGGAACTGACTCAAAAGCTATGCAGTTTAACCACCCAGGTATCCAAACGACTGTGATAAACTCGTCAGTCCACCTGGTTGCGGGAACCTTTCTACCCCATAAGTTCTCGGCTCTCACTCTCCGACTCATGAACTATCACTATGCTAAATAGGCTTTCCTGATAAAAACTAATTAGTGCGTCATTTACATTATCAAATAATATTAGACACGTATTTTTTCTTTTGTCAATTAAACAAAAAAATACGAAGATATCGTGTGTTGAAGTTCCGCGTGACGTCACGGTGTGGTACAGTTTTTAGGAACAAGTGACGTCACGAGCCCCAACTACCGAACTTAGTCGCGCTTTATCTTCGTCAATTGTTTATGATTTGGTAAAGCAAAAAATTCGTGTCCAATATTTTTTGATAATCTAACTGACGGACTAATTAGAATTATTATATTTTTACCCAGTCAACATCCCTATTACACTAATCTGTTGGTACGTGAAAGAAGGACAAACTAACAGACACACTTATACCCGTTGTAGACGACAGCGATAGTGCAAAAGAAAAATTCCTGAAATATATAAAAAAAGATTTAACATACTTATTTTCCTAAAACACGCCATATTTACATGCTAAAAATAAATTAAAAAGTAAAACCTCATTACCTACCTTTATTTGCAATGCGATGCGAAACATTCAAAAAAATATTTAAAAGGAAGAAATACAATCCATAAAATCTTTGCCGGACTTTTTGGCGGGAACATGCAGAATGTCGTTGCGTTTTCATTTTTATTTTCATGTTTCATATCGGTGGTATTTTATCCAATAAAGATCAATCATTGTGCACCAGTGAAGTGAAATGAAATGAATCATGTGTATCGTGACTTTTCAAGTTGTCTCAAAAAGTCAATGAAAAGTTTTAGTACAACCACCATTGTAGTAAAACATGACTTTTATGGACGGTGACTGACTAAGGACTATGTGAAAATGATTTATTGTGACTAGAACTTATAATATAACTGGAAAATGGCAAAATACACAAGCCGAGTGACGCCAACATATAAAAAAAAACCTCTGCCGCTAAAATAGAATGTCAAGTTATTGTTTTGTACTTATTTCTGTATACAGTATAATATACAGAGTTTATATTTTATTTTGTTTTTATTTGTCTCCCATCGCCTACACCCGTAATATTAGTAAGTATTGAATCTCTACTTGGAAGATGGCATTGAGCTAAATAACAACATTGGTGCCGATTCTGTTGTAAATCGCACTAAACTAATTTTAGACACATCTCATCTCTTTCTTACGAACATTATTGAAAAAGGATAGAACATATTTTAAGTTGTAAAATTAATCTTTGCCGTCTTATTTTGCGTGTATTTAGGCGTAACCACGATAGATGGCGACTAAATTTATATTGAAAACAAGCATTGGACTAATTTGACAGGACTAAATTTCTTACATCCTTTTCTTATGTTCTTTGTTAGAAAGAGACATAGTGAGATTAAAATTAGTTTAGTTGTGAACAACAGAATCAGGGCCATTAACGACCTTTACTAAGATTTAAATATGAAATCTTCTGATCCTTAAACCTATGTTACAAGAGCTAACAAAGCAGATCTATTCAAAAACAGTAATCCTTAATCACGAAACAGCAAAGAACAAAGAGCTACAGCTGATTCATCATCTTCAGGTTTAACACCTTTAACTAATGCCCTAGATATATTACTTGTTATTATTAATCTGGCTTCTACATTAACTAAGAAGCCTTGAATATCTATTTTGACATTTATGTTTAATCCTTTCATTTTAGAAGATAGGATGCTTAACTTAAATATCAATGCAGAATTAATGCAATTTTTATTTCACACACTTTTTTCCTATGTCAGAAGGCTGGCAAGTATGCAGATGGTCCTATTAGTAAGTGACCACTGTTGCCAATGAATATAAGCAATGACAAAAGGAAGCTAAAGCAATTTTGCTAATGGAAAAATGTACTTAAATCCAATATTTTTTGGTAAAATAGTACCTAACTCACTATATACAATTCAATTAATTAAAACATTCGGAATTTATGAATTGCATAAGTTATTCTATGCATTAAAAAATCCTTCAGCAATATTTCTTTAGATAAGTTAAATATACTTTATTTATACCACATAGTAATAGACGAAACATAACAATACAAAAGCTTCCTTGTTAGCCCCCCTTTTTGATAAAAATAAATATTACGGCCGGCAACGCATGTAAAAAAAACTGATTTACAAAACCTAAACCGACTTCAAAGTACACTAAGAAGTAATCAAATCCTGGTCTGATGACAATGGGACCAAACGGGAATTGTACCTTTCCTAACAAAAAAGAATTTTCCAAATCGGTTCATAAATTACGGAGTTATGAGGTAACAAACATAAAAAAAAAAAAATACATTCGATTTGAGAACCTCCTCCTTTTTTTGAAGTCGGTTAAAAATAGTAGAAAAAGAAATTTCTTATTCCATATGATTACTGTGACAAAATCGAATTGCATAAAAATTCCAAGACATAAATACATTAAAAACGAATGACAGTGCAATTTTAATGTACAAAGTTGAGTAACCATTAAGCTCTGGTAATACAATTATTTAAACAGGAAAAATCGTATTTAAAACTACAATCACCAGATTGTTTTAAGTAAATGTATGCTGGTAGAGATTTCCAACCACTTTGTAGAGTTATTCCATTCAAACTGGTCCTAATTGTTTTTATTTTACTCACTGTATTTTTTTAACCTATCACGGCCCGGCTGGTGGTAAGCGGTTACTGTAGCCATATGGACGCTTGCAAAACCGGGGCATCACTCACGCGTTACCGTCCCTTTCTCCCGCCCCTAATAAGTTCTGGCAACCTCACTCAAGCGCAGGAATACAACATTGTTATTTGACTTTTTACTCTACCTCTCTTAAAAACATGCTATGCTCTACCACTCTCAAAACTGCATTGTTTTATAAAATTGAATTCTATTTCAATTGTCAAACGATAGAAAATAAAACATAATATAAATACTAGCTCTCGCCTCGCGATCCCCTATTTTACCCTCAGTGGAGGACTTTCCTAAAATCTTTTCTTAAGCGCCATAAAATTAATCCGTATTCAAAATTTCAAGTTCTAACCCCAATGGCTTAGATTAGACTGTGTTGATAGATCAGTCTGACATTCAGGACAACTCTTTTAAATCATGGACTTAATCCGAGCTAGATTCCCTTTCAAGCTTATCTGCTTACGACATTGTATCAAGCCGGAACAATCCAATTTTTTAATTCAAGAATATTGTTTAAAAGAGCCAGTCCAGTTTTACATTGAAAAAATCATTAGCAATTGCTCAACAATACCTACGCCGTTCAATTGAATACCGCGTAACAATGACGTGAGAAAGTAAGGATTGATCGCTCTGATACGCCTCTTAATTGTTTTATTCCTTCGTGGCAAAGTGTTAGATCCTTATCGAAAAGAAACCACTATTTTTAGTATTACCACCGAATGTGCTAAGCAAACAGCCTAGAAGGATTGGCTTTCCAGATCAACTGCCGAAGAACATTTATTTTTTGAAAGCACTTATTTCATACAGATTCGAATTTGATGAATTGCATAAAATTTGCTGTTTGTTTTTTTATAAGCTTTTATTTAACTTGCAATATATGTACAGTATTTATATACTCTGAGATATGTATGTATCTTTGTTCGGGTGGAATCTTGCAGGTTGAATTTCACCCACTTCCAGTGGTCGGATTGACTTGATATTTAGTACATTAGTGTATTGGATGACAACGCCAGTACAGTCAACAAAAAGTACAGTCACTCAAAAAAAGCTTGTATTAAAAATGTTTTTTTTAACAAATAAGGTATTAGTATTCATCACAGTTTAGCAATACAATTTATAAGTTGTTGAATTTAATTGATCATCCAAAATTGTCAAGCAAATCAAATACATCAATAAATAATATCGCAATCACGCACACTAATAGTTACCTAATAATTTGACGAAAGATTAATTGCTGCGTATATCAATGTTCAAAGAGGTTAGTTTCGCAAATCAAGTGTAGTTTCACGCTAGTAAGTTCATTGAGTGTTAACGTTTAGTTTTAACACGGTTAGTAAAGACACATTACAGTTTAGGATTCCGCAAAAATATCCTGATTAGAACTCTATATAGTCTAAAACTTGATCAACATTTTCTCTTTTTTTAAATGAAATGGGCTTTCGTTTGGCCACTGACCCGACCATAAGGGACGAAGCCTAAGATGGAACACGCTTACTCAAAGGAACCTATTCACTCTGGCCTTGAAAGTCCCTAGATTGTATGAGTCAGGAAACACAGACGCCAGAAGCAAGTTCCACTCCCTTGCTGTCCGCATTATAAATGAGGATGCAAAACGCTGTGTCCATTTCGGTATGTCAACAACGTACGGGTGAAACTTTTCCCGGCGTCTTGTGGTTCGGTGTAAGAATGAGGATGGTGGAATTAGGTTGAACAATTCCTGTGCACACTCTCCAAAATATATCCTGTAGAATACCGATAGGCAAGCAACCATGCTTTGATGGTCGAGGCTTTTAGTATTTTTGGTCCTCCAAGAACACTTATGTGGAACAGTCTTGTCGCTGGAGCACGGAATTATATTTCTGTGGACTCAGCAAAAGCGAAACGCGGAACGCCGCTTGGAGCTTTACTCAGGTGAAGGTCGATATAACCTCTCCATTGCTCCCCCATCAGAGAACTATACATGAGGACTTCCTCATTAGAGTAGAAACAGTATTGTATTCGTAATGATTTAAAAAAAATACAGTATACAGTTAAGCATTATGATTCTAGATACAACAATAAATTACTGCATGTAAAATGCATTACAGCAACTAGGAACGATCATCAAACAGTTCAAAAACAAATCATGGCACCAGTTCACTTTATCTTTCCATATTAAGTATAGCTTTATTCTACAGGTGTTTTGTATTTGAATTTTTAGTTTTGAATAGTTTAGCTACTTATGTTGCTGTCTGTACACACATCAATCAAAACGTTGAATGGTGGTATTATTTTGCAGTAAGTTACAATTTCAAAATCTATGTTCACATAAGCATTGTTATAATCGACTGTTCATCAATTCTCTTGGCACCTTTCAAATCACTCGTTCGTAATTCGCCTAATGGTATCACATAGTTACTAGTTATTAGCTCAGTAACAATTGTATTGTATTGTATTGTAATTGTATTGTTTGTTACATGCTTCATAATAATGGATGTTAATACAACACATGATATCATTACTTACAAAACATCTTCAAATATATCTTATTACTAACTTCTGCTCGCGGCTTCGCCCGCGTGGCCTACAGAAAACAAATGACATATCAACCGGTTGAGAGCTTGCTCGCCGAACTTGTCCGCGTAACTTAGGCTAAATTTTAGGCCCGTACCTTCATGTCCCTTCAAAAAAAAAATTACTTATTTTTCTACAACAATAAAACAAAACAACTTCATCCCGCTTCGAAGGTGGAATTATTATAAACGCTAAGACACGTATACATTAATTTTCAATCTTCAGCCTAAACACAAAATTTGAAGATCCTAACTTTGAAACTGATGGTCTTTCATACAAACTTTCATCCCCTATTTTACCCCCTTAGGGGGTGGAATTTCTTAGTGGATACCTACTCATCACAAAGAAAATACCCTCTAAATTTCATGTCTCTAAGACCAGCGGTTTAGGCTGTGCGTTGATATATCAGACAATCAGTCAGTCAGTCAGTCAGTCAGTCAGGCAGGCAGGACTTTGAATTTTATATATATAGATAGATCATAAGGACCTACTCATCATCAGCTTTATAGAATTTACTGCTGGATAAAACTTGCAATTCACGTGTCCTTATAATCTATCTACAATAAGGATCCAAGAATCGGTCTATAGAACCAGCGGGACTACCTTATCTTTGGTCATCGTAATTAGCACCAAAAAACGCGGCCCACCAATGGTGTTCATCATACCGCATCATTGAATGAATACCATGAATGACGACCTAAGGATGACCACCAAAGATACGCGGTAGCCCTACATTTCACGGGCCAGTTGGCGCAGTTGGTTAAGATTTGACTTCGCAGCTCGTGGGTTCGATTCCCATGCAGGACATGCATTTGTGTGCATGAGCATGTCTGTATGTCCTGAGTCTGGGTATAATTATGTATATTAAGTATTTACAAACAAAACGTATTATATGTAGTATATCAGTTATCTGGTTTCCATAGTACAAGCTCTGCTTAGTATGGGATCAGATGACTGTGTGTGAGGAATGTCCCAGGATATTTATTTATTTCATCAACGATATTTCGGCTTTCCTCGCCAACTCATTGCCAATTCATTTAGCTAATACGCAAATATGTCTACTCCACAGATTCCCCTAGTCCTGACGTTTGCAGCAAGTGTGAGCAACTTCAGAGTAAGACCATCACTACCTCGACTTACATACTCCGTAGCATCAGACGCCCAAATAAGATTCGCCATTGAGAACAAATACGATGACACTGGACCGGGAGCGAAAGAGCCAGAGTTTGCTTTCGATACATACAAGACCTTACAAGACGCCATAGTTACCTACCTCGATGACGCAGACACGAAGTTACCAGAACAAGAAAGAGAATTAGCTATTGAAAAGTTAACAAACCCAAACTTCGATAACTCAAGACCGGCAATTCCAAGGCAGTTACCCAAAACTGTCGAAGAGTACACAGGGTATAACCAGAACTTGAAAAATCAACCGATGGCACTCTACAGGTATACGTTTCCAGAGAGAAAGCAACCCTACTACCTACCTAATACCAAAGTTTTGGGAGATGAAGAGAATTATATAAAGAACATTCAGACTGTGAAGCCGGGACCCTACAGAATACGGAAGGTACAGATGGGGCATCCAGTCAGGGGCAACCCTTTGAGCTTGACTCATTATAGCAGAGACCCTTATGTGGATGAAGCTTTTGATCAGTTCAACCCTAATCCGAAGTACACGTTCTCTTATGGAGTTCATGTAAGTATTGTTATATTATTCCACTGCCAAATTACATTGGGTTTGATTCTCTTGCAGGATAAACTTATTTGTTTATGAACACAGCTCTTCTCTGTGTGGTAAATATATTTCAATATACTAGCTATCCCCGTGGTTCCACCTGCGTTCCCGGGAAAAATTATAAGCTTTAACATTTACGTACTTGGTATGTTTTTTGCTCAAACTTTATAAACGTGTTAATTTCTCAATCATTTATTGTCGAGGTTGTAAATTGTGACATCTTAACCAAATACATCTTATTCATCTTACACAGTGTCACCATGTTTGTGAACATACATATTTGAATATTAATAGTTATAAAAGGCCATATTTCAAAATGATGCGGGAATTTAACTCACTAATATTTATGAATGTAAAATTTATTATGACTCAATCACGCATAATCAGCTGATCGGATGTAAATGATACTTGGCGGATAGAAAGATCTTGGCAGAAGCTTGCAATAACAATGTTTTACAAATAATGTTTTTTTAAATCCAGCAAACATACGATCTCTCGGGATTTTAGTTATTTTCTAGATTACATAGATAATTACAAAAATCAAGAGATTTTTGGCAAATCTGTACTTGCTAATAGAGAAACGCTCGTGGTGTAGCATTGTTAGCCGTTCTTAATCGATGGGCAAAGTAAAGCTACCACCTGTGACGTGGTACCTGGATGGGTGACCGCCTGGTGGTATTTCAACTCAAGTTCAATTTCCTTGCTTCGGAAAGTAAAGCGTTAGTCCCGGTTATCCCTTAATTGCGATAGTCGTTAAGCTAGTTGGAGGCCTACTAGGCGGCTTGAAAACTCCAACAGTAGGTTGACCACTAGCCTACCTCCACCGACCCGCAGTGGGCACGCGTGGTGGAGTATTTGCCCATTCCCTTTCACCAGGTTCATTTGTAAAAGGAGGCCTGTGCTCAGCAGTGGGCAGGCCGATGATGAATACAGATTAAATCAATAAGATAAGGTTCCCAAAAAAAAAAGATTTAAATAGTCCGCTCGTGGAGACATAAATGCAGTTTACCATGCAGTCACGAGTTCGCCAGTAAGTAAGAGAAACAAGGTCGCATTTCGTAATTACAACAAAAATTATCGAACTAGTTTTGCACAACTTTCTTAATGTAGTTTGAAGAGTCATATGAAATCATTTTGTCAATGCTCCCTGCCGTGGTTTTCCCAATGGAGTACAGCATGGGGTTCTTCAAAAAGGGTGTGAAGAGATTTCTGCAGGTTCGGCAACGCGCGAGTGATACCCCTGGTGTTCCAAGTGGCCATAGGCTACGGTAACCGCTTACCATCAGGGGGGCCGTATGCTTGTTAGCCACTTTAGCGGAATAAAAAAATTAATAAAAATTATACCAACTACTACCGACTACATTATTTTTTAACGGATAGGCTTGTTTTAAGTTGTGTTCGACCGCAATTTCATCATGTAATATGATCATGTGGTTGCAAGAAATTACCATCAGTGTTGATTCATCATCATCAGCCTATAATGTCCCACTGCTGAGCACAGGCCTCCTTTCACAAATGAAGGTGAAACGGAATGGGCAATACTCCACCACGCGTGCCCACTGCGGATCGGTGGAGGTAGGCTAGTGGTCAACCTACTGTTGGAATTTTTCAAGCCGCCTAGGAGGCATCCAACTAGCTTAACGACTATCACAATTAAGTGATATTCGGGACCAACGGCTTTACGTGCCTTCCGAAGCACGGAAAAAAGTGTTGATTAATACTACATATTACACAACCTTATGCCATCCGAACACGGTTTAAAGGTTTTTATGGGCTAAAGATGTTAATTAACACCATAAATATTAAAATAAGCCATTAATTAAAATCTAGTCACGGTTTCATACAAGTAACAGTCTAATAACTCCATTAAAAATATGATTCTTTATACGTAATGTTCTTCAACGACATCTTTACACTTTCACTGGTTGTTTTTCTTTTGGTTAACTCGCGTGCTTTCTAATTTACGAACCAATTTAATTTTGTATAAACAAAATAAAATTACATTTGGTGTATTGATTGGCTGGTTGGTGAGGTAGTTTAGTACCGTAATTTCTACGCTGTAGGTAGTTGGTTCGATTCCCAAGACACTTGCTTGAACATGTATGTTTTTATATACTTACTAGCTGCCCGGCGCAACTTCGTTCGCGTGGTACTACCCTATAACCCTATCCTACCCTATTAAACCATCCAGGGAGTTAATTCTACTGTACGTGTGTGTCACTGAACTCCTCCTAAATGCCCGGCAGATGGCGCTACAGTCGATAATATAACCTAGATACCGACTGCAGCGCCATCTGCCGGGCTGATTTGTGAATCTAAACCATCCAGGGCGCCACCCAAACGCATACAAAAAAAATCATTCAAATCGGTCCAGCCGTTTAGGAGGAGTTCAGTGACATACACACGTGCAGAAGAATTTTATATATAAAGATAAAAAGTAGTATAATATTATACTAGTAGTATATCAATTATCTGGTTTCCATAGTATACAAGCTCTGATAAGTTGGCCTAGTTTGAAGAAATATCACAGAATATTTATAATCAGATGGAAATCAAAGTAACTTCAACAATAATTAAAAACAGTAATATAAAACTGTTATGTAAACATGACAATTGTAGAAAAAAAAACTGAAATTTTATAATCTCACACAAAAAGTAGTTATAAAAGCTAATAATATGTATCAAAGATTATTTATTATAAATATAAATTAACACAATATAAATATGTATAAATGTAATTTAACATATGTATTAGAATAATTTATTTATTGCGCGGACCAAGATGTCCAAATTGTGAAATGTTACTGAATAAAATTAATAAAACATAATGTAAAAAGACTTCGGACCGTTGTTAGCTACACAAAAAAACATACGTCAAGTTAGACAGGGTGTCTTGGAGACTACACAAACTGCCTAACTACATAACGTCATAGGCGTTACTTCACAAGCAAAGCAAGCTTAAGTAGAACTACAATGGTTTTATTATAATATGACCACTCGACTGTGGCCGCTTTCCATTCGTTTGTTAATTCTGGACCTTGGCCAGGAGTTATGACACGCTTCCCGAACACTAAGTCCACTTGAATTTGTACTTTTTTCACACTCATTCAAACTGGACTAACTAGGAAGTGATTGCAATGTTTTGGTTCTATTTTTTGCTCGAGAATTTGCGTGTGAACGCCTTTGTATTTTTTATGCTACTAGTTTAATGAACTGTCTGCTTGAAAACATTTCCTAGGCAGATTAATTGAATAAGGTTTTATTGGCGTTTCTGAAAATATAATGTAACCTGTGGGGCGATTACGTAACTAAATTTCAATCATTTTCGTATTGAAATCGGTTCAATATAGCGGTTTTCTGATAACTTTTTTAAGTTCTGATAACTGCAAATACAAACAGTGGTTTATTAGAAATGGAACCATTTTCGAATCGAATCGATTTTGAAGTTTTCTACTGATTCAGAGGTTA
Source organism: Polyploca ridens (assembly GCA_951394255.1). Classification (NCBI taxonomy): domain Eukaryota; kingdom Metazoa; phylum Arthropoda; class Insecta; order Lepidoptera; family Drepanidae; genus Polyploca; species Polyploca ridens. The sequence goes on along the minus strand of OX596255.1, from coordinate 15,959,563 downwards.
TTTCAATCTGAATTTCATTGCAATAAAGTTACGTAATCCACGTACTGGTTTCTATGGTACACACAAGCTCTATTTAGTTTGAGATCAAAAACCGTTTTTGACAGCATATGTATATTCATGTGCCAAAAAAGACACGTAGTGCAACACCCTTGTGTCAAAAGTGACTTCTTAATTCTGAGAATAATAATAAATATCAAAATAATAGTAATTCTAGATAGAATCAATGTCAATAATAACAATACATGACCTATTTCACAAACAAACGTGAGTGAAAACAACGCGGCTGTCAATATTTGAACAAGTCGTAACATTTGATCTACGAGTTGATAAATAAATCATTACCATTGTCATGATCAATGCGCGAGAGCACGCGCCACGAGCAGCACAGCTGTGTTCTACTTTGAACCTTATAATACAATGTGTTAAGGTCTCTAACGTGTTGGAGAGAAATAATAATTAGCAAAAATATTAATTTAATATTTCATCACTTAATCAGTTGATTATTAGGAAATCATTGAAAGGTCTTATTGAAAACAATTAATTATAAAAACATACCTAAAAAGATGGCGTATAAGTTCCTTTACTTTAAACGATCTTTTGACATCGTACCATCCATCATAAGTCCATTTAAATAAGTCTAGTAAAGCCGAGGTTAAGATATCTATGTCACTTTCTAACGTCATACAGCAAAAAGAGCCGTAGCGTAGATCTTTAAATCTTTTTTTACAAGACTTTATTTTAAGGCGGCCCTCTGTGGCCGGCGCAACTTCAACGCGAGCATAGTCTAAAAGCTTGTTGTTTCATCCAACGTAATGTTTGACTGCGAATAAAGAGAGATAGCATCAGAGCCGTCGGTTATCAATCGGTAAATTTCGCTGATCACTCGCGGCCGCTTCGCTAGGTCGTCATTCATGATTTCGCATTCATAAAACTTGTTCCAGGAGTATACTTCTTGTGAAAAAATCTTACAAGTTTGTGAAAAAAAAGTTAGTTATTTAGAATCTCCAATATATTTGCAAGCCTGGTATCTAATTGTTTTCTTTACTTTTACAATTTATAGGTACATTAGATATGGCCAAAGTTTAGGCAAAAACGCTGTTTTTCGGAGGCTTTGTCTGAATTTGTTTCACACTTTTTTTAAATTACGCCAAGATACAAGGCTAGATATAGTACACAAGATACTAATTTGTTCAAAACATCTAACGAAAAATGTTTAACAACGCCATAATAAGTACAGGGGTTTTGTATGAAAAGTATGACGAATTGAGTCCTCTTAAGCCATCTCATATAAATTCGGCTAGAATTTACATTTCCAATTGTCAATTGAAAATTGAAAAAAGCATAAAAAAAATTTTTAGAATAACAGTATGGGGTAAAAGTAGACGTCAAATTGTCAGCTTCAAATAAAAAGCCGAAATATTTCCGAAACCACACAAGATGAGCAAACTTCAAATGTAATTAGTAACGCATTTAAAAAACACCAATTTGAAACAAAAAAAAAACGATTACAGGCACTTTCCAACTGGCTTTTTATATTGCTCGTCAAAGTATTACTTTCTCAAGTAATTTTGTGATCTCGTAATTATATAAGTGTACTAGCTTTATAGCCCGCGACTTCGTTCGCGTAGATTATTTCTTTTTTTTAGATATGAATCATTGTAACAATATAGAGCTTTGTTCATGGCTATTGTCCGCCACTACGTGTGATATTGACAAAAGTTCAGGTAGATTAAGAGCTCATATGCGAGGATGCCACATAAAACTGAACCAGTCCTGCCGCAAATCAACTCTAGCAAATTTCAGAGTCTTTCCCTGTGACTAAAAACCTTAATTAGGAACTGTTATCTTTTAAATTCAAACTGAAGGTGATTTGGGATCAATGGTATACGCAGCAAGAAGACTGTTTCTCCTCTGGCAGAACCAGTAAATATTTTGGCCTCAATAACATTGCGGCGGAGAGCTGTTACTTGTAGTCTAGTTCCACAGCACAATTTTGGAGGCCATATCTCTCTTTCTCTCTATAGTCTTTCCCTCATGTCTGAGGATCGTGTTTAACATCGGGTTTGCTTCTAGAGGGAATGATCTGCCTCCACTGGTTTCTGTCTTCTGGTTGCTGTAAAACTTGGAGGACGATGAGTCTTTCACTTGATCGGACCATCTTGTTGGTGAACGACCACGTAGTCGTTTTCCTTCCGTGTTCCCAACTATGATCAGATTTCCAAACTTTCATCGCCTTTGCGCACCATGTGGCCGAAATACGAAAAAATACGTTGGTGGCATATGGTAGACAATCGTGTTTTAATTTAGGCTGCGATAGAATTGATGCATTGTTGCGTTTAGCGGTCCAAGGTATTTCCACCATCCGTCTCCAGCACCACATCTCGAATGCATCAATCCTTTTTCTTTCTCGAGCCAGTATAGTCCACGCTTACACTCCATACATGAAAATGAGGAATACCAATGCTCGTATTAACCGGATCTTTGTTTTAATACCGATTCCTCTCTTTTTCCTGATGTTGTTTAGGCGAGTCATTTCAATACACCAATACCATAAGCCGAAATAATAAACTTTGAAATTTTCACTCCGAAAATAAAGAACTTCATATACTAAATTTAATCCCCCTTTTCACTCCTTGAGAGTTCAAATTCCAACAACACCGATATTCGTTGCGTTAGTTTATAACCATAATCTTAAAAAATAAATTTTGTGTACTTCCATACACAAATTCATCCCCCTTTTTACCCTTTCGGGATCGGAATTATCAAAAACGTTGAGGCACATATAAATTAATTTTCAATCGTCAACCTAAACACAAAATTTGAAGGTCCTAAATTCGAAACTGATGGACTTTCATATAAACTTGCATCCCTTATTTTACCCCCTTAAGGATGGAATATCCAAAAATCCTTAGTGGTTGCCTACACTGTGTAATAATATATTAAGTAACGTTTACTTTGAAACTGAATGACTTACATATATCCCATACCTTTACACCCTGTCGGGGATGGAATTGTTAAAAAAGCTGAAACATCTATAAATTAATTTTCAATCGTTAGCCTAAATACAAAATTTGAAGATCCTAACTTCAAAACTGACGGACTTGCATACAAACTTTCATCCCTTATTTTAGGGGTGGAATTTCCAAAAATCCTTCCTTAGTGGATGCCTACACCGTATAATAATACATTTAGTGAAGTTTATTTTGAAATTGAAGGACTTTCTTACACAACTTCATCCCCCTTTTCCTCTCTTCGGTGGTGGAATTATTACAAACGCTGAGATAACTATATATTAATTTTCAATCGTCAGCCTAAACACAAAATTTGAAGATCCTAACTTCAAAACTGACGGACTTGCATACAAACTTTCATCCCTTATTTTACCCTGTTAGGGGTGGAATTTCCAAAAATCCTTCCTTAGTGGATGCCTACATCGTATAATAATACATTTAGTGAAGTTTATTTTGAAATTGAAGGACTTTCATACACAACTTCATCCCCCCTTTCCTCCCTTCGGTGGTAGAATTATTACAAACGCTGAGATAACTATATATTAATTTTCAATCGTCAGCCTAAACACAAAATTTGAAGATCCTAACTTCAAAACTGACGGACTTGCATACAAACTTTCATCCCTTATTTTACCCTGTTAGGGGTGGAATTTCCAAAAAACCTTCCTTAGTGGATGCCTACATCGTATAATAATACATTTCGTGAAGTTTACTTTGAAATTGAAGGACTTGCATACACAACTTCATCCCCCTTTTCCTCCCTTCGGTGGTGGAATTATCACAAACGCTGAGATAACTATATATTAATTTTCAATGGTCAGCCTAAACACAAAATTTGAAGATCCTAACTTCAAAACTGACGAACTTGCATACAAACTTTCATCCCTTATTTTACCCCCTTAGGGGTGGAATTTCCAAAAATCCTTCCTTATTGGATGCCTACACCGTATAATAATACATTTAGTGAAGTTTACTTTGAAATTGAAGGACTTGCATACCCAACTTCATCCCCCTTTTCCTCCCTTCGGTGGTGGAATTATCACAAACCCTGACATAACTACACATTAATTTTCAATCGTCAGCCTAAACACAAAATTTGAAGATCCTAACTTCAAAACTGACGGACTTGCATACAAACTTTCATCCCTTATTTTACCCTGTTAGGGGTGGAATTTCCAAAAATCCTTCCTTAGTGGATGCCTACATCGTATAATAATACATTTAGTGAAGTTTATTTTGAAATTGAAGGACTTTCATACACAACTTCATCCCCCCTTTCCTCCCTTCGGTGGTAGAATTATTACAAACGCTGAGATAACTATATATTAATTTTCAATCGTCAGCCTAAACACAAAATTTGAAGATCCTAACTTCAAAACTGACGGACTTGCATACAAACTTTCATCCCTTATTTTACCCTGTTAGGGGTGGAATTTCCAAAAAACCTTCCTTAGTGGATGCCTACATCGTATAATAATACATTTCGTGAAGTTTACTTTGAAATTGAAGGACTTGCATACACAACTTCATCCCCCTTTTCCTCCCTTCGGTGGTGGAATTATCACAAACGCTGAGATAACTATATATTAATTTTCAATGGTCAGCCTAAACACAAAATTTGAAGATCCTAACTTCAAAACTGACGAACTTGCATACAAACTTTCATCCCTTATTTTACCCCCTTAGGGGTGGAATTTCCAAAAATCCTTCCTTATTGGATGCCTACACCGTATAATAATACATTTAGTGAAGTTTACTTTGAAATTGAAGGACTTGCATACCCAACTTCATCCCCCTTTTCCTCCCTTCGGTGGTGGAATTATCACAAACCCTGACATAACTACACATTAATTTTCAATCGTCAGCCTAAACACAAAATTTGAAGATCCTAACTTCAAAACTGACGGACTTGCATACAAACTGTCATCCCCTATTTTACCCTCTTAGGGGTGGAATTTCCAAAAATCCTTCCTTAGTGGATGCCTCCACTGTATAAGGTATCTTTGTGCAAAATTTTAAATCTCTAGGTCCAGCGGTTTGGGCTGTGGGCTGATATATCAACAATCAGTTTATCATTTTATATATTAAGATAATATAATAGTGTAACATAAAAATTTTATAAATTATAAAGTACCACACTAAAAAAAATGGACTACATAAGACTACAAAATTTTATTTAACAGTAACACAAAATTTGACGACCAATAACCTAAACAGAGTGACTTGCGAACTAAAACTTACCAGTAACAAAACTAGTTTTGGTTCGTTACTAAATTATTTGATTAAATGTAACTAAAGTTAGTTTCCCGACAACAAAACGTCAACCTACATAACTAGTTTAGTAGATCATTTTTTTCAGTGCACCTATATCTTTGTTACCATGTGAATTATTAAAGCTATATCTGGGCGTAGGTTTTGAATCAAGGCTGTTAGCATTGTTAAGATTAATATCTCAGGAATGTATAATGACTTATAATGGGTTAAAATAATAATTATCGTCGCGTAGACAATAAGCAGCTATTTAGAGAGCTTTGTTCAAGTTACTTTAGTATTGCAATAAGCTGATATAATCTAGACAAGACAAAACCAATTAGGAATATGTGTTAGTTTATTATTGAATTCAATATTAATTGTTTCAGTAATGGAGGTTACATTATCATGTAGTATTTAACTTGTTTTAATTATTAATTTGAATTATATAGTTTTGAGATATTGCGTTACAGGTCGTGGGTTCGATTTCCAACCAAGACAATCATTTGTTTGTATGAACTTGCCTTTTCGTTCAATGTCTGTGTGGAAAAATATCGGTATAAAAACACAATAATGTATTGAAAATGTTATATGTAGTGTCTGTTTTCTATATAAGATAAGGATTTATTTAATACTAGCTGTCCCCGCGGTTTCACCCGCGTTCTCGGGATAAGTAGCCTATGTCTTTCTCCATACCATAGGCTATCTGTATGCAAAATTTCATGATGATCCGTTGAGTAGTTGAGGCGTGAAGGCATAACAAACAAACTCACTTTCACATTTATACTATTAAAGTTAGGAAGTTAGGATTAGTTACTCGCAGGGTGAAAAGCCCTGGGAGTTTACCTTTCTCCCAAAAGTGTTTTACGCCAGGATTCTCTCTATATCTAGAGCTATCTTTACGTCAAATTACTTCCAAATCTGTTCGTCACTTCCACACACACATAATGGTAGTAGGATGCAATATGTTATTGTAATAATTGCGTTTAAACTCAATAAGATAAAATCATAATGCTTTGACATCGTTTTCCCCAATTTTGCAGCACAGTGGCGCCCCCGTCGCCGGTGGTCAGTCGGTTCACTTTCACGATCCGTACTTACACGTATATCTACGTATACTAACACTTTCCCTGTCACAAACAGCCACCAGTGTGTGAATAAAATTAAGACTTTGACTGACGTTAGTTTGTTTATATTTAATTAATTTTAATACGTAATGAGTTTCAATGAATAAGCAACGTATGTTGTCTAAAAATTAAAGTTGCTATTCTACCGATAACACTATTAATTTATTCTGTGCCCATACTTTAAAAAAATATGAAAAAAGCTCTACTTCGAATTTGAAAGCTCGCGGTGTCGCGCGTGTCTTTATTAGATTTTGTTTTTTTTATAGTGCATCTAAAATGTAGACTACGATTATAAATATTAGTGTGACGCAAGTATGGTTCAGTGCTAGTGACGAAGGTAGTGAGGTCGAATACTAGAACGAGCTCGACTGGTCGCCATTAATGTACTTAAGCACAAAAAAAAACGATTCCAAAATGGTTGTTGGAGATATACCTAAACACCCATAAAAATACAGATAATTTGATAACCTCCTCCTTTTTAGGGTTCCGTAGCAAAAGGGTACCAAACGGGACCCTATTCATAAGACTCCGCTGTCCGTCCGTCCGTCTGTCTGTCTGTCAGTGGGTTGTAGCTCATGAACCGTAATAGGTAGACACTTGACATTTTCACAGAATATATTTTGCAGCTATAATAAAAATTAAAGCGGGTCCTCATACAAGAAATGTCTTCTTTTGGTGTTTTTTTGTTGTGCCTACTATTCATTTCACGGTCAATTTGAGTAAGGTAACATTATTATTATTGTACGGAACCCTCCGTGTGCAAGTCCGACTCGTACTTGGCATTTGGTTTTGAAGTCGGCTAAAAGACATTTTAACCTTCACACATCCAACCACATTCCAAATCCAAAGCCAAGTTAATTGCACGTTTCGCCAAATTGGACCAAAAAGTTACCGAGAACCTATTTATAAATGACTAACATACATGTCTGGTCCGTAGAGAAGTGATAGAACGTTCTATGAACACAAGCAGCAATGTAGAGTGTGCAAAGAGAATGTAATTCAGTGTCAGTAGGAAGTGCCCGGTCATGGAGGCTGGAGGTGTGGTCATTACGTAACACGGTCATACTGTGTTACGTTACTTGTATAATATACACTGTCATTACGCGAAAGAAATTGAGAATTATTAAAAGAAACAAAAAACCCGACTGCGTAAAACAAAAAATAACTGAAAAGAGATAAAGATGTTGAATATAACTTGATTTTTATAAGGTATTGAAGTCAAAATGGTAGCATAAAAGTATTACAATATATACATATATGGAATGGGCTCTTCACAAGCTTTCATTTGATACTCATATTGTTATAATAACAGAATTTTTGTTTTTAATACCCTCCTCTTTTTTATTCGTAGACGCCATATAAAAATAATATACCCTATGACACTTCCACAGTTAAGACGAATCTAACGACACCTCATATGCGACCCTATGGCTCACACTGTCAAAGTTATCAGGTCTCATGTAGAGCCAAGCTTATAACTCTACAAGCCCTAACGTCACAAACTCTACCCACCGTAGTCAAAATATGTAGCTTGACCGATTCGCTACCGTCACATGAAAATAGCGTAAGGTGAATTTATACACTGTTAAAAAACAACGGGTTGCACTTCGGGAGTGCCGGCAGAAGTGAAAACTTGAATATTAACGTTGTGCATTTTTGATATTTTGGAATGGTTAGGGAATAATTTTGCACGAATTGCTTTAATTATCAGTATAAAAGTATTATTGTAAACCCATTATACTTTTTAAAATATAGCTTGATCACAGCGACAGTTGTTTGAGTCATATGAAAATTAAACTTATGGCTTTAGCATAAGGTTTATCTGTTTCTACTCTCCCTCCGTCTTACTAATTTTCGATCAGGGTCACGTGACCTGACGCGAGTTTAACATTTTTTACCCATCACAAAAAAGTTTCTTCAAAAAGTGCACAACGCAGATAAAAGTTTTTCTTGTAGTAGTTACTATCATCACTTATCCTTGGGATCGAATTTCTCAAAAACCTCTATCCCTCTACATAAATCTCCAGACCCACGTCCAACGGTTTGGGCTGTACGTTGTCTCTCAGTTAGTTACTCAGGACACAGCCTTTTATTTATATAGAAAAAATATTAAAAGGGTCAACAATATTATGCAAATTCATCAGGAAGTAATTCATAATTTAATAACGATTAAATTAATTCAATTTGGGTCCAAAACAAGATCTAATTAAGCGTAAACTTAATTTCATCATACATCCGTAACGTAAACGTGTGTCGTGTACGACGACGAGTCGGTCATAGACATGGTAATAGTTACGTCTTAATCTGTGGTAATATAATTAGACCTGTGGTAACTAAACGCCATGGCTAAGCCTTGAATGAATACACGTAGGAATCCGCATTGCCAAATTTTGTACTAGATTCCTTACTGATTACATAATAAAATAGAGTGGTAAGTCATTATTACGCTACCCACACGCTTTAAAAAAAATACTATGAAGTAAATATGTTTATGTAAAATTATAAATAGGCATACAACTACGTAAAAACATTAGGAGAGTTTAACTACCGTAATAATTTTGTAGTTACAGTTTACATCGGTACATATCGGTATCACTTACTCGGTTACTAAATCATCACTAAACGATCATTATCACTAAATTCAAGAAATAAATAACCTTAACCGTGCGCTCACCTGTATTATCTTAATTAACTCAGAGTTAGTTTATCATTATATAGACATAGTGATAATTTATTTAACCTGGGGCCCGAGTTTGCTATTCCTGGAGGGATGTTTCCTGGTTAAAAAATATATCTAATTAGACAGCCAGTTAGATTATCAAAAAATATTGGACACGTATTTTTTGTTTTACCAAATCATGAACAATTGACGAAGATAAAGAGCGACTAAGTTCGGGAGTGGGGGCTCGTGACGTCACTTGTTGCTAAAATGTGTACCACACCGTGACGTCACGCGGAACTTCAACACACGATATCCTCGTATATTTTTGTTTAATTGACAAAAGAAAAAATACGTGTCTAATATTTTTTGATAATGTATATGACGGACTAAATAGATTTTTTCAGGAAAATAGCCTATTGCAGTCATGTCAAAGATACGGCCCGCGGGCCGAATCCGGCCCTCGGGCCATTTCGATACGGCCCGCGGTCATAATATATCACAAATAAATGAATCTTGTTTTTTAGAGATTTTAGACTGCACTCGATGCCTCTACGCAGGTTTAAAAATGCGCGCGCTTTACTTAAAAGTAATTTCAAGAGTAGCGCCAGACTAGACGAGCGAGAGAGTGTTAGTTATGCATTTCTCGTTGTTGCGTGCGAAAATAAATAAGAACAAACATCACACAAGACTTACGAATGAACATCTCCAATCAATTCTTAAAACAACTACCACGAATATGATACCTGACATCAATCAGATTGTCAAAAACAAGAGAAGTCAGGTAACCGGATCCTCGAGCTCAAAATAATTACCCTCTTTCTTACTTTTGGTATGATTTGTAACAACTATATATAACTAAATAAATAAAGGTGTTAAGATAAGTCAGTATGTTTTAGTTTTTTAATTTGAACCTGGCCCGCCTACACATTCTTAATCGAATATATGGCCCTCTGCAAAATTGAGTTTGACACCCCTGGCCTATTGTGTTTCAATGAACTATCAGTGGTGTAAAATATGACAGATTTGACAATTTTGGTATTCAATAGCAAGTCAATAGCCTCGAAAACTATTTTGAATTTAGTACACAACGAACATTGGCTCAATGGCAATGGGTACAGTATCTGAAAGACATTTTTAATTTATATGAGCTATTATTAACTAAACTCTTAATGGCGCAAAGAGAGCCATAAAACACCATTTTTAATTAAAATAATTTAAACAGTCGAATTCATTTAATTTAGACTTATAAGTGATTAAACTATAGTGTGACTGCAACATTAATTCTAAAGCACGCAAACTACCGACCTTGCGCTGAACTTGGCAGTCACACCTCCATAACTACACGTCAATCAAAAATCAATCTTACTGCATTGTTTCAGGTGATATACTAGTCTAAATAGATAAGATATTTCAAGGCTTTTGTAAAGGAAAAGATATTGCAATTTTTTTATGATAATTAATATCATGTTCTATTTTATTGAGCATAAAAAGCAATTAGTAAGTTTTTGTAAGCTAATAAGCATTTGCCTAAAGGTGCAAGGCCATTCGGGGCCTTTGCAAAATTATAGTTTAATGCATTGTTTATTGTTTAACATTAAAGTTATGACATTTAACATTAATGTTACGAACACGAACGTTTAATAGTACCTACAAAAGGAATAAAGACTATGAACAATATGTATTGTTATTTTAATCAGATTTTATAGAGAAGAACAGACTATACTAAGGGCAAATGATTTATTAATACTATTATCATTATCAGCCTATAATGTTCCACTGCTGAGCACAGGCCTCCTTTCACAAATGAGGGTGAAAGGGAATGGACAATACTCCACCGAAGTATTCCCATTTGCGCACCGATTTTTTGAGCACCGATCCTATTCCCTTTTCAGCACCGATTCATATTTTGGATCGGTGCTCAAATGGGAACAAAAATTTAATTCGAAATCATTCCCTTTTGAGCACCGACGGATTTGTATCTTCTAGTGTTGTGGTGTTTTAATCTCTCTCTAAATACCTCTTAAAATTTATACTTATGAAAAAATGGTACCATGACCAGTATAACATAAGTTCGAAGGAGCTCTCTCCTTTTTCATGTTTTCCTAGAGAGAGCTCCTTCAAACTTCTGTTATACTGTTACAATTTAAAATATTAGCTGATGCTCTAAAATTATCATTGATCATCTTACCTAAGCTCTTTATAATAATAAAATACGTATGGTGACTTGTATTGTTTGTGTTTTATTCGAATTGAGAAAATTTAAGTGTAGGAAAGTAATAAATAATTAATATTCATCTGTAATTGACAATAAACAATTTAATTATTCTGTAAAATAAAACTAATTTTCAATCGATATATTTTATATAAACACCACAGTTCTAAATAGTACCACTATAACAGAAGCTTGAAGGAGCTCTCCCTAGTTACAAATAAACATATATCATATATTCTTTTCAAAAAATGTATACTTACTATTACTTATGAAAAAATGGTACAAGAATGTTTTAAAAAAAAAAATTTGGAGAGAGCTCCTTCGAGCTTATGCTATCCTGGTACCATTGTTTCATAAGTATACATTTTTTTAAGTATTTAGAGAGATTTAATATAAGTAAAATGGAGAGTACATTATGTTTACTAATTAGACAGTACCTAGGTTTTTTAACACAAGCTAATCTTTGCTTAAAAGGATATTCCAAAAATGGTATAACCGAAGATAAGTTATTTGGAAATAGATTTATAAGTAATATCAACAACAGTAAATATATTTTGTTCAGCAAATGACAACCAACCTAACATATTGATCAGTACTCAAAGTTTTGATGCTCTAAAAATGGGTTCTCTAACGATAATACTTTTAACTTTTTATAATAAAACTGTTAATTTTTATCGATACGTTTTATTAAACACCACAACACTAGAAGCTACAAAACCGTCGGTGCTGAAAAGGGAATGATTAGATGAAAGGCAACTAGCTTAACGACTATCACAATTAAGTGATAACCGGGACCAAAGGCGTTTACGTGCCTTCCGAAGCACGGAAATGCTCGATTTGAAATACCACTAGACAGTCACCCAGCCAGGTTATTTACTAGGATTATTCGTGTTGTTAGGTATTTATTAGTTTTGTATATCTTTTACGAAACTTTAGGCACTTTTGTGATTTTATTTTAGTATTATATATATTTTGTATGTGACTGTTTGTTTCTAATAAATAAAAAAATAACTTTTTGCCACGGCAAAGATAGTGAATTCAAATCCTATAAAATGCTGGAGCTTTCAGTATGGAAAACATCGTAAGAAAAACATAGCACGGTGGTACTTAGTGTATCTGACTGACTACCACCCTAAAGATGAAAATATGTCGCCAAGCACCTAACGTTATGATGCATCAGGTTTTGTGTGCTTACCACCTTCCCTTACCATGATTTATTTAATATTTTGCCTAATGAGACGTGTTCTCTTTCCAGGACACAGACACAGGCGACAGGAAGTCAGCACACGAGTCCCGTGACGGAGGCGTCGTGCGAGGATACTACTCCTTCTTGGACCCCGATGGAAAACAGCGCACTGTGCACTACACCGCCGACGACAAGCTGGGCTTCAGAGCCACTGTGCAGAGGACCGACTCTTAATTAAAACTGATAGGAAGAATTGACCTTTGGAAATATGATGAAGAATACTAACTGATAATATGTAACAAACTAGCTGGCCCGCGCGGTTTCACCCGCGTTCCCGGAATAAAATGTAGCCTATAAGCTTTTCCATACAATAGGCTATCTGCGTGCCAAACTTCATTGCAATCGGTTCAGCGGCTTAGGCGTAAAAGTAACAGTTACCTTCGCATTTACAACACTAGCTATCCCCACGGTTTCTCCCGCGTCCGCAAATTTTTCCGGCATACAAAGTATCTTATGTGTTTATCCAGAATATATTCTATCTGTGTTCGCAATTTCATCCAAATCCGTTCAGTAGTTTTTGCGTGAAAGAGCAACAAACATTTTCACAAATCACATTCTCACATCCATACAAACTATCACATTTATTAGTACTAAGAAAGTAAGATGAAATATATAGGAAGAAGGATTAGTATGGATAATAATTCTGTAATTACTTCTATAGGGTATTTTTATGTATTCTAATTCCAGAAATATATCCTCATGGGTTTTTTACCACCTTATATAAGGTGCAGAAAACTCATTCTATAATGCATTGCATCTTTGTAAATAGAAAATAACTTGTTTAAAATCTTCACTGAAAAAAATGATCTACAAAACTAGTTATGTAAGTTGACGTTTTGTTGTCGGGAAACTAACTTTAGTTACATTTAATCAAATAATTTAGTAACGAACAAAAACTTGTTTTGTTACTGGTAAGTCACTCTGTTTAGGTTATTGGTCGTCAAATTTTGTGTTACTGTTAAATAAAATAGTGCCCTTTCGCTTCGCTTGGCTGTCTTGGCGGGGGGCACTTCCGTGCCCCCAGATTTTATAGTCACTTGTAGTCCATTTTTTCAGTGTTGTTTAAAAACCTCTGTATAATTTTGTAATAACTTATTTATTTATAATAGTATTCTACTGTAATAGAAAGTACCTGAGTAGTACTTAAATAAACATTTTAAGTATCAATAGGGAATAACACGTAAATTACCAGTTATAAAGTAGCAATTATTATTATTTAAAACTGGTAAAAATCTTCAACTCTTTTTTTTTTAACCCAAAAACCTTCGTCATATTTTCAAAGGGCAATTCTTTCATTCACTTTAGAATAAAGGTCACTAGTGTATATAAAATCAGACAATTATTAAATAATAATAATAATAAAGTAAGTTAATACAATGCAGTATGACTGCATCCCTTCGTCTCTGTAAATAATATATTTCTGCTAATTGATGCTGACTGTACCTCATTTTTTATACGCAATAAAATTTATTTAATTAATGTTTTTTTTATTTTAGTTATGACAATGGCTTATGTACAAACCCACATCTGGAGCCTCCCACATCCCCCACCGCCCCTAAAAAGAGCGGAGAAAAAGGGACCTATGCACCGTGACTATTTGTTCGTCTTAGAAACTCAGCCCACGTAATTTACCCAATGAAAAGGTACAAATGATACATAAAAAAAATTGTTTTGTATAATTAAAAAGAAAACATTTGAGTTATGAAAAATCGATAGTAATTTTACTTATAAAATTGTAGAAAATACCAACCCAGAACACGAGTAGACTACGCTCGTAACAGGGTGATTAAAACTACGTCATGCGTCATAGTGAATAATGTTTGATTTTTAAATTACACAAATGTACAAAAAAAATATAGGTTATGTGGGCTCCGTTTCGAGTTTCGAGACGAATAAAAAGTCACGGAGCATATACTATAACTTCCTCTTGAGGGATGAATGTATAGGTCATTAGTTAAAAAAAAACTTCTTTGACTTGCATAGAGACTCTCCATACAAGTCAAAGTTTTTTTTCCCTAGGATTATTTTTCTAATATTATTTTTTGATTACTAATGACCTATACATTCATCCCTCATGAGGAAATTCACTAATTTATTAGGGCCTCATATAGACCATCTATCTGGTTACGCATGCTCAAAGGTCCTTGTTGGACTATTGGTACCCTACTCTATCTACTACTCTCCCTACTCTATATATAATCGTAGTTTTTCATTACAAGCTTTTATTAAGTTTCACTTGTCCCGGTGCCTGTAATCAAATCCGACCGTTTCTGATTCGAGCTGAAATTTTGCATGCATATGTAAATCGGATAACAATACAATATTATTATGACATGGAGCTGATCTGATGATGAAGCCAGAAGGTGGCCATGAGAACTCTGTAATAAAACGACGCAACCCCATCGAGTTTAGGCTCGTTAGATTCGTCTCGACAAGGACTCTGGTTCGAGGGTGAAAGATTAAGTTGCTCGACGATTACAGATAGCGCCTATCAATACAGTTATAGCAACAATGATCCAATATGCTTTTGCCTCCACCATAAAGGTACCTAGAGTTAAAACATAATTGGACTGTTTTACAAAAAACTTAAACCTACTTCAAAGTACACTAAGAAGTAATCAAATCCTGATCTGATGACAATGGGACCAAACGGGAAGTGTACCCTTTCAAATAAAAGAAGAATTTTCCAAATCGGTTTATAAACGACTGAGTTATGAGGTAACAAATATAAAAAAAAAAAAAAAAAAAAAACATTCGAATTGAGAACCACCTCCTTTTTTTGAAGTCGGTTAAAAATGCCACAGACTGCAGAACTAACAATTAATACTGCGGTAAAACAGTGTGCTGAAAAAAGTAATGGGTTATTCAAATTTTTTTATGAAATAATAGTTTCAGAGGTTCTGTGTAAGTTATCTAGCAATGTTGCAAACACATCAGTGGCGTTTGATAAATTCTTTCATTATCTACTTTCAGGGTATTATTATTTCTAGTTACTAAACTACGGAAAATAATATTTCGATGGTTTAGCAATGTCAAATATGTTAATGGAAGAGTTCAGAAAAGGAGACCAATGTAAACATCATTCTAACAAAAAAGTAGACAATGCTTTATTGTACTTATAATGCAGACGTAGCACAATATGAGAGGCTTTATTTAGGTACTTATTACAAACAGAAAAAAGTTTATTCTGCGTATCACTGCGTATCGGTGGAGGTAGGCTAGTGGTCAACCTACTATTGGAGTTTTCAAGTAGGCCTCCAACTAGCTTAACGACTATCACAATTAAGTGATAACGGAGACCAACGGCTTTACATGTCTTCCGAAGCACGGAAACGCTCGATTTGAAATACCACTAGCCGTTCACCCATCCAGGTCCTGATCACGACAGTGGTAAAAATACATAAACTCACTAAGATTATAAAAAAAAACACATTCTCAAAGCGACATGACAATTCAAAGCGATCCTTAAGTGCAATGTGTCAAGCTACCGCTGATTTAGAGATTAGCTTATTGTTGTCTAATGTTATTAGCTTAGGATCATGGATGCCAATCGGCTTAGCCATTGATACCTTTTTTATGAAGTACGACGTCAGAGATCCGTCCGTCATTGATATTTATCTTGTTAAATCATTTGTTATCTTGTGTCGCGGTGGATTTATGTTAACAATAGTTAATTTGATTTAGGTTACTATGAAAATATTAAATAATTGGACTGTTTTACAAAAAACTTAAACCGACTTCAAAGTACACTAAGAAGTAATCAAATCCTGATCTGACAATGGGACCAAACGGGAAGTGTACCCTTTCAAATATAAAAAGAATTTTCCAAATCGGTTAATAAATGACGGAGTTATGAGGTAACAAACATAAAAAAAATACATTCGAATTGAGAACCTCCTCTTTTTTTGAAGTCGGTTAAAAAACAAACCAAAATGTATGAGAGCTATAAATGATTTGAAAGATGATAGACCAGTGGCTGTGACGTCGAAGGCCTAGGATAATATGTGACGAAAGTGGATACAAATCCAAGAATGAGCTTGTACTTTCGGTAAAGAAAAACGATTTAAGAAACACATAGCTTTGACGTTAGTAGAGTACCTATCTACTTTGTAGTACGTTCCTCAGACTGGCATCCATACTTTAAAAATCGATAGTCAGGCACCTATTGGGAGCCTACTCTCTTACGAATTACGCAGTTTTGGGCTTAGTTTCGGATCCACTTCACATGAATGCCTACTACCTTAGACCACATTATCATTCTCCTCAGACAAAGGAGCTCTAAAACGCTCGTGAGCTTGGGATTTGTACTTACCTGCTTCATGGAAGAGCGGGGCCACCTAACACAGGTATTCTTTTACTTAAAAAGAGTGCTCCAGCTATTATATTTTTAGATTTAGTTTCAAGTTAATGAAATAAATGATGATTTTAGCCAATTCTAGTCTCGCTAAGTACTGGCTATGCCCCACGATGATTCTTAGCAGTAACCTTCGCCGTCACTGACTACGCAATCATCTATTACAAATATGTGCGCACGAGCACGTCTTAAATACCTGTACCCTGAAACCCGCATAACCATGACACGAATGTATTATAAGAAAATAATAAAAATCATTGCAATGCTTATCACTAGTCGCGTCTCCTAATCCCTCTATCTAAAGTATCTTAGATACGGCCTGTCGTTTCTATCATAATTTATTAGCAATAAATCAATTTTTTCGGAGTGTTAAATTGTTATCAATATTTGTGTATCTTGGTAGCATGTGTTTATCAATTCTCTTTATTTGCTAACGTTACAAAAATAAGCTATAATAATAAGATTACCTTTTTGTTTAGTGTAAGAAATACTTTATGATTTATAAGATTGTTATAGAAAAATTTACGTTTTATCTTCAAAATAAGGTTCATTTTGTAAAACAATGACAATATACTTCAACAAGGCATATTCTCGGTAAATAGTCTACATCCTTTGCCTCGTCATAATTCCTTCTGAATTCAATCGAGGTCCAAACGTAAGGATATTTTTTTTAAAATATGTATATACCTAAATACTGATAAAAATAGTGATAAGTGGCGTGATAAGGAAGGTATTACCTACTATTACGTATATAGTATTATTTGATACATATTAATAATTATAAAAAAAAAACTATCTGAATCTACAATTTTTTTCACCACACCTTTACATTTGTTTTTGATTAAAAAGCAAATAATCTTTCAAAAATTCTCCAGGGAACAGGTCAGCTTCCCCGAAACTTCCTCGTGACGGACGAACGGACAAAAGGTTTATGTTATTATATTGTTAAATACAAAGATGGCGTCATGGTGCGCTGTCAAAACAGCACAACCTGTCGCGCGCATCAACGGATGTACCAGCGGTGCTCAAACTTTCACACGAGTATTTAAAATTCTAGGAGAAAAGAAGCTAACAGAAAATAGGCTATTTTTTGTGCACTCAGTGGTATAATATCTATAGGAAATAGGATTATGGCCGTTAAATGAAATGCAGAGTTTGAATTTAAATAGACAACTTGTATCTATATTTAAATTAAATATGGCTACAATGAAGGTTATAATGTCTGCCTCCTAGCACAGTGAAGGTATAAAAATAAGTAAGAGAGAAAGTAAGGGCGATCATTGCATTTATAATAATCGTTTAGTGACTGTGTTGCCAGTACTAAGTAAATAAAATCGATAAATTTTTGCAATTTTACATTGCTAAAATTACAAGTAAATGCCAACAATACATATTAAAACATTTCCATGATAGTAAAATAAATAAATATCTAAAACAACATTTATTTAAAAGAGTAACGCTCATTCAAAAATTCGTAAAAGAATGTTTTGAAAATCTCTAGGTTATATCTATAAATTTATATTATAAATGCGAAAGTGAGTTTGTTTGTTTATTAAGCCTTCACGCTTCAACTACTGAACGGATCATCATGAAATTTGGCATGCATATAGCCTATAGTATGGAGAAGGACATAGGCTATTTATCCCGACAACGCGGGTGAAACCGCGGGGGACAGCTAGTATAAAATAAAAATACTGATTGACGGATAGAGAACATAGAGCATATCTATAATCGATGGACCTAGAGACTTGAAATCCCACCCATAGAGTTAGAAAATTATAGAATGATAGCATTAACGTTACCTTGTGCGAAGTGTGAGCAGTTTCCATATATACACAGATATATCGTAAACTAGTTGATTTACAGTCAGACAAAATGTCGATATGGATTCCTAGTCGTTTGTTCTCGGTAAAAGTATCGATATAAACGAGAAATTGGCATTCAATATATGTAATTTAGTCGTTCAAACTATGTACGCACACTTCGTTTCGTACCCGTGCTCACGGACCGTACTCTAGTACAGTCGCTCTATAATATTCGAACTCTATGACTACCATACCTTAAGAGTGCACTAAGGAAAGTTTTTCCGAATACCCCTAAGGGGGCAAAATAATTGGTGAAATGAAATGAAATGACATAATTTATTCATTCAAATAGGCCTTCACAGGCACTTATGAATAGTCAAACTCTTATACTCTAATGCACTAATGCACGGTTCGGAAGGTTGCTTTTGCTGAAAAGAGCCGGCAATAAACTCAGCAATTACTCTTTTCAAAAACAAACTTAAATTTATTACATCAGATGTTTCCTGCGAGAGCGAGCGCTACATATTCGTTAATATTGTACTAAAGCGGCCTTTATTCGTTCCTTAAACTTTAGTGACGGTAAATTTACATTAGGGATCTTATTATAAAATGCGTGATGGTGCGTGAATCCGCGAGGCTGGAAAAGCTGGTCAATTATAATGGACGTAATCTAGGTAGATAGTAATCTGCGTAGTGCATAAGCAATGAACTACGTATCTACAAGTGACATTACTCACGTTTAAGATAATCATATAGACGATGTTATCAAAATACAACGATATTATCAAACCAAAGGAAACATGAAGCCTAATAGTCTTTTATCTTATATTACCAAGGTATTTCAGTCTTATCTGTAACTAGGTTAAATTACGTCTTAACTCTTTAATTCACATAAAATATGCATAATTAAAAAAAAAAAACAATAATTTTGCATGTGTCTAAATTAGAGCCATAGTTTTTAGATTCTTCATAAATATAAACCCCCTTATTCATAATAAAGTTATCAAACGTTGATTAGCTAAAATTCCGAAGTCTTTATCTGACAGGTGACATTTGGTGATCGAAAGAGCGAGACGGGGCACACTATTACATTGATTTAGTTAAAAAGCAATTATGAATAAGGGGTAAGTCTCTACAAAATAAAGTAACTTTACGAAAAGTTTGAGCATCACCACACGAAAGCTGTCAATCGTTCAATGATTCGGAACGGCATGTGTTGGTTTTTTGTGACGCCGGCTCAAAGTCGCCTCGCCCCGTGTGCCTGCCTGCACAAGTGCCTGCCCACACCAATCGAAATGTCAGCCAAACTTACGAACAAGAGAATATCTCAAATATAGGACTTCAATAAGTTTTATCGCCAGCAGATTCACGTGTAGTAAGTATTAACTTATTTCCCCTATGCGCTACGCAAGGAATTCTTCAAAAAGGGCACAATAAGAGCTCTTCAAGGTCGGCGACACATTGGCCTAGTGGCGCAAATATCCATGGGAGGCGGTATGAGGTGAAGCCTTCGCCTGCTTCTCAATTTGATAACATTAAAAAAAACTCAGCTAGCCAATAATCAAACCGAAAATCAAATTAGATCTCAGAAGAGATGATGGCTACATTATGGTCAGAATATTGAATACAGCGTAGCGAGAAAAAGTACCGTTATGTTAGTTTATCAATGAATCCCGTCCAATTCTATTATTCTATATTATACTAGTTAACAGATGTTGTACTGTCAAAAATCCCATTGAAAGGCACTTTCCGTTTTTCCAAATTTACAAATTTTCTGGGCAACTTTTCGTAACGTTTCGTTGTCCTGATTTCAGGCCATTGATTTTTATTCATATAGATTTAGATAGGTAACTTTTACGTCTGTAATAATACAAACTATATCATCATCATCAACCTATAATGTCCCACTGCTGAGCACAGGCCTCTTGCACACAAATGAGGGTGAAAGGGAATGGGCAATACTCCACCACGCGTGCCCACTGCGGATCGGTGGAGGTAGGCTAGTGGTCAACCTACTGTTGGAATTTTACAAGCCGCCTAGGAGGCATCCAACTAGCTTAACGACTATCACAATTACGTGATAACCGGGACCAACGACTTTACGTGCCTTCCGAAACACGGAAACGCTTGATTTGAAATACCAGTAGGCGGTCACCCATCCAGGTACCGAACACGATGGTGGTAGCTTATATTAGCCGATCGATTAAGAACAGCTTATCATGCCATACCACAAGCGCTTCTACATATATACAAAATATAAAACTAACCACTAAGCATAAATAAAAGATTCTATCAGCCACAAATTCTCTCTTGTACTTCACTAATAACCATTACAAGTACTATCTGTAAAACACACAATTCCAGTGCCCCAAAAGCCCACATCCACAAACTAAACATGGCGTGTAGGTATATAGAACACACGAGGCGGCTCATCGCATGCAATTTCCTGGCGTGTCAGACAAGGAAGGCTCTTATCTTCGAATCAACACCTACAAGGTAGATACCCACCTTCACGCCGCATTCGGCCGCTGATTACATGCGTTGCTTGCAAGGTCGGAGGATTGGGGGACTAGCTAAATGTTACCTTGTTCATATTAAATTGCTCAATTATCTAATGGGCTACTTGCCTGAAAAAATCTATTTAGTCCGTCATTTACATTATCAAAAAATATAAGACACGTATTTTTTCTTTTGTCAATTAAACAAAAAAATACGAAGATATCGTGTTGAAGTTCCGCGTGACGTCACGGTGTGGTACACTTTTTAGCAACAAGTGACGTCACGAGCCCCCACTCCCGAACTTAGTCGCTCTTTATCTTCGTCAATTGTTAATGATTTGGTAAAGCAAAAAATACGTGTCCAACTGACGGACTAATTAGAATTATATTTTTACCCAGGCAACATCCCTATTGATCTTGAACTTTTGGCATACTCCTTTACCTATAGATTATTAATTACTAAATGTTGTCCGGTTATCCCGAAACTGTATGCTTGTAAGTATAATTGATCTTAGAGCATAAAGTAACTTGGTAGCTAAGATGCCCGGCATTCACCCGAATAACGCATCTATACGTCTCCATCAAGCGTAATTCTTACAGTATTTTGCGGAAAAAATGCCTTATATGGACGATGTACGAGAAAAGGTCATCGCTCACTATATCAGCACCGCTCCATCGCAGCAACGCCTCGGCATTTACCTTGCCATGCAAGTGAGGGCTTTAAATAGTATACGGTAAGTAAATTTTACAATGACTAGATACATTAGTGGACGCCTCCAAGCCACTAGTCCTGCTGACCACACGCTTTCAGCTCCGGCGGTCCGCTCCCTTGATGCATGATGCCAGCAAGCGGTATCTTGCCAAAGCCGCGCCACCAATTTCACCGTCGCCGAGCTGCCAGCGCGCCGCCTGGCAGCTTGTGATTGGATTGAGTTGAGGCGGTGCCACATGCCGGGCCGTTGCTGCGATGGAGCGATGCTGATATAGTGAGCGATGACCCTTTTAATGCAACTGTGTAATGTACTTTGTTTTGTAAATGTAATCCGTCTACTTGTAAAACGTCATTACTTGGTAGTATTAACATTGTCTTCCCTATCAATCAAACTTGAGCATTTTTAAAACTCTCAATAGATATCTCAATCAATGTTTTTTCCTTCTTCCTTTATTTACCACTATACTTAGCTATTGCTATAGAATAATCAAATATTCTAACTGTGCCATTATTTAGAGTTATACACAGTTATTTCATGGGCATAAACTGCAGACCTCCGACTGAGTACGCGTGTCTTATACAATAAGTTGTTTTACCATCACCAACATTACTTACCAGTTCTATATGCTAACATTTCTTTATACTTCTTAGAATAGAGCTCATAATACAACAGCAAAAGTTTTCCCAACAGCAGATTATGATTTGTCAATTCACCTGTCGTTTATCCACAGAAGTTTGACATCTGAGAGAATGTGCTTTTCCTTGGGGAATCGAAGAATGCATCCTTTTGCATTTCATATCTGTTATGTTATCTGGGACTAGATGTGGAATAGATTCTGTGATTTTTATAAAAATCCTGGGACATCTTTCATATCTGACGAATATTCCCGTTGTATAATTTTAATTTTCTTTAGGCAATTTTTATGAGGATTATTTTGTACTTTATGAACTTCCTATTTACTTACATTAATGAATATGTAATAACTGAAACTGGTTGTAGGTATAAAGCATAAAATAGAACAATATCTGTGAAATGTATATGTTTGGGAAAGTAATGAAATGCTTCGTCTCTCCGCAATTGTATTGTATTTTACATAATAATGTTAGTTTATAGCATGCTATTATGTTGATTTGTACAGTCGTAGGTGAAAAGTAAAAAAAGATACATTGACATAAAAAAAGAAACATTAAATATTTAAATATTATAACGATAAAGTAAATATGAAAGAGATTTCATACAGTATATATTCAATATCACCATTATCTGAATCATCCTAATTCTTCAATCTTGAATCATTCGGATTTTCCTAACATTTTCTAAATATTATCTATCTATTGATCTGCTAGCACTATGATAACTTAGAGATATTTTTTTATTATCAATGTTCTTGCTATGTAGATTTAGTTAGGCGCAAATATTTTTACATTCTACATACATTGTGTTACCTGCCTAAACCTCTGAACCGATTGCAATTAATTTTGGCAAATAAATAGCCTATGTTATAGAGAGGGACATAGGCTTCTTTTATCCCGGGAACGCGGGTGAAACTGCGGAGAACAGTCAGTATATTATAACTTTTTTACAAGCTTTTATTTACACCTGCAATGTATGTATGTATGTTTGTTCGGGTGGAATCTTGCAAGTCGAATTTCACCCACTTTCAGTGGTTGGATTTACTTGATATTTGGTATACATTAGTATATTGGATGACAATGCAAGTACTGTCAACAAAAAGTATACTACCCAAAAAAAGCTTGTATTAAAAATGAATTTTTTTACAAAAACTTATTAATCATCAAGTTCGTATAACACTAATGCAATGGACATCAAACGCGCGTGTTCGCGGTCAACCACAATGTTTGTTATATCATATTCACAAAAACTTGTAAGCCAGACAGATTGGGTTACCTTCAATTTCGATAGTTAAAACGTATAGAGATGCTCAGTGTCATATTGGTTCCGTATATACAATTAAAACTTAGTGAATAGTATATTTTTATTAAGTGCATGTGATTTTGTGTGTGAAAGTAGATGTAGGATGTATCATCATCATTATTTGCTCACCAAGATCCTAATTATTTGGTTCATCATGTTTCTAAGTTTCTTCCGTGAATCTTCAGGTATATTTATCATTCTTCAGACTCATCCATATCTTCTTCAGTTTTTCTCTTCCAACTTGCTACCATTCTTATTCTTCAGCCCAGTTTTTATATCCCAATCCTAACTATAATATTATAAATACGAAAGTGAGTTTGTTTGTTCGTAACGCCTTCACGCTTCAACTCAACGGATCATCATGAAATTTGGCATGCAGATAGCCTATGGTATGGAGAAGGACATAACCGCGGGGGACATTTTTACAATTACAATTATTTTTATAAAAACGCCGCGGAAGACACCCAGTTCTTGTTTTTTTTCTGTTTATAGGCCTGTGTTTGACTGCAATCTCACCATGGTAAGTGATGATGCGGCCGAAGGTGGTAAGCACACAAAGCCTCGAAGGAACTGGCTCTGAAGTGCAGCTGTCGGAACACACCGAAAAGTGCTTGGCGACAGATTTTTAACTTGAGGGTGGTAGCCAGCCAGGCGGGTACTACAAAGTACCCTACCACCGTGCTATGGTTTCCTCACGATGTTTTCCTTCACCGAAAGCTCAAGCTCATTGTAGGATTCGAACCCGGGACCTTCGTCTCGGTGTCCGACGTCACTACCTGATTTCTAAAATCACCAACCAATTGGAAACTAGGAGTTTTATAAATATCTTACGTACGGAACCCTAAGCCTGACCTACCCCATCACAGTCGTGTATGCTGGCTAGGAAGTGTTTCGTGTCTACACTAATAACAATACTCTACACTACACGTATTGGTTTCACGCTATGCAGCCTTACAGATAACGATGGCGCCTTTGACTTGTCCAAATACCTTTATTTGTTTTTGATTGCTTGCTCTTAAAATTTTTGTTGGAATATTGGCTCGCGTTATGCAACTAGTTTGCATTCCTGTATATAGGATGACTGGTAATTAGTAAACGATACTTAAACACATGATTGTACTTATGGTAACAAAAAACTTTCCCAAAGAAACAAATAGAGAAACATAACTAAATTAAATAAAAGCTGATGGTGTATTCTTATTATTGTTAGGTACCTACCTACTAAATATTATAGGATCATGTGCTAAGTAAATTAAAAAAATGTTTCTTTGGGAAAGTTGTTTGTTATCATGAGTACAATCATGTGTCTAAGTATGGTTTACTAATTACCAGTCACCCTATATAATGTCTATTTTTAGTTTCACAATTTTTGTATTACTTAAGATCATTCATCAATTTTTCAAAGTCAGCAATACATTAGTAATCTCTCTAGTATTGTATATCCATTGGCGGCGATTACCATCAGGTGCTTGTCAACCTGGTGAAATTAAAAATAATAATTATCCTATACTTACCAATGTAGTTACAATTTAAAGTATGAGTAAAATTAAATCTGTATTTAAAAAAAAACTAATTTTGAATATTTCAATTTTTTTTTCGCGATTTACCCATTCAATATCTTCGCCAATATCAAATTGACAGTATGACAGTTTTCGTTTGAAGATAATCAGGAGTGTCACGTCACCGGCCAAAACCCCAAAAGCTCATAACCTCAATCTTGATAACACTGACATTGCAGGCATCTTTTTGTAGCAGACCGGAAAGTATCATCTTATTTGTTTATCTCCTCGCCTTGTCGACAGCGGGCATCACTACGTAATTAGAAAAACAAGGCATTTTTTCATAATAATTGACTGGACAGCTAATTTTAATTCCACACGATATAATACTCTAATGCTTAGAGGTTAGAGTCGAATATTAAAGGACAAAATTATTGACGTCGATAGAGGCTGCGACAACTTTGACGTGTTTTAGTTTTTTTCTTATTTTGAAATATTGTTTTTCGGTGACACTGCCATTTTTATCATGTAACTTTGATGCGCTTTTGTTTTATTTTTTTGACTCACTCTCGAATTAATGCAGGACTGTAGATTGTAAGGTTAACTGTGCGTTGGTAGATATTATATTTTTTATAATTTTATTATATGTAGGAAAAGAAACGGTGGAAATGTAGGAAGATTTACGGAAATAAGTGACAAGAGATATAGGAAAAGAGGCGGTAGGAATGTAGGATAATGTAGAAAGGGCGACTAATATCAAGGATGTTTGAGCCGACTTCAAATGACAGAAAACTGGGCTGGCAAAAGATAATATCCTGGGACATTCCTCACACACGGTCATCTGATCCCCAAATAAGCAGAGCTTGTACTATGGAAACCAGATAACTGATACAATACATATACTACTTTTACAAATTTACACCCAGACTCAGGACATACAGACATGTTCATGCACACAAATGCATGTCCTGTGTGAGAATCGAACCCACGACCTGCGGCGCGATAGGTAGAATCTTAACCAGAGCCTTAACCAACCGCGCCAGCTGGCCTTTTTTTTTATACCACTAAGGTGGCAAACAAGCATACGGCCCGCCTGATGGTAAGCGGTTACCGTAGCCTATGGACGCCTGCAACACCAGGGTTATCACTCGCGCGTTGCCGACCCTGAAGAAACCTCTTCACACCCTTCTTGAAGATCCCCATGCTGTACTCCATTGGGAAAACCACGGCGGCCTGTCGATAATGATTCCACATTTGATCATAAAATTTCAATATTTCCATTCAAACCCGAATAAGATGTAAACTAGTCTGGTCATGGTGGTTTAATAAGAAAGGCCAGGCTTGTCATTAGTAATGAATTTAATGTACGTCCACCATTCACCGGGTATCGCGTCACGCGTCTGTCCCTAATAGTGACATGCACCTCATTAGAACGCCCACAGTGCATTATAGTTACAGCAGCTCAACTACTTTATTTTAGCTCCCTGATTAAAGTTGGCTACAAATTATTTAGGTATTTTTGGTAACTCTGTACTTGAAATAAAACTTCGCAAGCACTTATGAATACTGTGGCTAATACTGGGACAGAAGAACTTGTATTGATTGAACTTGTGTTGAGCTGCTTTGATTTAGTTAGCAACCTATACAGCTGATAGATTCATAGATAGCATATTTGATAGAAATATTACACAAAAAAAAATATCTTATCAGTTTCTATAAAAAATGTATTGGCAATTTTTTCCAAAACATCCTGCCATTCACGAATGCTTAGATTAAATACTGAAAAAAAAAATATTTTCTCTCTCCATCACTCTATTTTTTTTTACTTGTAAAAAAATCTATATTCTATTTATAAACTATTTGTTCAAGGAGTTCTTAACACAGTATTCAATCTAAGCATTCGTGAATGGCAGGATGTTTTGGAAAAAATTGCCAATACATTTTTTTTATACCACTAAGGTGGCAAATAAGCATACAGCGCGCCTGTCGGTAAGTAGTTACCGTAGCATATGGACGCTTGCAATACCAGGGATATAACTCGCGCGTTGCCGACCCTAAATATATTCAAATTATCCAAAAAAATATTTAAATAGTGTAATCTTGCGAAGTTTCTTGCCTGTTCCTCACATTTGAAGGCCGAGTTCCGAACTGGTGGTAACTGCAGTGGCTTTTACCTTCATAAGTAGCCTACTCCCGCCTGAATTGTATAAATGGCTTTGACTTTGACTTTATTCTGTCCCTCTTTCACTTGCCTGTTCAGGTTTCAGGATGAAGGTACGAGTATTTTTTTTTTCATAAATAAAGTTTGCTTACTGTTTTTAATTATATTGACTGTGCCACAGCCAGCACGTTGGTCACATGTGAAAACTAATATAAACGCCAAACTATCTGTCCGGCTTATTATAGAGATTACGGATTAAATGGATTGGCTACCGTCCGCCCGTCCGCCCGTCCGCCACGGACAAACTCGTCCGCAGTTGCAATGATAAGATATCGAAGAGAAGGATTTGTTGCCAAAACTAATATTTTTAATAAGGTGACTACCTAGGTTTAGATGACTGCACTTGAAATAAAAATAATCCTACTAATAAAATAAATGCGAATGCGAGTTTGTTTGTTTGTTACCTCTTACAATCGTGATATAGAATTTGGAATAACCATAGATCACGAGGAATAACATATTGGATACTATTATCCCGGGATAACATTAGATCCATTGCAAGTTACTTTTGAATATAAAGAATTCACAATGCGAAGACAAATTCATCGAACCAACCATCGGATCTACTTACTAAGTTAATTCACGCATCCTAACTAATATTATAAATGCGAAATTGAGTTTGTTTGTTATTACGCCTTCACGCCTCAACTTCTCGACGGATCATCATGAAATTTGACATGCAGATAGCCTATGGTATGGAGAAGGACATAAACTTTTTATCCCGAGAATTTGTGTGAAACCGCCGGGGACAGCTAGTAAAATAATCATGAAGATTTGTGCTTCTTTAAATGGATTATAAGTTTATCCAATACTTAACCCGACAATATGACTCATAAATAACGCAAGGAATAATGTTGCTCCCTTGGGCAGACCACTGTACAATACGATTAAAGTGACGAGATATGATTTAACTATATTAGTTACTAATAAATAAATATCAATAATTTATTAATACTTAATAAAGTTTTGACTTACTTTTATATAATTTATAAAATGGCTTGGTAAATTATTATTGTTTTACAGTAAATAGAGTCAAATGCCTTTGTATTATCGCAACACGTCATTGAATTAGTACATAATCCATATTTTTATTATTTTATCACCACCCACTCCAATTTAAAACACAAAATACCTACCTACTGCATCAAGATAACGGATATTATACTTCGCCCAAAATCCATCGAGGCGACCAAATCTAAAATAATTGCCAGCTACCGAGTTTGTTCGTAGATAAACATGATATATGATATCAACATAGTCCTCCTATCGTTACCATTCTAAATATACATTCCAATAAACGTTCTGAAGACCTAATATCTATACAGTTAAGGTTCAATTTTAAATCAGTTGCTGGTAAAGTTGTGGTGGTAAATAGCAATATAAGCGATAGAGGTGTTGACACGCGCTAGTAAATTACGACACGTTATTGTAATTGCGAGCCTTTCCCGATATTTGACTGTCAATTATACGATGAAACCTGTAATCAATTCCAATACGTTTTCTGGAACAGATGTTACGTCAATCCAATAATCAGTACTAGCTGAATACTTCTTACTGGATTATGAGTTAGAAAAAAACAAATAGTAACGGGTTTTGATAAACTAAAACTAAACTGCTAGCTAAAACGAAGTATGTAAAAACACACGATGTCCAGCTAACTAATAGATTCAGGATAACTTTAGTTGCAGAAGAATGATAAAAAATTATTACATCTGCCTATCTAAAATTCCATTTCATGTTTTGGGGCCTAGAACTTCGATAAAAAATTATCGTCATTTCGCATACAGTATTTCGCACTGTCATGAGTTACATATTTATTCTGATTTCCATGGTCATCATAAGTGATGAAGAAACCAAATGTATAAATGAATGTGCTAATAAAATGAATGCTGACCCCAAAATTTTAAAAACGTAAATATAAATCGTGTATTGGTTAGACGCTAACTGATATGATAACAAATGTATTGATATCGATAATACAACTTCTAACTTATGAAATACCCAAAATTATCGATACAAGCGCGGGTGACGTCACAGTATTTATTTTTGTTACTAATCTGATCTAATTTTTACAAGCTCTGTGTCACGTCCACTTGTATTCAATCTCTACAATCGTTCAAGCGATCTTTTTTTTTATTTGTGTTTTTCTTGTTCTTCAATAGCCCATAACTCTGTTTTAAACTTTTTTTGTGGATTCCCAAAGATGATTTTTTGTCTAAAGAAACCTAAATACGTAAGTAAGTGAAATTTTAAGAATATGATAGAGTCAAGATGATCAAAATTCCTGCTGATTACAAGTATTTTTAATCGCCACTTTTTATACACTTATTTTCTACTTTGACAATGGTTATATAAGTATAGGCCTCTATCTATCCGACGCTGTAGAACGAAAATCTACAGCGTCCAGCGAAGGATGGCGCTACGGATCGTACGAGGATACCGCACAGTATCCTTTGAGGCGGCGACAATTCTGGCTCGCTTTCCGCCACTTGATATTCTGGCGGACATGGATGCGAGGGTCTATGACCGGATTCGTATCGTCCGTCAGAGCGGTGGAGGCGACCCAGAAGAGGCGATCAAACGGCAGGAACGAATTATCGCGTTCGCGACGTGGCGCGCGAGGCTCCGGGAGGAGCGGTATGCGCGCAAACGCGTCGTTGGAGCAGTCCTGCCGGTCTTCGAAGCCTGGATGCAGCGACAAGGTGGACGACTCACCTACAGGCTCACACAGATACTCACCGGGCACGGGTGCTTCGGTGATTATCTGTGTAAGATCGGACGTGAGGCGACGGCGGCCTGCTTCCACTGCGGTGGAAGCGGCCAGGATTCCGCATCGCACACGCTCGCAGTGTGCCCTGCGTGGGAACCCGAGCGGCGGATCCTGGTCGGCCTGATCGGGCGGAATCTCTCCCTGCCAGCAGTCGTGTCGGCGATGCTGAGCGGGGATACAGCGTGGAGGGCCGTAGCCTCCTTCTGTGAGACCGTAATGGTCCAGAAGGAGGCTGCTGAGCGGGATCGGGAGAGGGCCGATCCCGCTCGGAGACGACGCCGCCGAGGCGCAGACGTGCCTCGTGGCGGCCCTCCTGCCCTGTAGCTGGGGCGTAGAATAACAGCTACGGTGTTCCCCTGCCTGTCGTAAAAGGTGACTAAACGGGGCCTTTGGGGTCGTGGGCAATCAGGGCGGGGGCCCTGTGCGTCCAGAAGCGACCCCAAGGAGGACGATGAGTCGATGTGGTCACGACTCATCGTGCGATAGCACAGCGAGGGTGCTAGGGGGAGGTATCACACTTCCCCCGGGACGAGCTATCTTAGCGCCGCGCGTGGAGGGGTGAGCAGGTACGCGTTCAACACGAGAGCCCGCCCCCCTCTCTATAGCGCAGATGGCGACCACCGTGGGGTTTTAGCCGGTAGAAGTCCGGCATAACCTGGCCGCTACCCCCGGGGCGGTCGGGTATCCTATGAGGATTTCCCCACGAAAAAAAAAAAAAAAAAAAAAAAGGCCTCTATCTAACGTGACGAGAAATTTTCCCCATATACGTAAGGTGACAGGTGGTAGGTAGGACATCACCGACACCTCCGTGCCCATAAATGAGTATTAAATTCTCCAAGGCATTCCAAAACCGAATATACCTACCAATATGGCATACCGAATATACGGACACAGCGTTTTGCTTCCTCATTTATAATGCGGACAGCAAGGGAGTGGAACTTGCTTCCGGCGTCTGTGTTTCCTGACGCTTACAATCTAGGTACTTTCAAGGCCAGAGTGAATAGGTTTCTTCTGGGTAAGCGTGTTTCATCTTAGGCTTCGTCATCGTCTCTTATGGGCGGGTCAGTGGCCAAACGCAAGCCCATTTAATTTAAAAAAAAAAAAAAAACTTTTACAATAAAATTCAGCGTGACAGCGAGAATATGTCAGTATGTCCTTTTTTTATGGAACATATCAAAAAGCGATTGTTGTGTAGGGCCTATTATAAAGTGTCTCATTATATTGACGACAAGGATGTATGGAAGTAGCTTCTCTCTGCACCTGCTTCACTTAGCAGCTAGTTCAAGGTCCATTTTAATTCAAAGTATGCTTTTTTTTATACCACTTAGGTTAGGTTTATGATATTATTATTATAAGTTTTTTGCTGAGTTTATTACCGGCTCTTCTCAGCAAATGCAACCTTCCGAACCGGTATTAGAGTATTAGTATATAAGTGCCTGCGAAGGTCTATTTGAATAAATGATTTTGAATTTTGAATTCAGGGCATTCCATACATTATTATTATGTTCTTAAAGACGCAATAAACCAAAACGTACTTGGTTACGTTCAATGTATTGACACAAATAATGTACCATGTCGAACTTGAAAGATTTAGATTAGACTCGCATTGCGCCGATGTCAGATAAGATATGAGACATATTATAAAAATCAAAACTCTACATGTTAGTACATAATCCGGTAGGTATTTGCTTTGTGCACTAATGGTGTAGGTATCGTGAAGGAAATAAGGAACACTGAGGCCCTTAAAGAATTTGGATCAAAGCATATTTTGAAGATATTATTACTTGATATGATATGGTAGAAGAAATTTGGTATTGTTCTGACCGTGTAATATAATATTTGCATATTTTTATATTAGTATTTTTAAATCTATGTCATTCGTCAAGTACCAAGAATTAATTTCATAGTCCTCAATTATTTTCGTACGAGTCTCGGCATGATTATTTTCTTCATACACTGCTAATCGTAGGAACGATCATAAAATGTAATTGTTTTTACCATTGAAGTCAGCTAAAGTGTCTCTTGGTGTAAACTTAAGGTTAACTTAATTTTGTATCAACATATCCTGTGAAAAAGACAAACTTAATTATAACAGGTGTTGTTTTGGTCGGCGACAAGCGACCCAGGAGCGGTAGTACAAAGTATATATTCCCCAAAAATGGACTTAATTCCATTAAATACTGTAAATATGTTGAGAAATACCTTATTCAATTTGAAATAAAATTACCGCAAAGTATGGTTACTAGGCACGTGCACAGACTAGAGCTAGGCACAAGCCGCCATCACCCCACCCCTTTACTCCCTCGTACTCCCTTTGAGTATTATGTCTACACTTTAGCTTATTACATGATTTTCAAAAAAAAAAATATTATTTTTATTATTAAAAAAAAAGTATTTTTTTTATATTTTTTTAGCACCAGTGTCATTTGTATTATCGACCCTGAGTCGCTCGTCGCTGACCAAAACAACGACCTGTATAAGAGGGTGGAAACTACAAAATAAAATGGATCAAAATCCTCCACATCGCTAATATACTAAATCTGAGTGGAGTGATAAACAGTAACAACTCCATTATCACTATCAGATGACGTACTTCCGTTTCTTGTATGTGCACTCAACAATATATTACGAAGCATGATATAACCTATCTTGAAATTATCATCTTGATAGGAATTCAAGATTTGGGCGAAGAACTTGTAGATTTCACAATCTTAGCTTAAAATGGAACGCAAAAGATGATTACTTTATGTTATTAAGGATAATATAAGACAGGTAGAGCATACTATTTTTTGCTCAAAGAGAAGCTCGACTGGGGAACCTTACAAAATACCGCAGCAAAATAACTTTATGTTGTGTTCCTGCGTGTGAGTAAGGTCACCAGATCTCAATGAGGAGGGGGGAAAGGTCGATGACACGTGGGTGATTCCCCGAATGTTGCAAGCGTCCGTGGCATCATTGTGTGTGCTGTTCATAGGCCTTTCGGAAGTCGGTGTCCGGTTCTACGGCGTTTGTCCACAACCGCATGCTTACAATGCTGACGAGGTGGCCGTTGGTGACCGATAGTGGCAAGTACACTAAACAGGGAATGACTCTCAAGTAGGTACATCTATCGGAACACTGCTAGGCGACACATTTTCCTTATTATTATTATGATTTCCTCCTTTGAAACAGTAGTTATAGGTATAGTTCGTACCACTGAACCATATCCGGACACCCGGCGGGTTACCTACCTAAATACTATAACATAGGTAGGAATAAGTTGGTCGGGTCCCGAGCCAGCAAGACGGATGGTCCCGCCGCGGCGCGGGACTCGTCCCGGGGGACGCCAGGTATACGTGTAGCTGTTGTTGGACACATCCACCATACATTGGTATGTGAATATTTGGATTTCAAAGGTTTGTGTTTATTTGGAGCGGGGTATTTACCTACACAGTTATTTAGGGCTGATTTTTCAATGGGATTTATTTTTTCATCCAATCATTTTGACGATGAATATTTTCCTCTTTTAAAGATTTTTCACCCCACTCTCCGCTCATTCCACGAACCAAATCTCCCCTGCTCGTCTAATTTTGCACGTTTTGATATACTAACACATAAACAAATAACACCATCAGTTTTTTATTGTTTTGGTAGCTCGTAGCAGTTAATTTAAAATTAAGAATAGTTTTGTACAGACTTATCAGATGAATAGATTATACAGGTTTATCTAGCGATTGTAGGTTGTAGATTCAACTGTGTGCCTTACCAGCAGGGTTATTTTAAAACGTTCGGATTTGATATCGGAAACGGATTCAAAAACTACCGAGGTGATTTTCCGCAATTGCTATTTTAATTTCCGAATTCGAATATTTTTTACGGTAACGGGTACGGTTTTTACGGAAATGTTAATTCGATTCAACGAAAAGTTTTCGGAAATTAAAATAGCAATTGCTGAAATTCGCCTAGGAAATTTATTATCTCTTTCCGATATTGAATCCGACGTTTTAAAATAGCCCGGCAGGGCCTAAACTGAATAATTTACTTTTTGATTTTATCAACTCAGTTTTTTTTTGTAAGAAAGAGATGTGGGATGTTTTAATGTGCGATATGCCATCCAATATACGTTAGGACGATCACTTAATAATACAATGACCACCATCAAATTAGGACGATAACAAAATACTGTCATAATTGTGTTAATAACCTCACATCACCGCTGAGCCGATCTGAAGGAGCTGATTGTTCCAAAGGAATCAATATACAAATATTGTCTAAGACCGTTATCTCCTTATCTATCGCGGCCGGTGTTCCCGGCCCGGGCGCGCGGTGTCTTCTAAAGTAATGCACCGTAAAGTCATAAACTTGTATTAATGAATCATGACCGTGGGAAGACCTTTTGTACCGAGAAAGTAATGACATTGACTATGAATGTATTATCTTATCTATAATTTATATTTTATAGTGATAGACTACAAAGAATGAGAAAGGAAAATTTTGAAATACTTTTTTTTTTTCGACGAAGTTTGTTGGGATCTGTTACCGCAGCCATTATTTTTTTTAAGACCACTAAGGTGGCAAACAAGCATACGGCCCGCGTATTGGTAAGCGGTTGCCGCAGCCATATGGACGCTTGCAGCACACAAGGCATTACTCACCCGATTTCCCCCCTCAATGAGCTCTGGTGACCTTACTCACACGCAGCAATACATTGTTATTTGGCTGCAGGTTAGTTAGTACTATTATCTATTCTGTGGCTGCGGTAAGGTCCTTTACCTTACAAAATACTTCGCCAGTCGAGCTGGTCTTTAAAGGCATAAACAATGTTCTACCTCTCTTAAAATCGTTAAAATCACTCGTTCCTCTGAATCATTGTTTTGTATTATTGGCCTGGGGATGCGCACTGCTATACATTGATATCCTCAACGTAAAGTCTTGAATATCGTCCCAGTAACTCTACAAGAGTCTGTCTTCCCCATAAGTTACCTGCGCTTCTAGCAATACATAAAGTCTGCTCATTGGCACTAATCTTTAGCACAGGTTATTCTATAATTACCTCAATTAATAACTATCATACAACTAACGCGTTAGTACAAAACCAAAAAAATCTATACGGAAGTGAAAAGTAAACTGCTTTTTAAATGCTACCTTTGACCTTGTACTGTCAACTCTGACAGCTGTCACAGTGACAGTAAGCGGTTGTCACCGAGTGATGGAGTGTGTGGTGATTAATTGGCACCTGACTAATTGATTTGACAATATTTTAGCGTTTAGCCGTTCACACACTATCAAATTCAATTTAGTTAATAAGTTTAATATTAATATAATGGATACTTAGATTTATTTAGGTTTTTAAGTGATTTCAAATCGTTCCCAAGAGAAGAGATTTCGAAATATGCATTAACTTTCCACTTAACGACACTTTATCGATGTAAAAAAAGAACTAAAGGTAGTCTTTATCGAGTTTTGGACAATGAAAGCAGCCTGACAGCCGATGTCTTCATACTTACGACACAAAAACAATACCCCTATCATTTGACACGCTATTAAAACTCGCAACTTGGACAATAATTGTATAACCAACCTTGTAACTTTAAGGATAGAATCTATATTTCTTTAACTTATCGACTCTACCTCATCTCTAGAACGTCATAAAACTTTTAAACATGTATAATCAAAATTGTATTTAAGCTATATAAAAATAGAGCTAGTTTTCGATTAAGTTTTTAAAAGAAATGAAAGGGTTATAATTGAATAACGATATCATAGTGTTGTGACGTGTCATTTGATTAATAATGGAGCAAGCATGTTCACTTTGGAGGTTCTTTTTTTTAATAATGTTGATGTAGGTAACATGTAACGCTTTTAAGCTTATGCGGCCTTTAGATTTTTTATTTATAAAAATATTATTTTAATATTGCATCTTAGTTTTGTGATACACCGGATCAAGTCATTGGTATTTTTTGTCAAACTGGTTGACTTTAGTCAATTTACCTTATTGTAACTTAATTCAAATAAGCTTTTTTCCTTACGATCTTTCCTTTATACAGAAATCATGAATCGGATTCAAGATTGCTAGAAATATCAAGCACTTTTTAACGGACTTCAAGAAAATGATTTTAATATTTATAAATATATTATTTTAATATTGCATCATAGTTTTGTGACACACCGGATCAAGAGTCATTGGTCTTTTATGTCAAACTGGTTGACTTTAGAATCAATTTACCTTATTTGAACACAAAAGAGCTGTATTCCTCACAATATTTCTTTTATATAGAAATCATGAATCCCAACTAATGAATTCAAGAATACTACTATAAATTGACTTGTGTTTGACCATAATTT
This sequence comes from Polyploca ridens, assembly GCA_951394255.1. Lineage (NCBI taxonomy): Eukaryota > Metazoa > Arthropoda > Insecta > Lepidoptera > Drepanidae > Polyploca > Polyploca ridens. The sequence continues at coordinate 15,922,936 of OX596255.1, read as the reverse complement.
CAACATAGTAAGTGACGATGTGGTTGACAGTGGGAAGCATACAAAGCCTAGAAGTAAAGTACAACTGTCGGAATGTGTTTGGCGACAGATTTTCCATTAGAGGTAGTTAGCCAGCCAGACGGGTGCGTTTAAAAGTACCTACCTACCTTACCACCGTCCTATGGTTTCCTCACCAAGTTTTCCTTCACCGAAACCTCAAACTTATTATAGTTTCCGATCCGACTAGGTACTGCGCTAACATGGCCTTAAAATTTACCTCCTACATTATTATTTCAAATGGAAAAGTGGCATGTGGGTGGACTTTGAAACAGTAACCCCACCAAATAAAGAAATAAGCTGTTATTGTTAAAAACGATAAATAAACTGAAAACAAAATAACCTGTTTGTACAACCAGCCCATACTATAAGACCGGTGGATAAGCCCTTATATCATTAATCATTAGATCACAACTGGACTGCTTCCGTTACTGCTGGTAGAGTGGGATGCATGCATTTATAATGGTAAGGAGTAAAAGAGAGAGTAGTCTGCACTCGACAACTTAATTGAAACAAGCGGGGTGGATAGGGATGTTCAATGTCGATTGCTTTATCGATATTTTTAATGTTTGCTATATTGTATTGTGATGACAATCGAAATTATTTCAAAATCTAGGATATTAAATTAAATTTTGACTTGTTTTGTAATAGTGTAAAGTTATTTGAAATAGGTTTTCCAAACTGAAAAATTGCGCATAAAATTTATATCATCATCTGTTGTCTGTACCCAATTATATTTGGTGTCAGCACAATATACCTATACCTACGATTCTATTCATCATAATATCTTCATCAGCATTCTTCTTCAGACTCTTCGCCTCTCACAATTGACTAGGTAGTTACTAAAATGATTTTATCGATATTCCCAGCTCTATCCTATTCCCATCACCTACACCATGATGCGTTATCTGTCACGTCTCGAGCATTAACACGTCCAACCTCATTACGGAAACCATTTTGAAAATTCATTTGCAGCATTCAAAACTAAACTGTATTGTATGATGTTACGATTCAAAACATTTTGAAAGATTTCCTTGTTTTATGTTGAATTTGAAAAGGTTGCTGTCATCAATGCTTTGTCTTATGAAAAATCGTGGCAATATCCACTTAACATGTCAGCAATGCATTGCTAAACTCCTTAGTGTTGCTGAAGTCCATAGGCGGCAGGGGCTACTTACTTTCCAATATTATTATAACCTTATTTGTCTTTTGTCCCGTTTTGACGCCGGATGTCAAAGAAAGACAAAAGTCAAATAAGGTTATAATAATATTGTTTTAAGAGCTTGTGGACCTCGGGACTGTCTGCTTATTTGGTCAACCTTTTGATAGAGAAAAAAATGATTGAACAAATCCTTTGTTGGTCATTATATATTTTTAAAAGCACGGTACAAAAGGTAAGTTACTTCGAGTTAAACCTGTATATTCCGACCAAATGCTTGATAGAGTCCAAATTGAACGCCCAAAATTGACCTAATATGAAAGCGTCCCCCTTATTCAGACCTGCTCGGTTGTCATTCCAATCGGTACATAGGTAAAAACGGCGACCGCCAAAAATAGGAGACAATTGATTCGGTAGTGGACCCAATCGGATACCCCAGGAATCTTGTATCAGCTCTGAACTACCCCGAGTACTTATCTAATGATTTCAAACCGCTTGTCACCGGGTATTGTCATAAATCATCTCGAAATGTATCCCGTTGTTGAGTTGTCTCCGATTCATAACAGTTTTCACTGAATGATGAAGTGGGCTTTGAGGCTTCTGAATTGAAATAACCTACTGAGAAAAATAGATTTGTGATTTATAACTACGATATGTACTTTATTTAAATTTCTAAATATTAATGTTGGTGAGATGAAACTACAATGTTCAGGAGTAGTTCGAAGTGCGTCGGAACCACACAGCATTTTTTAAAACTCATATGCATAGGGTTTCATACATCTGTTTAGCATGGCTATTTTAAAACATCGGAATCGATATCTGAAACGGATTCAAAAAATTTCGAGGCGAATTTCAGCAATTGCTATTTTAATTTCCGAAAACTTTTCGATGAATCGAATTGATATTTCCATAAAGAAACATCAAGAATATTCGAATTCAAAAATTAAAAAAGCAATTACGGAATATCGCCTCGGTAGTTTTTGAATCCGTTTCCGATATTGAATCCGAGCGATTTAAAATAGCCCTGCTGCTCTACTATAGTAGTTTTGAAAAACATATAGTAAGTAATTAACCTAACACCTGATAATTGAACAAAATACAAATATATTTTATCATCAGAATCGTCTTAATTATAATCAACACACATTCTTTTAATTTTCCATCAATTAATTATAAACCTTTTAATATATATTGTTCAGCTTGTTCAGACCAATACAGATTTGCAGTTTCTTAACCAAGTCCAAATTCATGCAAAATCGAAAATTCATAACTATTAATTAAAAAAATAGAGGTCTCAAATAACAAGCAATAATTGAGGTAACAAACTATAACATAAATGCTGTTATTTATTAGTTACCTTCCCGCAATAACTACATCACCTACATCACCAACTCCAAATACAAGATACATAACGACAGCAGCTGCCATCGCGGGAATACGCCAAGAGAAAAACGAATTAAAGAAACCATTCACACCTTGAAATCGATTTACGTCAGATGGATAAATTAAAGCATTCCCAGCAAATGGACAACCGTGGACCATTCAACACAACACAAAGTAAATAAAAAAACATCCGCAGCTCACATCCAGCCTCCCAGATTCGCACTATTATCTCGCAGTGACCAATCCAAAATAGTGAAAGAATTCCGTCGAGCCGGTTGGTCGACAAAATCCCTAAGACTCCACCCGTCCCGCTGACTCCGCCCATCACAGACAAAAAGTTTCCAGAATAGCGTTTTACCTGCACACGATAACACGAGCTTAGTCGTATTTGTGACGTTGAAGAAATTATTTTATTAAAATCATCCACCGCGACCGTCTTGCGCGTCTTTCCATTAAAAATCATCGTTTCTTACTCCGCTTATCACGGATTGATATCCTAAAACTTCTGTAGATAACTCCGTCCCATTCGTACTGTGAGATTCCCAGTGAGTTGGAAAGGGACGGTGAATTTAATTTTTAGGTGTGGTTTAAGAAAAAATATGCTGTTGTGCGTGCCGCGATCAGTGTTCGTCGGTTCACCTGACGTGCGGGCGTGCGATCGATAGCGCACGGTTGCGGCACTAACCCGTTTAAATTTCGAACACACCGAATTCCGGGACGCCAATAGCCTCCGTGCCTCTCTTTGATCTAGCAGCCGTAGTGATGTGTGTGATGTAAAACGGATTATCGTTATCGATAGACACGGTGATCGTGACAAACATGATGACTATGGACGTCGGGATGTACAACAACCAGCAGAACGGGTACGGGAGCGCCGAGTACTATCAGCAGGGCGCAGCTTACCAGCCTCCTTACGAGGGCTACCACGAGGGTTACTATGAGCCATCCTCTCACTACTACGAGCCTTTGTTGCACGGTCAAACGACTCACGAGCATCCTCCAACACCTGTTATAAGTACTGACACCGGACTTTGTTATACGAATTTGGATTATGGTGAGCTTCAGCCGAATTATCCAATTCACACGATCCCTCCTCACCCAGAGCCATTTAAACATAGAGAGGAAGTGCCGAGACACGAGGAGATGCACATGCATGATCACAAGCTGGACAATCATTACCTGGAGACAAAGTACAATATGCATTTTGTCGATGAGACGTCGATGCAGTATAATCACGCTGGTTCTCCCCTTCCCTGCGCGGAGTTTGATCACTACCAGCCCAAGGACGAGTTCGGAGGGTTGCGAGAGGGTTTCGTGAGGGAGGGGGAGTGTGTGCCCTCGCACAGCCACATGCAGGGGCACCAGCCTCACCCCTCGCACTCAGCTGTTCCAACCTACAAATGGATGCAAGTGAAGAGGAATGTACCAAAGCCCACTGGTGAGTATTGTAAAGTTGAATTATTTTACAATGTTCAATGCTTCGGGAGCCTACAAATATGAGGCCAAAAGTCTTATGATATGATTAGGTTGGTTAAAAATTGATTGTAATTATTAATTAAATTTACCCAACTGGTTTAGGAATTTATTTTTAATATTTTATTATTGAAAAGATTAAATGAATCTTTTTGTTGTGTTTGTAATTGTCAGGGAAATGTTGGGAAAATCTACGGGAAATGTAGGAAATTTCGCTCGGGCGACATCGGGCATGATATCATACAAACCTCAAAATTTCTAAACGATTCTATACTTGAAAAAACTTCTTATATCAAATAGTAGAGCTGTAATTTTTTAAGCATACATTACTCTGCATTGATTTATATTTATCAAATAGGAGCTATCCTACACTACAAATACACTTTCTGTGAAATTGTGAAACATTAAAATTTATTGTGACAGAATGTACTAAAATGAACTCTAGTTTTTATATGTTGCTCCCGTTAGCGTAGACATATTTTTATTACCATGGTTAACAATAACATGGGAGTCTACGATGTAAAGATAATATTTAAGCCTAGCTGTCAAAAACCAAAACAGTTTATAATTAAGGAGTGCCTTACAAAAGTTACAAACCAAAGTCACGACCCAATTCTATTAGGTACCTATCTTTGTATATCGACACATAAAATTCCTATAAACCCAAAGTAACAATACACTTATCACCTTAGGGTTAACAGACGTAATAAGTCGTCATAGTGGTGTACGGCAGCAACAAGCCTCAAATACGATAGACGTCAAATTATTTGCTCGGATACGTCAGTCTGGCGTCGGATTGAGTGACGCAGGTCGATGTCGCAACCCTTGACTCTCGGCTCGGGTTGTACTCGCGTGCTTGTGAGTCTTGTGAAGTGGCCAAAATCAAATCAAAATCAAAAAGTCATTTATTCAGTTTAGGCCCTAGTAAGGCACTTATGAACGTTATGTACATACAGTTGAATTTACCACCGGTTCGGAATACACTTAAACTGAGAAGACTCCGGCAAGAAACTCAGCAAGGTTTTTTTTTTTTGTGGAAGATCTTTTAATATTACAGCTTTTTTCCAAATACTTATACAATATATACATTATTATTTTATGCTTATTCGTACAATTGTCACTTAGCCAGGGGGATGCAAGTGCAGAGAGAAGCTACTACAACCATATATTCTTGTCTTCCACGTAATGAGCCGCCTTATAGTAGGCTTTGTCAATTAACCTCTGCTTTATGAAATCTTTGAATTTATCATAAGACATTTTAGTTACTTCGAGTGGGATTTTATTATAGAATCGAACGCAATTTCCGAGAAAAGACTTATTAGCTCTAGATAACCTGAATCTAGGTGTCACAATTTTATCTTTATTTCTTGTATTGAAGTTATGGCGGCTACTATTAATTTCAAATAAATTTAAGTTTTTACGGACAAACATAATATTTTCATAAATGTACTGTGACGGTAACGTTAAAATTTTAAATTCCTTGAATCGACTTCGTAGTGATTCGCGAGGACCCAAACAATAGATTGCGCGAATTGCACTTTTCTGCAGAATAAATATAGTTTCAAAGTCTGCAGCTGAGCCCCACAGCAGAAGACTGTAGGACATTAAACTATGGAAATAAGCAAAGTAAACCAACCTGGCTGTAGCCACATCTGTTATTTGTCTAATTTTTCTAACTGCGAAGGCGGCGGAACTCAGTTTACTAGCTAATCTTTCTATATGAGGACCCCATTGTATTTTACTGTCTAATGTAACGCCGAGAAAAACTGCCTTATCCACTAGTGCAAGTCTTTTACCATCGACAAAGATATGAGTGTCACTCTTAACAACATTAGGGAGAGAAAACCTTATACATTTAGTTTTACAGGAATTAAGCATAAGATTATTGGCGGCAAACCATTTTGATACAGCTGATAATGTGTCATTGAGCTGCGTAAGGTCTGTATCTTTCCTATTGACTTTAAAAATTAGAGAAGTGTCATCAGCAAATAAAACTATATCCGACAATTCATTTACCATATAGGGCAGATCATTAATATATGCCAGAAACAAAAAAGGGCCTAAAATTGATCCTTGCGGTACGCCCGTTTTCACTAAAGACCCTGAGGACGTAGTACCGCTAATACCTACTTTTTGTTGGCGACCTGATAGATAAGATGATATAAGATCGAGTGCCACTCCACGAACTCCATAGTGTTGGAGTTTTAAAACTAGTGTGTAGTGATCTACGCAATCAAATGCCTTGGAGAGATCACAAAATACGCCAACCGCATCCTGTGAATTCTCCCAGGCTTCAAAAATATGCTTTAAAAGTTTAGCACCAGCGTCTGTCGTAGACCGGCCTTTTGTAAATCCAAACTGATGATCATGTAAAATCTGATTTTTGGTGAAATGAGTTAACAATTGATTTAGTATAACTTTCTCAAAGATTTTGCTTAACGCTGGAAGTATAGAGATGGGTCTATAATCAGAAGGATTATTTTTGCACCCAGATTTAAATATAGGAATGATCTTACTGTGTTTCATCAAATCGGGGAAAGAACCCTGAACAATACATTGATTAAAAATAGCTGCTAAAATAGGTGCTATACTAGTTATAACTGAGTGGATTACTTTAACTGATAAGCCCCATAAGTCTTCTGTATTTTTTATATTCAAAGACTTGAAAGCTCCTAATATTTCACTAGCATCAATAAACTTAAATAAAAAATTGGGAATATGTTTTGGGAAATTGTCTTTAAGGAGACACTCGGCTTTCTTAGGTGAAGATGCAAGATACTTAGTGGCTTCAGTAGGTATTGTTGAAAAAAAAGATTCGAAAGCATAACACATCGCCACACAACAGGCCCGTCATAACATCCAGCCGAGACTTTAGTCGATAACGTTCACATCACTAGCGCTGAGATTTATATGACGTTTTGACGATATACTCAAAGTTAAGAATGTTTTTTTATAAACGTGCAATTGCTATGAAAAATAAGCTATTTTCTTGCTTGACTTAACTTGACTTTAAGCTGCTTAACTTTAAATACCATTATCTACAATAAGGACTTACTTAATGTTTTTCTTTTTTATTTATCTAAAACATCAAAAATCTGGCACTAGTTGCGCCCCGCGGGTTCACCCGCGTACCCGAGGAATGTGTAGGATATTCCTCCTTCCTTCCTACCCTACCCTTTCTAAGTTTTCTTAAATTTTCTAATTCTCTACGCAACGTTCTTAATTTTTAAGAACCATCTCCGTAGTATTAGAAAAGTTTTAAAAAAATATGGATTAAATCGGTAAAGTCGTTCTCAAGGACTTTTATTATTCGTAGTTCAAAAGTTATGGCGTGACCAAGCAGGGAAATAATGATTAATTTATATATATATAGAGATTTACACAGCTCTAGAAAAATACATTCATTACTTTATGTCAAATTAAACTTCCCATCTCCATGCAACTTTTAAGTTCTTTATACAAGCTTTCAAAAGCTAAAAAGTTTTTTTAAGGCGATGATAGCTCAGTGGTAGTGACGTCGGATACCGAGATGAAGGTCCCGGGTTCGAATTCTACAATGAGCTTGAGCTTTCGGTGAAGGAAAACATCGTGAGGAAACCATAGCACGGTGGTACTTTGTAGTACCCGCCTGGCTGGCTACCACCCTCAAGTTGAAAATATGTCGCCAAGCACCTTTCGGTGTGTTCCGATAGCTGCACTTGACAGCCAGCTCCTTCTAGGCTTTGTGTGCTTACCACCTTCGGCCGCATCATCACTGATCATGGTGAGATTGCGGTCAAACACAGGCCTATAAACAATAAAAAAAAAGCTTAATTATCAAAGCTTTCCATTAAAACATAACTGGAACGATAAAACCTGCAATTGATAAATTAAACTTACCTATCGGGTAGTAACACACACAGCCTGCACACGGACAGACAAGTGCAAGATACTTGCTGTAGATAAGCGCCTGGTTGACGTGGGTACTCCGATATGACTGCCAGTTTTCAATTTAAATTGGTTACTAGTTACCACACTATTATGTGTAATTATAATTATATACAGGCTGTTCTTTACACGACATTCGACAAAAGGCTGAAAATATGTAACTGTTATGAACTTCATTAAAAAAAATCTAGACGGTGTAAATTTTAGATGGCTTTTACACCCTCACGCGGACAATACAATCATAGTATATTGGGGTTTTCAGGACAAATGAATTGTTTGAATAGATTGTTAGGTACGATAACTTTTTGTTTATACCACTAAGGTGGCAACCAAGCATACGGCCCGCCTGATGGTAAGCAGTTACCGTAGCCTATGGACGCTTGCAACACCAGGTATCACTCGCGCGTTGCCGACCCAGAAGAAATCTCTTCACACCCTTTTTGAAGAACCCCATGCTGTACTCCATTGGGTGCACCACGGCGGGGAGCACATACTTTATATAACATTATTGCCATTTAGCGTGGCAATTCCAGCTTACTTGGCAACAATTTCAAATTATATTTAAAGTTTTTTTTATACTACTAAGCCGGCAAACAAGCATACGGCCCGCCTGATGGTAAGCGGTTACCGTAGCCATATGGACGCTTGCAACACACGAAGCATCGCTCACGCGTTACCGACCTTTTCCCCCTCCCTATGAGCTCTGGCGACCTTACTCACGCGCAGGAACACAACTTTACACAACATAAAGTTATTTGTCTGCGGTATTCTGTACGGTGGAGGTACTTCCCCAGTCGAGCTGCACTTTGAGCGAATAAACGCTATGCTCTACCTCTCTCTTTTATTTCGAGTAATCTCTTAAGACTGCGTATAAAGCAAAATAACAATCTTAGAATTGAAATTTAACCAAGTAAATAGTATTTAAATGAAAAAATATTTTTATATGGGTATTTTCATTATATACGCGAGGGTTCTGCCTGAGCAAAAACATAATGGAATGAAATTTCCTCGATAGAAAAAAATCACAAAGCTACCTCTAATAATAATGATTTTTTGGTTTTATTCGTTCATGGTGTATCTAATTAAGACAAAAATTCGATAAATAATATCACTAACATATGACCTAGGGCTGCTACTAACGATTTTTTAAAATATTCTATACTTTACGACTTATTTAGATAAAAAGCGCTTAGTTCATTTTTGTTCCGCGGAACACGCTATCTCCATCTCATTTGCACGCGAAGATTAGACATAAGTTTGTTTCATCTGACATTGCCATATTTTTCTGGCTTGGTACGCACTCTTAAAAAGTAACCTATCCACTGGCTTACTTAGCGTTGTGTCTTATACTAAAAGGAGAGATAACTCTTCCATCTGAGCCAACTCTCTGCTGACTCTACGCAACCTAAAATGGATATGATATCATTATTTTATCTAATTGCATAGTCATCTCCATTCAAATGTATTTTATCTTTGCCTAAAGAAACGGGGAAATATGTAAATGTTGCAGATTTAATGACTCATGATCACGATTACTGCTTTTCACACGCATTTCCCTAACAACTGTAAAATAATCACGACAATAGGTCTTCCATTGTGAAACCCAAATACATCTCAGATCCTTACATGAGAATTATTATTTTTCATGAATTATCCCTAAGTATCCCTCCGCCGTGGTTTTCCCAAAGGAGTACAGCATGGGGTTCTTCAAGAAGGGTGTGAAGAGGTTTCTTCAGGGTCGGCAACGCGCGAGTGATAACCCTGGTGTTGCAAGCGTCCATAGGCTACGGTAACCGCTTACCATCAGGCCGGCCGTATGCTAGTTTGCCACCTTAGTGGTATAAAAAAATAAAAATATACCTACATATCTATAACAAAGTATAAAGTTTAAAAACTTAAACTGTATACCACCAGGTATCTGATTTGGAATTTGTATTTGCTTTTTTGGCTTCACTTTCGTGTTCCCCGCGCTCCATCTGCCTTTTATTCTGTAATCTGTGCTGTATACTTGGACTTTTTGAATTATCAAAGAATTCGAGAATTTTTCGAGCATTTTTCGCTTTTTTTTTTATACAACTTAATCGGTAAACAAGCATACGGCCCGCCTGATGGTAAGCGGTTACTGTAGCCATATGGACGCTTGCAACACAAGAAGCATCGCTCACGCGTTACCGACCTTCCCCTATGAGCTCTGGCGACCCTACTCACGCGCAGGAACACAACTTTACACAATATAAAGTTATTTGGCTGCGGTATTCTGTAGCTTTACCTGTACCTACTTCAGGATTATGACCATCTATGCAAACTTGAAAAAGCTACCCTGTATATCATACAAGTCAAGCCTAGGTAAGCGACTTCAATTGGCTTTTTTTTTCAAATTTTTGGATGTATCTTTTAGATGCTTTATACACTGATTCATTTTTGAGCATTATTCACATTTACAAATAGCCTCAACAAAGCTAAACAATCCTATAAAACCATGTTATCGAAACACGAAACAAACGCCGACATACTCATACCACATTATAGGTCCATACTCGTATTTAACATTCGGCAGGCGACACTCAGCGACACGACACGCAACCCGCTTACGATCCAGCTAATCCCGCTTGTTACCCCACTATATCTGTGTTTGTTTTGTAATCACACGCAACCGCCGGTACCGGTGGCGGTTCGGGGGATATTATATGGAGTTACATTCGGAAATTGTCGCAAGTGCTGACTGTATTAGCAAAGAGAAGTTTTAATAACTTTGAAATGGTTTGGAACTCAACAACTTGCAAAGAAAATTACCTATTATAGGTACGATTTAGTCCAGTAGGAAAAATACGTGATACTTTTGCAAAAGTTAGTTTAATTATTTTTTAACACTATCAGGTAGTGGATGCTTGTAAATATTGAAGCAATGCTGTAAAATTGTCTGATAGCACTGTAGTGTCATATCTAACACTACTATATATTTAACTGTACATAATAGAGACACAAATAGTGGTCGATGACCCAAAGGTGTCTTGAGCTTTAACTGAAAGAAATCTTTAGGGTACGGTATTATACAGGTTGTTGTTTTGGTCAGCGACGAGCGACTCAGGGTCGATAATACAATTGATACTGGTGCTAAAAAAATATAAAAAAAATACTTTATTTTTTATAATAATAAAAATAATATTATTTTGAAAATCATGTAATAAGCTGTAGACGTAATACTCAATGGGAGTGCGAGGGAGTAAAGGGGTGGGGCAATGGCGGCCTAGCTCTAGTCAGTGCACGTGGCTAGTGACCATACTTTGCGGTAATTTTATTTCAAATTGAATAAGGTATTTCTCAACGCATTTACAGTATTTAATAATATTAAGTCCATTTTTGAAAAATGATTTTTTTGTACTACCGCTCCTAGGTCGCTTGTCGCTGATCAAAAAAACAGTCCTGTATAGTGAGATAAGTGTAGTCTTCTAATCTACCCCATGCTATAAACCACAAGATTTTGAGAAATTGATATTTTACAAACTTTTTATAAACTTGCAATGTATGTATATTCGGTTCAAATCTTGCAAGTCGAATTTCACCTCCTCCAGTGGTCGGATTGACTTGATATTTAGACATTAGTATATTGATACAAAAAGTACAGTCACCAAAACAACTTGTAAAAAAAATGTTTAACAAAAACATATTTCAATTCCTGTTTTAATAAATCCAATACGGTTTGTATACACTATACCCCTTATTCATAATCGCTTTTTAACTAAATCAGTGTAATAGTGTGCCCCGTCTCACTCTTTCGATCACCAAATATCAAGTGTCAGATAAAGACTTCGGAATTTTAGCTAATCAACGTTTGATAACTTTATTATGAATAAGGGGGTATATACTTATTCAAACTGCTTTGTACAAAATATTTTTATCTTATAAAAGTATTGTGTCCTATATAAATTTACAAATCGTATTGTAATAAATATATACGCAGAATATAAATTAAAATTAAATCACAACAAGTAGTAATAAGTAATGTAACATGCATTTTATGTAGAGCCATCCATTTTAATTGCGATATAAATTACAATAATATAATACGAAATGGCCAAGTCATAACCATAATAAATTTATGATGCATAATGTGGATTACTTTGTAAGGTCCCTTGTGGCACACTTTATATTTCGCATTAATTCAAAGTTACTTATACCTCAGAGTATATAAATACTACGTACAACTTATACATTATGAAGCAAGAACTAAAATCCTAAACTAACCGAATATAGGTTAAGGGTCAAAAAGATAGACAAATAATTTAGATCAAGTATAGTTTTACCCCCTTATTCATAATCGCTTTTTAACATATCAGTGTAATAGTGTGCCCCGTCTCACTCTTTCGATCACCAAATGTCACCTGTCAGATAAAGACTTCGGAATTTTAGCTAATCAACGTTTGATAACTTTATAATGAATAAGGGGGTTAGTTTAGAAGCTCTCCTGGTATGGCATAACTAGCCGTTCTTAATCGATCGGCATAGTAAAGAACCGTCTTGGTCGGTACCTGGATGGGTGACCGCCTAGTGGTATATCAAATCGAGCGTTTCCATGCTTCGGAAGGCACGTAAAGCCGTTGGTCCCGGTAATCACTTAATTATGATAGTCGTTAAGCTAGTTGGAGTAGTCCAATAGCCTGCCGAGCACCGATCCGCAGTGGGCACGCGTCGTCCAGTATCGGCCCATTCCCTTTCACCCTCATTTGTGAAAGGAGGCCTGTGCTCAACAAAATTAAAATCTATTGCATTTCTTTCAAAGTGCAGCTTGATTTTGGCGACAATAACTAATGACTAGGTATTTCAAATATCGTAAAACCTAAGAAAAGAAGGAATCATAACTTGATTGTCAAAGGAATTATATGTTAGTTTAGTTAACGATTTCTTCTGGATACGTATTCACGTATTATTTCTAGTCTTTTGCCAGTCTTACGTTATGTTCTATATAGATATCATTATTGCAATTAACTATCAGTACCCCGAGTGTAAAGAATTGCTTTTGTTAGTCAGCCAGTATCACATTTTACTTTTATATTAAAACTAGCTGTCCCCGCGGTTTCATCCCTATTCCTGGGATAAAAAGTAGCCTTAGTCCTTCTCCATACCATAGGCTATCTGCATGCCAAATTTCATGATGATCCATTGAGTAGTTAAGGCGTGAAGGCGTAACAAAAAAACTCACTTTCGCATTTATAATATTAGTTAGGATAACCGTGGTGACTGTGCAAAGAAACTCCAAATCCCTATTGGTTTTCCGTAAATCTCTGAAGACGTAAACATTAAATGGCCATAACTTCTGTAAAAACGTGAGAGTCACGGTGAGTAAGCAACTTGGTCTCCGTGTGCGGTGCGGTGAAGCCAACAATATAAAATATTGTCGCTGCCGACTACCACAGCATATACATGACAAATTGCCTTGGGGCATTAACTTTATTGTGTTGAGGGTAAGCGGGCCTTATGATTGTCATGGTGGATTTGTGTAAGGCAAAGACAGTAAATATGTGGTACTGAAAAAATGGACTACAAAATTTCATTTAACAGTAACACAATATTGACGATCAATAACCTATATAGAGTGACTTGCGAACTAAAACTTACCAGTAACAAAACTAGTTGTGGTTAATTACTAAATTATTTGATTAAATGTAACTAAAGTTAGTTTCCCGACAACTAAAGTTAGTTTCCTGACAACAAAACGTCAACTTACATAACTAGTTTTGTAGTTCCTTTTTTTCAGTGGGTTTTTAGGGTCCTAAACTTCTACCCCCTTATTAATAAAAAAGGTTTAAGTCAAGTCTAGTAAAACCTAGGTTTGGCTATCTTAAAACCTGGGTTCAACAAGACTCGATTTAAACTAAGGGGCCAAATTTTTCATTCTTAGTATAATTTTTAGTTTATAGAGTTTTGAATGAACTTTTACCATAATTTGGAGGTGCATGAAAACTTTAATGAATGTGTCCTTTTTAATATCTCAATACGAGCCTTGTATGTAAGATTTGTCGAATATATAAGCTAGTTTACCACACCGCGGTTTCCCCTATTTTACAGGGCCGAATTTAGAAAAACTTTCCATCAATCGATGTCTACGTTCTAGTACATGCATCTGTCCAGTCAGTTGTATATAAATACAGATAACATTCAGACTTTGACATTTTAAAATATAAGTTAGGGTAGTTACTCATATGTAATAATTTATTTATTACATTAATCAACCGTACGATGACAACCAATTAAGTGCAAGGTCTGGGACAGGAGGCAGATATACATTTATCGCCGGTATGGTAATGCGAGGGGCCTCCATCCATCTAATAATTTATTCGTATCTAGTAACATTGACATTGAATATTATTCATTAATGGAGATTAGCAGAGATGCACAAGACAATTATTATTCATAGGCACTAGGTATCTTTGTTCAAGTTTCGCAGACGAAGGTTTAACTGTTTAGTTTAAGCCTAGCAATTGTTACATGTAGAATTTTACCCCCTTATTACAAAGGCGATGATAGCTCAGTGGTAGTGACGTCGGATACCGAGACGAAGGTCCCGGGTTTCAATCCTACAATGGGCTTGAGCTTTCGGTGAAGGAAAACATCGTGAGGAAACCATAGCACGGTGGTAAGGTACTTTGAAGTACCCGCCTGGCTGGCTACCACCCTCAAGTTGAAAATCTGTCGCCAAGCACCTTTCGGTGTGTTCCGATAGCTGCACTTGAGAGCCAGTTCCTTTCTAGGCTTTGTGTGCTTACCACCTTCGGCCGCATCATCACTTACCATGGTGAGATTGCGGTCAAACACAGGCCTATAAACAGTAAAAAAAAAAAGACTCGGCTATTTTAAAACCTGGTTTTACTTTAAACCATGTTTTATAATAAGGGGGATTAGGTTTAACTATAGGCCACGATAACCGCTTACTATCAGGCGGCCTGTATGTTTGTTTACTACGTTAGAAGTATAGAAAAATGGTTTATTATTGACTTTTATTAAACAAAAATAAAAGAGACTGCAGAAATAGAAAGAAAGTAAAAAGATTTATTCAAATATACATGTTCATGCACTCAAAAATGTGCCCTGGATGGGAAATTGGGAATTCAACCCACGACCTGTTGAGCTGCAAACATCATCATCAGCCTATAATGTTCCACTGCTGAGCACAGGCCTCGTGTCAGAAATGAGGGTGAAAGGGAATGGGCAGATACTCCACCACGCGTGCCCACTGCGAAGCGGTGAAGGTAGACTAGTGGTCAACCTTACTGTTAGAGTTTTCAAGCCTCCTAGGCCTCTAACTAGCTTAACGACTAACCGGGACCAACGGCTTTACGTGCCTTCCGAAGCACCTGCGACCTGTAGAGGGATATCTAATATCTTACCTCCACCACAGATAACTTACTACGTAAACTCGAACATTATTACGGGTACACTGCAAATATGGACTACAAGTGACTACAAAATTTTATTTAACAGTTACACACACTTGACGTACTTGTTTTATTAAACACATTTGACGACCAATAACCTAAACAGAGTGACTTGCGAACTAAACTTACCAGTAACAAAACTAGTTTTTGTTCGTTACTAAATTATTTGATTAAATGTAACTAAAGTTAGTTTCCCGACAACTAAAGTTAGTTTCCCGACAACAAAACGTCAACTTACATAACTAGTTTTGTAGATCATTTTTTTCACTGTATTAATTTTTTCTGTAAATTTAAAAGTATTCAAGTGACGTAAAAGCCCTATCAATTTCAACAAAAACAAAATAACATAAAAAAAATTGTTCCTTAAATCATAAAGTGCACTTAACTGCAAGTAGACCACACCTGAAGCAAGCGCAGAATCTTAGATGTTATCTATTCTGTCCCACCACAATGAGAGATGTCAATCCTCGAGGGACCACGTACCTACAAAACTTTTGCACATACCCAAATAAATCCATGCCAATATCAACCTTAAATCCAATACTTTATTGACAAGTCGAGAAACTTTACGCTTTATTGAACAGCAACATTTAAAGTGACGGAAAAGAATCGTTTCTGCTTGGATGTTTTCTGTTTGCAAATATCTCATATCTTGTCAAAGTATATTGAACTGTATGTGTTTGCAAAATGATGACTCGACAAATCACTTTGTTAATAGGATAGGAATTTTTGATATCGGATTAAGTAAGTATTGCCATGTTGATACGATTTACGTTTAAGGACCATTTTTGTGATGATATTATTACAAAAATCTTAAGATTTAAAGATTTTAGTCAAGTCTAGTAAAATTCAGGTTTCTACAAAGAAATTGTATGTACAAGAAAAACATAGTTAAAATGAATGTTAGGGATTTGTATGGGAAAACTTAAAACTAGTCTTGAGTTACAAAAAATATTTTTAGATATACTAAATAACAACTGATTTTGGAGCCAATTAATGTTTATATTGTGATAAAATAAAGATCTATGAAACGTATAATTATGTGGGCTATTTTATACTATTCACATCACATTTACTCACAGAACAAGTGACAATATCTATAACATATTATTTTAAGGCGATGATAGCTCAGTGGTAGTGATACCGATACCGAGACGAAGGTCCCGGGTTCGAATCCTACAATGAGCTTGAGCTTTCGGTGAAGGAAAAACATCGTGAGGAAACCATAGCACGGTGGTAGGGTACTTTGTAGTACCCGCCTGGCTGGCTACCCTCAAGTTGAAAATCTATCGCCAAGCACCTTTCGGTGTGTTCGATAGCTGCACTTGAGAGCCAGTTCCTTCTAGGCTTTGTGTGCTTACCACCTTCGGCCGCATCATCACTTACCATGGTGAGATTGCGGTCAAACAGTAAAAAAAAAAAAACATGCACTTTTCTAGATTTATTTGCACGATCGTAATTATTTTCAGGTAAATACGAAATCATACATAAGCATCCGGGTTGAAATGGGTTGACCTTCGAAAATAACATTGACTCACGACTAAAATGTCTAAGCTCTCTTTCTACTCTTTACATTCGCCTTCATATCCTTTATTAGAAATGTCTTAATCTATACATGTACATTTTATACCTTTTACCGTGATGTCTGGAACCATCAGATTGGAGCAGACCCGCCTCTGAAGGGGTTATTAGCAGCAGACTTAACTGAAAGTGGCTCCAAGTAGCGTATTAACCGAGCCTTGCAAGTCACTTGCATTAGGCGAGAATTACGTGTGTGGTACAAGCTGTAAGGGATTAGCGGCGAGCGTCAGCAACGTTTCAGTGTAGGAGTTACTGATGTTATGATACATTGTAGTGATGTCAGTTTTGTGAGTTTTAATATGGTTATTTGAAAATGTTGCAGTAAAACTAACTTTCCAAGCAATAGTGATGCAGAGTCACTAGGCCACTGGGTACGAGCAGCTCATAAAGGCGTTATTGTAGGGGCGGCCTATTTTCAGGAGTTAACATCCATATACTGCATTTAAATACTACCATACTACTTATCACGCATTCGTTAAGTTAAAAGGGGCCATGCTCACATATGCCCACCCGTACACTGTTTATTTCTTCATCAGAGTCTCTACTACCCTTAACCGCTCCCGCTTCCCTCATCACCTTACGGCACATCTCAAAGTCGCTAGGCCCAGTAAACCGATTACGAGCCGGCGTCCACTACAGCGAGGGCGACTATCGCTCGATCTGGCACGCAAGCGATCGCGACCCCCCTCACCCCCACTACCCCTCACCTGGGCGACTTACCCCCCGGGTCACGTGACCACCACGCTTTCCGATATTCGGCCGTGCTTTGTCCTGGTAATGACCCCGTATGCGTTGCGATATACTTAGCAGTGTTTGAATTGCTTAGACTTTTTCGTGCATTGTTATACAAGGAACTTGGATATAAACTGATCGTATGGTAATTGTCTCGAATGTCTTTAATCTTTCCTGACTAAGCAAATCCAAGTCTAGGATGGTTCCCAACTTAATGACAGCTATACTGACTCATATTTTGTACCCATAAGTTACCTGATTAATGAAATACGGATGGTATATAATATTTTCTATCATAATCACATCTGATCTAGTATTTTTTAGACACCATCATTTCGACTGAATAAAAAAATAATACTAAGTCTTCAATTTAATCTATTTATTATTTCTCTATCATCAAATTACCGTTGTTCTGACTATGCGCTATAGTGAGTCAATGGTTGAAAGCAAATTTGACTTCTGACGGTTAAATATGTATGACATACTTACTTATTGACTCATAAATGTCACAAAACTTAATGACGAAGCTTAATCTCCAATTATGCTTAATGCGAAAGCTACGAGGCTACGAAAGCTGCATTTCTAAAACGAATGCTACGAATGTTCAACAAATCTGACGAGCCCATAACGTGGTTGATTAAATACTGTCCTACTGTCACGTATTCTACAAGTCGTGAATTCGATTCCCATTCAGAACAAACATTTGTGTGCATGAATATGTCTGCTTGTCTTGAGTCTGGATCTATAGAAAACTTGTAAAAGTAGTATGTCTTCACTTCACACTTCACTTCGAGTTCCAATCCCATGATATTATATATATTATTATAAACATAGTATGAATACCGTTATTCTCGTAAGTCCATTTTTAATATGAAATGAATATCCAAAACATTTTAACCCACATGTTTAACTAAAGCCAGATATAAACGCATTCCACCAAGATAACGGCCCATTGTCTTAAAGTGTAGTTACGTAGATACAGTCGAACGGACGGACGGACAGATTAGCTCTCGATATAGCGCGTGGGAGGGACCGCATGGGAGACGATAGTGTATTAATAATGGTGAATAAATCATTATTAATGACCATTTTAGGGTTCTTTATAAAAAAATTACTGAGGATTTTTTGATGTCGTTTATAAGAGGGAGAAAAGAAAGTCGCCTACTTTTTTCATTCTTTGCTGTGATTTATTTTAAATGCTTTATTTCACTCAGCAAATTCAATGGAAAATCTATTATTCCCATTAGCCAATGAAGGTCAAAGCTACCCCTGGTTCGGTCAATTATAACCAATATAGTCAGATAGTACAAAACATATTAAAAAGTGTGGCCTTGCTAACTTTCTTGCCAGATATTTTCAATTAAATGTAAACTTGGTTGACCAGTAGGTCATCTTACCTTCAGTAGCTTTCCTTCCTCGGACCTAAACTGAAATAATTTAATTACAAGCTTTTTTTACAAGCTTTTATTTAGTTTCCCCTGTCCCGTTGTCTGTAATGGAATTTTGCAAGTTAAATTTGACCCACTTTCCGGTTTCCGATTGAGCTGAAATTTTGCACGAATATGCAAATCGCGTGACAATGCAATATTATGATGACGTGGAACTAATCTGATGATGGAGCTAGAAGGTGGCCATATGAACTCCGTAATAAAACCACATAACCCCATCGAGTTTGGGCTCGTTTGATTCGTCGTGATGAGAACTATAAAAAGCTTGTTTTAAAAATGAGATTTTTAACAAAAACTTGTTATAATTAAAAAACAAAATGATAAAAAGTTTACTAATTGGCGATTGACAAAAGTTTGTATGCAGAACCCATCAAAATAATTTAATACGTTCGATTTATCATATGGTAATATGCATCGATGTTTAGTCAATTTAAAGTTTATCGGATTAAACCTTTATTAGGATTATTCGTTCAATATACTTGTGTAACTTTGTTTTTTTTTTTCTTAAAAGATATTCTACCGGACATAATCCTGATTTCACTTCGTACCATTAAAAATTATAATATTCAGAGTTTTTTTTACTTAGTACAGTAATACCCAACTGATAAGGCGCGTCGTGAATCTTCGTTCGCACAGAAAAGAAAGTATAGCCCCGAAGATTAACTAAAGAATGCTTAAAACCTACAATCAACCTTAGATCACTACTATAAGGTTTATAATATACTGCAGCTGTTAGTTCCGTCTCACTCGCGAGTCACGCCGCTCCGCACGGCGCGTGCTAACATCGCAGCAGCTGGCGACCAATAGCATTTCCCGCGCTTTGATGATGTACCCTCTGCGCAGGTACATCGGTAAGCCATATCAGTTGGGTACTACTGTACAGGCCTGTGTTTGTACGCAATCTCACCATGGTAAGTGATGATGTGCTGGTAGTGGTAAGCACACAAAGTCGAGAAGGAACTGGCTCTCAAGTGCAGCTGTCGGATCACACCGATAG
This sequence comes from Polyploca ridens, assembly GCA_951394255.1. Classification (NCBI taxonomy): domain Eukaryota; kingdom Metazoa; phylum Arthropoda; class Insecta; order Lepidoptera; family Drepanidae; genus Polyploca; species Polyploca ridens. Next base: position 15,902,767 of record OX596255.1, on the reverse strand, counting down.
GTGCTTGGTGACAGATTTTCAACTTGAGGGTGGTATCCAGCCAGGTGCTATGGCATCCTCAAGTTCAAGCTCATTGTAGGATTCGAACCCGGGATTCTTCGTTAGTTAGATACTTACTCCAAAAGCTGCTTTCGACGCAGTCATAGCTTATATAGGGTGACTGGTAATTAGTAAACGATACTTAGACACATGACTGTACTCATGATAACAAACAACTTTCCCAAAGAAACAAATAGGGATAAATAAAAAATTAAATAAGAGCTAATGGTGTATTCTTATCCTTGTTATGTTACTTGTTACTAAATATTATTGGTTCATGTGCTAAGTAAATTAAAAAAAAAAACACTTTGGGACAGTTGTTTGTTATCATGAGTACAATCATGCGTCTAAGTATCGTTTACTAATTACCAGTCACCCTATATAGTGACGTTGAATGCTGAACTAGACCTTTCGGTGAAACAAAACATCGCAAGGAAACCACACACAATGGTAAAAAAAATACCGATATACCTGATTTTTTTTTCCATAGGACGTGCATATTTACGAATAATTATCGTAAACCAATTTGCGTCACTGGTATTAAACCGTACGTATATACAGTAAGATCGTTTATCTTCGTTGATTATCGTAAATTGGACATGTCCGTCCCGATTACGTATCGTGGTGTGCTTGTTGCCACTTTAAAAATCACTAGCCGTATCTTATCTGTGAGTGTAACGCTAACTATCGATGTTTTGGAGGGTCATATCCGATTTTATTGACTACTCGTTCTAATAACTTCATCATTACTGCTTCATGGTTCTACTGCTTGGACTCCTTACTGTATCTAACCTATACGCGAAGTGAGCTCTGTATAGATTCATATCCTTGTACTTCACAGTACAGCAGCTTTGCCTTGAAGAAAGAGAGGGATAGGTAATGTTCAATAACTATCCTTCAATAACTATCTATAGTTCTGTTTCGAATAGGCTTAATAGAGTTAGAATATTATAGAGTGATTGCGTTAAGAGGAAATGCTGGTAGCGTTTGTTCCATACAAACGTAATCCTCAGTTTTCTCTCTGGATAATGACACTAGAGCAATAATTATTTTACCATGCAATCTATAGGTACCACTGTTTGTCTCTCGGTTTTGTTTTCTCCATAAATTAATTATTATAAGAATTAGGAGCCTTCTAAAATCACAAAAACTTACCATTTTTAATGCCCTTATCAGACGTCCAGCGAACAAATTTGACGAAAATAAAAAACAAAGGAAACCCGACAGACATAGCTTCTTATTATGATTATTGTTTTTTTTTTTTAAATCGATCCTGTTTTGTAGGAGAAAACCGGGGATTACGAAATAGCGATTTCGTCTAATTTAAAATAGGTATAATCGGTCCAAGTTGTAGTTGTCGCTATCGCCCTCGGGCGGGCACAGCGCGACAGCAATAGATATGCTAAAAAACTATTTTTCAAATTTCTTGCCCTCCTTTCCTATTAACCTTGTGCGAAGCGTGAGCAGTTTCCATACAGACATTCACAGATATATCGTACACTAGTTGATTTAAAACTCAGACAAAATGTCAATATGGATTCCTTGTCATTTGTTCTCGGTAAAAGCATCGATAAAAAATGAGAATTATATGTATTTTAGACGTTCAAGCTATGTACGCACTTCGTTGCACAAGGCATTTAGACTGTACCCGTGCTCACGGTCCGTACTCTAGTGTAGTCACTCTATTAATATTCTTACTCTATGCCTTAAATAAACAACGAACAAGCTAAAAACAGCATATTTTGATGCTGTTTTTAGCTTGTTCGTTGGATACAGTATATCTTTGCATAATGTTTGTGATATTTAACATTTTAGTATTTAAGTATGTAGTAGATAGAGTCCATTACTCAAAAGTGTATTAAAGTGTGCGGAATAATACCCACTATGATCCAGCTGATCCCAAGAAAAAGAAGTACCCATATTAAAATCCTTGTAAAACTAAAATATGAATCACAGTTCTTACTACAGTATAAACACACCAAAAATAAATATTATTATTAGTTATTTGCTTCCTATACACGATTACTCGTACTATTTATCAATGGTTGTGATTTACGACTTGGATGTGAACTCAGGGCTATCGGTCGCGCCCGATGTCGCATCTAATCTCATATAGGTACAATATTTGGCAACTACTTGGTGTTTTATAAAACTATTACGTGATTGACTGAAAAAATCTTATGCTTAAATAGATTGTGTTTTTGAAAAAAGACTATGTCATTTGTCCAGGATATAATTCATTTTCTCACTACGCGGGCCATTAGACCATTAGACTATTTAGACCTGTCTTTGCAGCAAAGTGCTCGTAATCGTGTATCTAAAGGCCGAAATAGGAAGCTTAAAGAATGTAAAAAAATATATATTTTTTTCAAAATTTTAATCACTGATATTTACTAATGAAATAAGAACCAATACTCCGGTATTCGGGAGAACCCCGCCTTAATATAAGCTAATATAAGTTATGAATGCGTTCGTTCATATTTATATCCTTTATTTTGTAGATCATCAAGCTTTCGTTGTTTACAAATTAAAATCAGTCTAATATGTCGCAGTTCGAGAGCGATAAATGCGTTTTTAAAAGCACAACTAACTTTTATATTCTCGTGTCTTAGTTATAAATATAATTATTTATAGGAAACCGTTATAAATACAAATTATAAAAACCAAAATCAAGATAAACATAAATAACGGTGACCAAAATTTCCCTAACAATGCGTTTGAATAACAATGAAGTCATCAGCTTGTTTTTGACGTTTCGTGCGGCGGCCATCTTGAATGCAGCTGTAAGCTCGATTCATCGATTAAGCATCGCCCTCAATCGATCATTCCGCGACGTGTCACGGCACTATCACGTGTTGGTATTCAATAATTTATTATATTTGGAGTAAGGCTTCCGGAGGCATCGTGTCCAACGTTTTTACAGTGTCAACACTCAATAAATCAATTAAATAAACTTAACATCTTAGTTCGGCACGATAATGTTGTTTGGTCTCGTTTCATGTGGGCAGAGATGTGACATCCGTTCTTGGACACATCTCTACAAATCGATGTTGATTGACATACATATATACACTGCATTACTTTATCTATAGCATTCGTACTCACTATGTAGGTGTACTTTACAATACATGGTGCAACGTACATATGAATTTTCTTTTTCCGAGTATGGTTGACCAAAGCTCGTCTACCACATTCAACCTTATCATATTACTGCAAGTGTAGACTATGAACATGATGCAAACTAATTACATAGCGAATACCTAGGTCAGAGGATTAGCATTGCCATACAGCGTGGCAATGCCGCCAGCGTTCTGGGCACTTTACCCACTGGCAGCGACCTGGAACAGCTTTCCTTTTTATAAACGGCTTTCTCCCCTTTTATTATTTTATTTCTGTTTTCTTTTTATTTTTTCCTATGTTAATATTCTTTATATTTCTATATCATTTTTGTAAATATTGCCATCTAGTTTATAAATTAATCTTATTGTATATTATTAAATAAAAGATTACATAGCTAATTAAATAACATTCTCAGTAAAATTATTAATAACAAAAATGTTCACTTTAAAATTTTACGGTAAAATTTTGTTAATCTGTTGTAGTCTTCTTCAACTTCTTCAGTTGAAAATATTTTTTTAACGATCAATATTTAGATACAATTCTCTTCCGTAAAAAATAAATAAATAAACACGATCCAGGAAGACTTGAGTGCAATCTCCGTAGATACCACATCGACTCGAGAGCTATCTTATCAGTTGTTGTTGAACAAAGAATTCAGATTCACTTACATCTGCCATTTTGAAATAAGCAATCTCAATGCCTGATGTAGAAACTTTGATTGCATATTGGCCATCATCTTCTCTCCGAGAGCGCACCACTCCTGCTGGTTTCTTGCCACCTGCATCCAGCCCTGTCCGGCAACTTTTTTTTTATGGTCCATTATATTATCATTTTGACCCTACCTATTAAATTAATTCAGTGTAATAATCATTCAGTTTCCTTTGCTTTTGGCGAAGTTGGTATTCTGAACGAATGTTTATTTCTTGAAAAATATTATTCACAGATTATCTATAAATACATTATATTCATACTAAGTTTCAATAAAATTAAGACTAATAATAAAAACTAAAACTAAATGATAGATAAATAACAAAATAAAAATATAAATATATACAAATTTTATAATTCCTATTCTATTAGATATTTTTCTAAACTCGATATTTTATTTATAATATCACTAAATAAATAATGATCTATAAATTATATATTACCTACAATAGTAATTAATGACGTCAATTTAAAGCATCTATGAGTCGTAATATTATGATTTGCGAATAAAGCGTGTGATAATTTATTAATTTTGCACACAAAACGTTATAGAACTAAGTATACCACTAATACTAGTAATTACAGAATGATATATGACAACGTACCTTGACTGCAAACCTCCATGCGACTGTTTTACAATATACTGGATGGAAAGAGATGGATCAGTAAGGGCATCTAGCTTAAGGGTTGAAGCCACGGGAATGTGGTCTTAGGAAACTCCCTTACATCTTGAGTTATTAGTATAAAGATTTCGGAAAAAAAACACATTTTTTTCAAGTTTTTGTTCGATTTGTGACATTTTGTAGTCATCATCATCATCACCCTATAATGTCCCACTGCTGAGCACAGGCCTCCTTTCACAAATGAGGGTAAAAGGGAACATTTTGAAACCCTAACCTTGGCTTGGCCCCATAGAGCCTGTTCATTTATGACCCGTCTCAAATTTCCACCTTGTTTTATTATCGACCAAAACACGTAAACGCAAAATCACGCAAATATGGCACATTAGCTGCATTTAGACCCTTTTAGACTTTGACCACACCACAGTCAGTCGTCACTTCGTCACTTGATATGCTGAGATTGTGGTCAAACACATACTTATCCTGTGCTGCGGAAGGCACATTGTGGTAGTTGTCAAGCTAGTTGGAGGCCTTCTAGACGGATTGAAAACTCCAACAGTAAGTTGACGACTAGCCTACCTCCACCGATCCGCAGTGGCCACGCGTGGTGGATCTGCCCATTCCCTTTCACCATCATTTGTGAAAGGAGGCCAGTGCTCAGTAATGGGACATTATAAGCTGGTGGATGATGATGAACAGCCAAAAAAACACTATATTTCAAAAAATGCTTTATACAGTATATCATTTCCTTATGTTTTTTTATCTTGGCACTAGTTTTCCGCCCTGGGGGTCGCCCGCAATCCCCATATTACCCCCTTTGAGCACCCTTAGGTACTGAAGGAGTATTCATATGCTTATTATTAAATCATTACGAATTAATGTATCGGAGTCTTCTCAGTTCAAGTTGTATTTGGAACCGGTGCAGCGGTGTAGAGCCATTTGTTAATGTTCATCAGGGCCTAAATTGAATAAATTCTTTTTGAATTTGAATTTGAATATCTGTTAATTAGTTTACCAGAAATGGTGAGAAGTTTACGTCGCCTAATGAATATTTTATACTTATTTATTAGAGCATTTCGTTCTAGTGTCTTCTTCGAAATAAAGTACCATGAAATCTATTTTATATACCTAAGTATATTTGTATTCGAAGTAGTATCTAACAATTAGCTGTCACAATTTATAGTTCACTCCAAAATTTCAATTTTCTCAGCTTTTTGTTTCTCAAGACGTCGGTGCAACCATCCTAAACACGATGCTATCACAACAGAGGGATAGGTGGTTATCACACCAAATTACTAACAGATAACTGGTGATTGATGGCGTCTACACACAATTACCCCGAGATGATCTGCTTACCCGAATTATATACCAGTAACCTCCGGTTTTCAAATGACGTAGGTACGTGAGACACCTTTGCCGTCATTTGATGTATTAGCGTAAGAATATTTTTGGCCCTCGCAAATTCATAGTTCTTAGCGTTCTTCGCAAAGCCTTCTATTGTTTTTTTGTTCTGTATCTGAAACTTTTCCCTGCGTGCACACAATTCTCCAAATTTCATTGCAGTCGCTTGGATAGTAAATGCATACGTTACGTACAAAAAGACAGATAAACATTCATTTTAATCCCTCTGTATACCAGTTTGCTGCACCGAAAGCTGTAACTAAAGTTAGTTACCCGACAACAAAACGTCAACTTACATAACTAGTTTTGTAGATCATTTTTTTCAGTGCGGTTTTTGATGCGGTTTTGATACTTATGTTCAGAGACACAATAGAGTGTAAGTATGGTGCGTAGAAGCAGTTTGTTTCATAGTATGTTGTTTAACCTTTTCTGTACAAATGTTTATCACATCCGCTTGCTTCAGTCCCGCGCATTATCACAACTACGTACCAAGCCTAGCTCCTTATCAAACAAAGTAACATGTTTGTGTTATCGCTACCAAAAGATTTGATTTCGAGATTTTTTTCATAAATCCCTTTAAAATATACATTTTGCTAGTAGATGCTATCGCGTGGCCTTGCTTCGCATATCTGCTGGTTTATCTAAATCATCTGTTGTATAGGGATGGTATATCTTAGTTCAAAGAAATGTCAAAAATCTTAAACTCTAATTCAAACTCAATTTGGGTGAAAAATGGTTTAAAATTCGGTAATGATGAATGTCGACAGTGTTTTTTGTTAGTCAGCTGAACATAAATATTATTCGGGTGAAAATCTTTAGAAGTCATGTAGTTTTTACAAGCTTTTATTTGACTTGCAATCTATGTTTGTTCAAGTCGAATCTTGCAAGTCCAATTTCACCCGCTTCCAGTGGTCAGATTGACTTGGTATTTGTGATACATTAGTATATTGGATGACAATACAAGTACAGTCACCAAAAATAGCTTTTATTAAAAATTTTTTTTTTAGACTTATTTCATGTTACTTTTACATACATACATGGTCAGAAGAATGTAAGAACATTAAACCTTTATTATGATAGACGGTCATAGTATTGTCATGTTGTTTTTAAAATAGTACTTTGTGATTAAAACATTATTACATGTGTGTCAGCCCTAATATAGTCGTATATCAGTCGAGGTTTCAGAAAGATAACCGATAATCGTAATGTTATAAGTAGAAAGACAGCTGTATAGGATTATAGTACTATAAATAAATAAACAGAATAAATGTACCTATTTAGGAAAATTATTTATGATGTTATTATATTGCAATATATGAATAACCTAAGTATTTTTTTTTTGAAATATTGGCTTATCCCCGACTGCAATACCTTATAGCATTCAAGTTATATTCAAAATTCTATAGATGAAAGAGACTGTTTTTCTCTTTTCAGTTTATTTTTGTTTTACGCAGTTGGGATTTTTGTTTCTTTTAATAATTTAATTTATTTCAGACTTTTTAGTTTTATACAGAATAAGTTGTATATATTAGTAAGTAACAACCATCGTAACTCTGTGAGTTACGTACGGTAACCGCTCAGTACCTACTTTCCTTGCATTAAACGTGGTTTTATGCAGTTTACGTCAGAATGGTAGCATAAAAGTATTATAATATATAGATATATGGAAAGGGCATTTTATTATAGTTTACAAGCTTTCATTTGATACCCATATTGTCATAATAACCCCACTTTTTTATTCGTATATGCTATATAAAAATAATATACCCTATGACACTCCCACAGTTAAGACGAATCTAACGACACCTTATATGCTTAAATCCATCAAGCCCAGTGCCAAAGAAATAGACATACATACACTCGAAAAACATAACCTTCCTTCCGGGTCAGTCGGGTAAAAAGTAAAATGACATTAGGCTAAAGACAATAATAAATTACCACGCCATCTATTGGCAGTTAGTGAAAACTTTTGTAAAGCATGAAATCACCCTTTTTGATATGATAATAAGAAATTAGTTTTTTCATATGAATTGGAATAATAAAAAATCATAACTTTATAAAAATAATGCTAATTTCACATTTTATTATAGATATTAGATTCAGTAACAAACTATCAGTATTCTAAATATATCAGTATATCAGTTAAAAAAAATAGAAAGTGTATTAGACATGGCAGTGAATCAAATAGGTGTAGTGTCCATTCCCACGCAGTACCCCGGGATAACTTCATCCCGCAGTGTCCGCGCTCGGGACCGGGAGGGCGCGGGACTGGGAGGGCCCGGGATAGGGGAGGTCCGTCACTCCGGACGATTGATCGCCTCCCCCGGGATCTGTTCTACTTGTACCTACTGTTTTTATTTCTTCCCTTTTTCTGTTTATGCGAAAATTGTATAGGTACCTAATAGTGGAAGTAAGGTCATGAATGTACTAAGTATAACGCTTACCAGGTCTCTCATACTAAATATTTACACTGACGAGCAATATAAAAAAGCCACTAATATCATGAAATATTTCCAAAACCACACAAGATAGCTTCTTGAAGTGAAAAGCAACATCCAAATGTATTTAATAACGCATAAAAAAAGACCAAATTAAAACAAAAAAAAGAAGGGAAAACCAATATAGGGCCATTAGGACAATTAGGGACATTGGATCAATATTTGAACTCCATGGAATTATCCATTTTGGCGTTATGAAGAATTTAGTCGTGAGTTTGAAAAGACTTGGCAAAACGCAATGTTCAATAATTCTAGACTCTAGAGTTAACCCTCTCGACTAAACCTTTATTAGATAAAATTAAACCATAATATTATATGAGTACTTGAAGATACTGCAACGTCCAAATTTTATTCATGGGGAATATGTACGTTTTTTTACCGCAAATAAAAGTTATATTTCACATAAAATTTACTTATCTCATATTTTTTCAACATCTGTGAAAATTACTAAGCTATAACGATTATAAGTCACGTGACGTCATTGTACATATTCAAGCGGTCAAACTCACCTCTTATAAATTACTATGGGGCGGCATGTATCCTGACATCACGAGTTGGTCGCTCCATACTAAATAAATAATAAATAAATATCCTGGGACATTCGTCACACACGGTCATCTGATCCCAAACTAAGCAGAGCTTGTACTATGGAAACCAGATAACTGATATAATACATATACTACTTTTTGTTTGTAAATACATACTTAATATACATAATTACGCGCAGACACATGACATACAGACATGTTCATGCACACAAATGCAAGTCCTGTGTGGCAATCGAACCCACGATCTGCGGCGCGATTGGAATCTTAACCAGAGACAAAAATTAAATTGTATTTCCCTGTTTTTTCAGATTTGATAAATTCTTCCAATGTCATGCTTCAAATGATTTTTTTATTTTTAATAATTACCGTAATTCATATATTTAGAAATTATGCATATCCTTTATTGAAAACTATGATAGAAATATGAGTATATCATTTAAATAAAACAAAACAAAACATTGTCGTAGCGCTTACACGATACTCGAAGCATCATTATTACCGACATAAAACCATTTTAATTATAAGCACAACATTTCATAATCTATTTTTACCAAAATCACATCCCTTATTCATCCCCACACTTAATTTAAACAAACCTTTCGCGTAACCAACAAAAAACGCCCATTAAAAAGGTCTACGGCGTAGCGGGCGCGCGTTGAAGTCTAAAATTGCGGTGCTCTTACGCAAATTTGCCAAACAAATATTATTACGGCGTTTTTGGAGACTGGGGCGAAGTGCCGGCCTTTGTCGGGGGATTACGAGGGATACGGCCCCCGGATTTATCTCGAGACTTGTGGAGTTGAAATGATTGCGTGGATTGATGCAATTGAGTGGGGATTTTTGTATCAGACTAATGTTTATTTTGATTATTTGTTTAAACAAAGTTAATCGAGTTTTACAAACTATGCAGCGTGTAATGGGAAATTCATTACAGTAATCCACTTTTTTGGTACTAGGCTCAAAGATCGCGGAAGGGAATTTTTTATATTAATATTAGCAAGTGACGCAAAATGACTCTCATTGACCGGTGATATTTTGGTTATGATTTTAATTCAATAAACTTGGAAGCAAAAATTTTTATGAATTTTTGAGGTAATTTATTTTGAGCTGAAACTTTTTATAGAGAGTCTGTACCAGATGTAGTCTTCACCCCCTTCGGATGTATATACCCTTTTCGTTACACTCATACAAGAAAAATAAAACTTACCTAAATTAAACTAAATTAAAGATAAACTAAAGAAAACTTGTCCTAAATTGCTGCCCTGTGCAAAGGCTAGCGGCATTGCTATTATAAATTATAAATATATAGGTAACTTTCATATTGCAGTAGTGAAAAGACATAAAAGAATGGGTAATTTACTTGCAAGAATTGTCCAAACAAATAACAAGTGACGGCAATTAAAAGTTAGTTAAAATTTAGTTAGTTGATTTGTTCAATTTTCATATAGACTTATCTCAGATATTTATGACTATCCGATCTCAAACTAAACAGATCTTTGTACTACACAAATAATACGACTCAGAAAAACTATATTCATGCACATAAATGTTTGTCCAGGTCAGGAATCGAACTCTAAAGCGTGGTAACCAGGGTATCTAACTTAATAACATGAATAGCAATTCCTTTTTTTTGTAAAGTTGGGTATGCGCGCCTCTCACTGCGAAAGCAACCTCCATAACTAATAATAATCATACAGCGGCTACCATACCAACATTTATTCAAGCTAGGAATATATCGAGACATGTCCCGCCCGCGGGTTCCCTCGGCAAATGTTAATAATACCCGACTAGCAAGCAACGTGCATTATGCGGCACGACAGCCAAAATGACGGATCACCGCTACCCGGCTACCGGAGGAAAAAATGTATATTATGTATTTGATAATTTTACCCGAACGCTGGGAATGTGTGGGAGCGTGGCTGCCACAGGATATAGGGTAGAAATGAGTACGCGATTATCGTGGACGTGAATTTGCGTCAGTTTAATATGCACATATGTTAAACTAGGTTTCTGCAGGTCTGTTCCACCGGTGGAATTTTAAAAAACCCCATTCTTAGTGCATGCCTACGTTATAAAAGGCAAATGTCAGTTAGTTTTGTCTTTTTTTTCAATTAAAGTACGGTTTGTAAGGTTTAATTAGTGGGTCTAAAGCAAAATCACATATCGTATAATTGAATTTTTCCCAAGCAAATCATTTTATTTTTTTATACTTAATGGGCTTTCGCTTGACCTCAATCCCGCCTGATCGTAAGCAAAGATTTAGTCTAGGGTGGACCGCACGTGCCCATAAGATGCCTATTCATTCTTACCGTGAAGACAGTTACAACATGGGTCTTTCCATGTTGTAAGTGTCTAGAAACACGTTGTCCGGGAGAGCATTTCACAACTTGGCCGTGCGTATAAGGAAAGAGGAATCGAAACGCTTGGTACGGCAAGACGGAATGTCGACGACGAAGCGGTGGAGACCCCCCCGACGCCTAGTGGTCCGATAGAAGAACGGGGAAGGAGAAATAATATTATTGAGTTCTTGATTGCATTCTCCGTGGAACATTCAACAGCAAGGGTTCACACTGAGAAAAAACATAGCGGAATGAAAATTCTTCGATAGAAAAATATCAGAAAGTTACCTCTAATAGTATATGATGGTGAATAATATCACAAACGTATAATAATATTCTAAACTTTACGACTTATTTAGAAGACTTTGGCGCTTAGTTCATATAGCTCGCCGCTCGCTGCCCGATACCCCGTGAAATTAATTTTTTTTCTAGCTTTATGCCCACTCTTAAGGGTACTTTGGCTACTATCCTCTAGTGTAAAACCTGCCAAGCACGTAGTATTGACTGTTGCATTAAAGAGACAATTTCCTTCTAGGTTTGCTTACCACCTTTGGCCACATAATCCCGCTTTATTGGCGGCGCCGCCCCGGGGCGGTAGAATCAGTTCTAACGTTCTTACTTATGAACGTTACAAATGACTTTCCCACCAGAGTCAAGAAACATTATTTTATATATTTATAACTAGCTATTCGTATCCGAATATTTCGGTGGATTTTCCAAAACAAAACACACGAACATTCATCATCATCATCAGCCTATAATGTCCCACTGCTGAGCACAGGCCTCCTTTCACAAATCAGGGTGAAAGGGAATGGGCAGATACTCCACCACTCGTACTCACTGCGGATCAGTGGAGGTAGGCTAGTGGTCAACCTACTGTTGGAGTTTTCAAGCCACCTAGGAGGCCTCCAACTAGCTTAACGACTATCAGAATTAAGTGATAACCGGGACCAACGGCTTTACGTGCCTTCCGAAGCACGGAAACGCTCGATTTAAAATACCACTAGACGGTCACCCATCCAGGTACCAATCACGACGTATCATGATACACCACGAGCGCTTCACAAACATTGTCGTTACCTTATTCTTTTGGGTCAAGAAATATTTTTTTCAACAGCCAAATCGGTCGATCTGTTTTCATGTGCTCCGACATGCACGTAGCATTTGATTTAAATTTATATAGATAAGTAGGTACTAAAGTTCTTTGTACTAAAATTAAATGTAATAAAGTGTTACACACATACAAATATGTATATCTATATATAAAATGCGGTATCAGATATAACGGGAGCCGAAGGATTATAGGATTAACTGTATTGGTGGAGCTTGTTTGTTTTGCTTTTCAATTTGGGGAATGATACAGCGTGGCTTATCGTACAACTTGTTATATTTTTATTAAAAAACTTGTCGCCTTTTTATGAATGAGCATTTGGTATAGATAGAATGGTCTATAGAGTGGTCTATGGTTTGGTTAAAAAAACATACCGAGGTAAACTTATGCCCGGTTCCTACCGATGGTAGGTTTTTTTATTGCCAAACTGGGCATATAGATCATTTCGTAAGCTAATTTTACCTGTGATAGCTACTTCCATATGGGAGGGTCTGCTATACAAAGCTTTGAGGTCTTTGCTTTATTATTAGTAAAGATATAAGAGTCTTAATTTTAACCGATAATGGTCCCTCAATTATAAGAATCGGTCACTAGATGAAAGCAAAAAGGAACTAATATTTTGGTAATAATAAACACGCGAATGTTATTAAATTGTCTGCTTTTCTAGAATCCGAACCGTATCTTTTTATTAAAGTTTTTATTACTGGATAAAACTATAAGACTCTTTTGATTACACTTCTACACAATACCAATCGTCAGTTATCTTTTGATTTGAAACAAAACATATTGCAATTTTACAAGGGGGTTAAAAAACCTCTTTTTTATAAAATTCTTATCAATACAAGTCTACATATTTTTATGGGCATGAATTTTCATAATAAAGTAACGGTAGAGTAATACATCAAACCCATCCACAACACTATATCGCTTTATACAATCATAATAATTCCAACTGTACCCACTGCCCACTTACATTTATATTCCACGTTACATATTTATGACTTAATTAATCGCTTGCATCTCCTGTCAACTCTCTTCACGGCTATTGAAACGTCAGCTGCGTATGTATTTTTGTAACACATACTCCTATTTTTCGGTAAAGAATTTGAGCAAACATGGCGGTAAAGAAAAAAATATTCGTGAACGCATCTGCCGTATTGTTCAATTTTCGACCAATCGCGTCGGCTCCCGCTCCCCTAGCTGTCAGTTGACTGTCAATTGTTTGAAATTCGAATGTTTTTTTTCTGGCGGCTTAGGGCGTTGACGCGTCGGTACATGGCCAGTCGTGTTCTACAATTGAATTGATTGAATTATGGTTAATTTGGAACGCTGCGTAACGTTATGGATTGCCTGCCACCCGCATTGTAGTCGGTATATAAAAGGGTAGAATGAATGTAGAGGTACCATCTCTTTGAAGATTTTTAGCATCATATTAGGGAGATAGCATTGTTATTCATACATTTAGGCCGAGAATGCATCTATATGGAAACTGCTCGCACAAGGTAACGTTGTTACCGCTATCACTCTATAATATTCTTACTCTATGGTTCAAGTTTATAATTAAAATAATTGGACTGTTTTACAAAAAACTTAAACCGACTTCAAAGTACACTAAGAAGTAATCAAATCCTGATCTGATGACAATGGGACCAAACGGGAAGTGTACCCTTTCAAATAAAAAAGAATTTTCCAAATCGGTTTTATAAACGACGGAGTTATGAGGTAACAAACAAAAAAAAAATACATTCGAATTGAGAATCTCCTCCTTTTTTTGAAGTCGGTTAACAAACAAAAGGTAGGCTCAACAGATAACAAATGCTAATTCTCAATAAACCGGCTCACATGGGAGGCAAAGTTAAAAACTCAATACATAAGCATAATCGAAGGCAAGTCTTGGTGGGCAAACATTTGCTCTCGTGATCGCGTAATGGATTAGCGATGTAGCACCGTCGGTGTAGTATTACAGCCTGTGCTGGCCAAACAACTGCCGAAGCGGTGCCTTTGTGGTGTACGAGCGGTTTGAATCGGCCACTGTGATTATTTAGTTACAATAAACAACTTAAAAAAAAAATTACCTATGCTAAATTCTCGCTCGTTTGCGCTATACTTACGGTTAAGGTGCAGCACACACTGAAAAAAATGGACAACAACAGAGAAAAACAGAGTGTTTTTAGGTTATTGGTCGTCAAATTTTGTGTTACTGTTAAATAATTTTTTGTAGTCACTTGTAGTCCATTTTTTTCAGTGCAGATGACAAACCGCAACGCGCCGAACTTTTGAGTCTGTGAAAATGAACCTATACTACCTGCAAATTCTAAGCAGTAATGCACACGCGTTAAAAGTCTGGACAAAGGCTTTTTGTGTGCTGTAGACTAAAAACCGTCGTCTGTGCTACACCTAAAAGTTTTCTCTATACCTACGTATCTATTAATTATGTAATATAGATTATCATTTTTTTACCTAACCTAGTTGTTGACCCGGTGAACACGGTTTTTAAACCAAGGGATGATTTACATTATTACTTAGAGCGAACAAAACAAAAAAAAAGTTGTTTCAAAAATATTCAAGCTGTTTTTGAGTTTTAGCGAGACTAACGAACAGCAATTGATTTTTATATGAGTATAGATACCAAGGTAAAAGCGCTCGTGGTGTAGCATGATTAGCCGTTCTTAATCGATCGGCAAAGTTAAGCTACGCCTGTCGTGGTCGGTACCTGGATGGGTGACCGCCTAGTGGTATTTCAAATCGAGCGTTTCCGTGCTTCGGAAGGCACGTCAAGCCGTTG
This sequence comes from Polyploca ridens, assembly GCA_951394255.1. Lineage (NCBI taxonomy): Eukaryota > Metazoa > Arthropoda > Insecta > Lepidoptera > Drepanidae > Polyploca > Polyploca ridens. The sequence continues at coordinate 15,887,598 of OX596255.1, read as the reverse complement.
GTCCTGGTTATCACTTAATTGTGATAGTCGTTAAGCTAGTTGGATGCCTCCTAGGTGGCTTGAAAAATTCCAACAGTAGGTTGACTGCTAGCCTACCTCCACCGATATATAGATACTGACCGATATATATAGGCTGATGATGATGATGATGATGATGATGATATATAACACGTTTGTATTTTTAGCATTTTGTGGATCATAGGTACACACGGGTATCGGGTACAGAGCAAGTATACATTTGCAGTTTAAGCTGAACTCGCATTGTATGGGATTTCTTTATACTGGAAATGTATAGCTTGATGTGTAGCCGAGTGTACCTACACAACTATAGCGAACGTAGTGACAATTTTATTTGTTGTTAGCCTGCGCTGCGGTACTTCGAAGACAATATTAGCTCTTAAAAACGATCTTGATTTAACTGAGGCTGATGGCACTTGACATGCGGAAATACTGAAGTGTGTTTGTACTCCTAACACAGATACAGGAAAAACATAATTCCATAGATGTTTGAAGATAATCAGCCGGTATGCAGTCATGTTAGGACGACATACGCATTCCGTGTAAATTATAAGAACAAGATTCCAAACTAAATAAGGAAATATCGTTCACAAATACCAATACACTACAGCTCTAGTACACGATTCCTAGATAAAGTAGAAGAGTTTGTCTATGGCATCCTATGGTTTTGCGTCACTGTCAATATTGTCATAGGCGGGCGGCGTACGCGCAACGCGACCGCACCATTTCAATATCAAGTGTTTTTCCATTGATTCATGCGTCACGACTTTGAGTTACACGCTCTATATCCAACGCTGTTTGAGTTGAGTAGTATTCGATACAATATATCATTGTCTCCGCGTTCCCGGATAAAAAGTAGCCAATGTCCCTCTCCGTGCCATCTGCTTGCTAATTTTATCGCGATCGATTTAGAACTAGCAAGCAGACAAACAGAAAGATCGATAGTTACTTTCGTGTTTAAAATATTAGTGTTGTGAATTTATTTTATTTTATTCAATGACTATGGAAGCTTTACTATTATCCCTATATATTATCTATATATAATAATTAATCCCTATTTCCTTTGGTCACGCCATAGCTACGACGACGAACGACTTTTTTTTAATTTTCTTAGGCGCCGATCCCACTGAGAGAGTTCTAGAGTTCCGAGTTCTGCATTCCGTGTTGACTATTGTGCACACAGCAAGCAGTCTAGAGTTCTAGTATTGCAATATCCACTACTGATCGCACATCATACACTTTTTTTTCTTTCAAAGGCCCCACATAGCTTACAGTCAACGTGGAATGCAGAACTCTAGAACTCATATCTGTGGGATCGGCGCCTTATACTCTGAAGAAGGTTCTACTAGTACTACTAGTAGGTAGTACTATTAATTTATAAAAGTTACTACCATAACACAGCGTATTACTATCGAGCTTCGGTTGTGACACAAGTAGTTCGGTACCCATACCATATTTTATTTTTTTATTCTGTAAAGGCATATTGTATTTTGACCACAATCTCACCATGGTAAGTGATGATGTGGCCGAAGGTGGTAAGCACGCAAAGCGTAGAAGGAAGGCTCTCAAGTGCAGCAGAAACACACCGATAGGTGCTTAGCGACAGATTTTCAACTTGAGGGTGGTAGCCAGCCAGGTGCTATAGCATCCTCAAGATATTTTCACTGAAAGCTCAAGCTCATTGTAGGATTCGAACCCGGGACCTTCGTCTCGGCATTCGTCGTCACTACCACTGAGCTAGTATTTATTATTATATCTGACATCGATTAGCACCCGTTTAAAAACAATTCAATAATCTTATGCTGAATTTAGCCTAATGGTCGTAACGTGTATTAAAATGGACAAAAACTATCCGATGTAGCATGTATTTGCGAGAGAACGTTTAGTGAGTGGCCATTGCGCAAACAGACAGACAGACAAACACCCGGCACTGTTTGATCTGCCAACGGCTTGGCAGTTGGTCAGCACACACACGCATAATGGACCGAAATGGTCTACCCGCTTGATTTCATTTAGATTTAACTAATTCTCATGAGAAGTGTTCTTCATAATTCATAATTATCGAGTACGAGTTACGCTCCGCGGCTTCACCCGCCTTCCAGAGCTTATGTCTTCCCGGGATAAAAGTATCCTATATACTATTCCAGATTATAATCTATCCAAATGCCAAATTTCAGCACGTTTGGTTGTGCATTGGAAGCGTCAACGGGTAACAAACTCACGTTCATATTTACTACTTACCGTCTCCCGCGGTTTCACCTGCTATTAAAATAATAAACCTGTAATACTTGGGGATAATGTAGCTATTAGTGAAAAATATTTTCGAATCCTACTGGTAGTTCCAGAAATATTCCCGTTTATACTCGTACAAACAAAAAGCGAACGAAAAAGCTCCAGTTTATTATATAACCTAAAGATAGATTTATTATACCTACTAGTGTCCCCGTTCCCGGGATAAAAAGTAGCCTATGTCCTTCTCCATAACATAGGCTATTTGCATGCCAAATTTCATGATGATCCGTTGAGTAGATGAGGCGTGAAGGCGTAACAAATAAACTCACTTGCGCATTTATAATATTAGTTAGGATAATTAGGAATACTAGTAGGATACCCACGGTGGTAATATGGTCGAAAATTGTAAACAACAAAGTCTAGAAGGTAGGCTCTCAAGTACAGCTACACTGAAAAAATGGACTACAAGTGACTACAAAATTTTATTTAACTATAACACAAAATTTGACGACCAATAACCTAAACAGAGTGACTTGCGAACTAAACTTACCAGTAACAAAACTAGTTTTTGTTCGTTACTAAATTAAATGTAACTAAAGTTAGTTTCCCGACAACAAAACGTCAACTTACATAACTAGTTTTGTAGATCATTTTTTTCAGTGTACAAGACGCCAGTAGGTACTTGGCAATATTAATATCAACTTGGTAGCCAACCAGACGAGTACTACAAAGTACTTTACCCCCGTGTTATGGATTCTCCACGATGATTTCCTTCACCAAAGACATCATTGAAAGGATTCGAGTCCAAGATACTTGCAACGGCATTCGAATCTTATTTATGTATTAGTATATTTTTGACAAGATATAATCTGATAAAGCTGTAGTAATTTAAGTAACTAATAACCTTTGACTTCACAAATCAAATAAGTAACCTACCGTGTTAGTGTCAGACAAATTAAATGTGAGTGAAGGCCTAATGAAGTATAAAAAAAATTGTTACATAACCAGGTGAATGAATAAATACTTTGTTTAAAAGAATAATTGTTTTACAAAATACTTAAACCGACTTCAAAGTAATAATCAATCCTGATCTGATCTCAATGATCATCTGACAATGGGACCAAACGTTTTTTTATTTGAAAGGGTACACCCTTTCAAATAAAAAAAGAATTTTCCAAATCTGTTAATAAATGACGGAGTTATGAGTTACCAAACATGAAAATAAATACGACCGAATTGAGAACCTCCTCCTTTTTTTGACGTCGGTTAAAAAGTAGTTTATACTACTCGTAGTTAAAACAGTTTAGGCCCTAAAACTACACTAAGGTCAAAGCTACTGAAAGTCCTGTCTCGGAACTCGGCCTTCAACGAGCATGATCGTATAGTTACATTATTTCAATAATCTGATGTATTTTGGCTGTATGATGTAAGGTTTTTTGTATATATATTTAATATAGGTACAATCTCATAATAAATTAAAATCTAACTAAAAAAGAATGCTGGCAGCATTTCCTCGCTGGATCGCGAGACTTATTTCATGGGATACTTAAGACAGCTTTGGGTTCCCGCGTTATATCCACCAACCGCTTAGAAATTTCTCTAAACAGGTGGTTTGGCTAAATTAGTATATTCATTAATTTCATAAGTAGGTATCTCTAGTACAGTCAGATTCATACTCTTAAAATAACTTACTATAGCATTAACTTTTGATCAAACTTTACCGACTCCAAAAGTTAATACCTATAGATGTTTAATGAACACGTCCCCTGGTCATCCCCGAACATTTGTCACGTCACAGCTTGTCAATTAGCCGACGTGTTGACAGGATTATCTGGACGCGGGGAGCATGCCGAGTCGACAGGAAAGGGTTGATGTATCGCCAATATCACTCTATTTGTATTATATACGAATGCCGAGACAATTCGTTCTTTTTTGTTTACTATGCCAAGAGACTGTTTAATACTGATTCTACGTATCCGGTGGATGTTTAAAAGTAAAAAGAATGTATTAGATAATACCCGTGACACGTTTAACTCAATAGCTGTTTACTTTCCAACAATAAACGTCAAAACTTCAAGTTTACCGTGAAACAAGCATGCGTCGGACACTCGCGCGCAGCGGGGCGCCTTCTTTAGGCTAATATTGAAATATCTTTTATCTCTCTCCTTTTTGTTCGGTAGAGTTAGAAAAAAATGACACCTGTCATATAAATGGACCCGAGTGGCTCCCACGGGTTTCTCAAAGATTATCCTTAGCAATGAGGCGGTTGTGTAAACAAACCTGTGTATCGCAAACAAACACATTAAAGGTATTGAATAAAGTTAGAAGACTGTAGTATAATGACGTTTTTAACTTCACGCTGGGAGTAATGAATGCTAAAAGTTGCATTAAAGTTAGATTACCTAGTTGTCACTGCAAGAGTAATGAAAAAATCCGTATAATAATGTCTCAAATCAATTTATATCATAACATTATTGTTTCTTTTTTTCCAGTGCCAAAACTGATGATACCTCCGGCCGAGTTTGTCAGCCAAGGTGTAATTGGCAGTCCGCAAGAAGGTATACGCACACCAACCGGCAGCCAAATGTTGGCCAACCCTCTTCTGAACCTTAACAACACCGGCCGGACCAACTTCACCAACAAACAACTCACAGAACTAGAGAAAGAGTTCCACTTCAACAAATATTTGACCAGAGCGAGAAGGATAGAGATAGCATCCGCCTTACAATTAAATGAGACACAAGTAAAAATATGGTTTCAGAACAGAAGGATGAAACAGAAGAAAAGGATTAAAGAGGGACTCATTGTTGCTCCCGAGGTGACGCCAACATCTACATCCCAAATAAACTCCGTCGGTTCAAATGAAAATAGTCGGGAATCAAGTTAAAGTGATTTTGAGCTTTAGTGAGTAATACTATGGACTATAATTGAAGTGGACTATGGAACTTAGTTGTTTTAGCAAGTTTCGTTGAGTTAAACGCGATTAACATTTCGTTTAAAAGAAAGTGTTCGATTATCCAGAGACATTAGAAGAATATAGAGTTTGATACAAATTAGAGAAGACCGCTTTTAACGAGTATTTATTAAAATAAAATTCATTGTTTTTGTTTGTGAGTGATTTATGTTTCGAAATTGAGCGTTATGGATATGTCAGTGTTTTTTTATTTCTTCTTTAGTAACACTTATAGCTGACATCTCGAAAATTTGCGCTATATAGCATAAGTTTCTATAGATGATACAAAATATCGAGAGCACTCTCCGTTGAAGCTTCCCTTGGAAGCTGAAGAGATGTGTTTAGAAAATACAAAAGACAAGGATGTTACAAGAACTCAATGAGAAGTCCTTTTCACGAAAGAAGTCCTGAATAGATGATTAAAACTTGCAAACACTTTAAAAAAAATATTTTAATATTGCAATGGACATGTTTGTGAAGTCTCAACAATTTCTAGCTGGAAAATGGACTTTTCGTGAAAAGGACTTTGTCTATTGTATTAAGGTTCAATTTTGCTGAATAGGATGGTTTGAATTAAAACGTACGACCACTCTCATTGATGTTTTATTGACAACTAACATACATGCTATAGCGAATTAGTAATCAGGTACCTACTGTAGATTCTGCGGGCCAGGATTCTACGATTTGAGAGAAAATATTAAAATTACATAATGTATGAAATCATTCCAATCATTATTGTCATCATGAAAGCATGAATTATAAGTTTGTAAATGTGTAACTAAATAAATTATACAAAAAAGAGATTATACTTTAAGGACCTAGACTAGAATAAACCTGAGTAGATATAAATAAATAATGTGTCAACATAAAATGAATTTTCCTAGAGTAGGTATGTACATTTCAAGTTCTAAAGTAAATTTAAGGTAAGGTTTTTTTTACTTTAGCGAGTTTTTTTTGCTTAAACGTGTAATTAAAATCATCCAGTGTGTTTTGTTTGTATGTAGGTATTGTTTTGATTTATATATTTTTATTTATTTTTTAACAGTACTTTATTCTTAGACCAAAGCTAATTTCCATTTAATTTATTAACTTTGATAATTATTATTTCTTTATCAACATTACAAACGCTTAATCAGCCTCAAAATTTCTCTTATAAGACTAAGGGTCACCGCTCACTATAACAGCATGGCTACGCCTCGGAATTTACCTTGCCATGCAAGTGAGGTCTTTAAATCGTATGCGTTAAAGTAAATTTTACAAAGAATAGATAAAATAGTTGACGCCTCGCGGCACACGCGCTTGCCGCTACAAGCCACTAGTCCTGCTGACCACACGCTTCCAGCGAGCGGTCCGCTCCCTTGCTGCGTGACGCCAGCAAGCGGTATCTTGCCAAAGCCGCACCACCAATTTCACCGCCGCGCGCCGCCGCGCCCCCCGCCAGCTGCCACCTCGCAGGCGGCGCGCTGGCAGGTAGTGGTCGGATTGAGTTGAGGCGGTGCTGGGCCGTTGCTGCGATGGAGCGGTGATGATATAGTGTGTGATGACCCTAAATGTACCTAAAAATGTCCTGTGAGTAATAATTACACAATTCTTTTTTAATCTAATTGAAAAGGGCGTTAATTGTTGATGACTGAAATTGATCTACTTATAAACGTTATTGTATAAGAAAATGTTGTTTATTTTACAGTGTATTCGTAGGATCACTAGATACTTACCAAAATACAAAGAGACACTTTAAAATGTTCAATGAAATATTTCAACCAATTCCTAACGTTTATGAGTAAAATGTAATTATCTATGTACAGAGGGCATAAGTACCTATTTGTATATATTAGTTGTGTGTTAAAGGTGTGTACATTTTCTTAATTAAGCTAGTCTAATGCTACTTCATCAATAAATTAATTGTATCTATTTTCATATCGCAGTTTTACTATTTTCAGGTTTCCTAAATGTCGTAAAAATGCATGAAATCTTGACGGTTATTATCCTCTTTTCTATAATTCAAAGTCAACGTCAAAGCCATTTATTTAACGAAGGCCCTGTAGGGCACTTATGAAGGTCAAAGCTAATGAAGTTACCACCGATTCGGAAGTCACCCTTCAACAGAGAACATCCGGCAAGGAACGCAGCAAGGATACTTATTATTTTAAATACTTTTCGGATGATCTAACTATATATAGGTAAGTACTGCAGCTATAAATAGTAAAAGGCCGTGTAAGACTCTTCAAAGTAATTCCAAAACAGTATCTCTGTGACAGTATTCTCTATTCCTTAAGGCGGCCCTCTGTGGCCGGCGCAACTTCAACGCGAGCATAGTCTAAAAGCTTGTTGTTTCATTCAACGTAATGTTTGACTGCGAAAAAAGAGAGATAGCATCAGAGCCGTCGGTTATCAGTCGGTAAATTCCGCTGATCACTCGCGGCCGCTTCGCTAGGTCGTCATTCATGATTTCGCATTCATAAAACTTGTTCCAGGAGTATACTTCTTGTGAAAAAATCTTACAAGTTTGTGAAAAAAAAGTTAGTTATTTAGAATTTCCAATACATTTGCAAGCCTGGTATCTAAATGTTTTCTTTACTTTTACAATTTATAGTTACATTAGATATGGCCAAAGTTCAGACAAAAACGCTGTTTTTCGGATGCTTAGACTGAAGGTGTTCCGCACTTTTTTAAATTACGCCTAGATACAAGGCTAGATATAGTGCACAAGATACTAATTTGTTCAAAACATCTAACGAAAAATGTTTAACAACGCCATAATAAGTACAGAGGTTTCGTATGAAAAGTATGACGAATTGAGTCCTCTTAAATGAAATAATTGAAATGCTTATGGTGTGTCCAATGTAGTGCAATTCTGTTCTTTTTTGACAGCTGACGACGACGAAGTCCGTCGTCGCGGTCTATTCTCTATACATTCGTAGTGCGGGCGGTGCTACATTTTTCAATTGGTCAATTAATTAATGTTTAATTTTAGGAAGCTCCTATTAAGGTCGTATTATGTATCCATTATAAAAAAAAACCTGTCACTTTGTGGATCACTTTCATTTATGATAGTTTCTGTGTAATGTTATGATATTTGAAGTAAGTATGTTTTATTACAAATTATTTATTATAAATCCAAGACTGTTCTTTGTCGAAATCAGTCAAAACCAAAGGCCCAGTTCAGCAGAGGACATCTCGTGACAGAATATGATGATGATACTAATTTTATAGTGGTTACAGAGTTGGTATCCATATTTCAGATATCTGCAGCTCAGATAAGTCATATTATGGGCATCCTTAAATCAGCCAATGATGAAGATATCTTGGAAAAACGTCGTCAAGCTCAACAGTTGAGACTTTTGGCGAGTAATTCTTAAACTATTCTTGTTGAAATAAACATTGATTAAATTGTGCACAGCACTACAAAGTCAATGCATTTTTATTTACTGGAAATGCTAAAATTCTTCCAAATTCTATATAGAAGTCTTTGATATCTGGCTTATTTTTATTATTCCTTATAAAAAAATACCTCGTCAATTTAGTAGTATGTACTTACATACGAGTATGTTATTAAACATTATTCGTGAAAAAATGTTAATTGTTTCAATATTTTCAAAATATGGGCGCTATATCTAGCTTTCTTTTTGTGAAGTTTAAGTCGTAATATTAAGATAAAGTGAAACCAATGAATAGCCTTCATATTAAACCTTTAAAATTGGTATATTCAGTACATTAAAGTTTTACTAAAATATGAAATAAAATTAGCCTTTATCTAGTTTCCATATCATAAGTTTGCTTAGCTTGGGATTACGACTCAGATCATTAAAATAAATGAAATCCACTCGCAGAGCGCAGTTGATGTTTACAATACACCTTCCAGCCCATTTTAATTCTTTTGACCTATTCAAGTATTCAATTGTTTCGACATGCAATAGTCCGGGAGGTACTGATGCATTTTAGGTAGTATTAATACGCCGATCGATGGCCATCTTTTTCAATAGATCTTGAATGACTAATATGTGAACCACGCATCAGCGATGCACCCGAGGTGGGTTTAGGATTGGAAGGTTACGGCAGGGGTAAACTTTTTTTTTACAAATTCATGCGAGCAGCTGACGCGTGTTCCCCCCTCCACCATGCAGCAGACGATTTTTTTCAGCTCAGTATTATGTCAAATACTTATGAAACAAGTTTGAGCCGGCGTACTATGTCTTTTTTTTTACTGGGAGTGGCTGATGACGGATGTAGAAGACTTGAGCACTTACTTGAGCAGACGGTCGGTTCACTTATTAGTCATATAAGATCAACTATACATTTCAACGTCAGCCGGCTTACTATGACTTTTGTGTTTGCAACGCTACCTCCCGGACTAACCGTCACAACGGAGTCGTCGTCGGTTGCTGTCAAAAACGTTTCAGAATACCAAAGATGTTCAAGCTATGCGAACCGAGTACGAGTCGAGCCGACATTTTGAAGATACTAGTACTACAAAGTACCCTACCAGGCTACCACTCTGCTATGGTTTCCTCACGATGTTTTCCTTCACCGAAAGGATCGAACCCGGGACTTTCGTCTCGGCCCAGTCACATCCACTGAGCCATCATCACCATCTCTCTATCTCAAGAACTAGAGAAACCTGGTTCAAGGAAACAAACAGATCTTCGCTAGATGCTCTAGTTCTTGATACAGTGACCTTTCAGGACGAACCCGTTCTGGCAACCTTGTAATGCTTAGAACTTTGAACCAAAGACAGATGAAATATACTTGCGCTAAAGATGGTAATTAGAGATCATAAATACCTAGCTATAATAATGTCGAGTGTAAAAATAACCAAACATATATCTGAGTCAGCGTTGCCAGATTTTTTTTCGAGCAAAGCGGGATTTTGAACCCCCTTGAGTAAAAAAAGCGGGATTCTATCGTCGAAAGCGGGACATACTAAAAAAACCGGCCAAGTGCGAGTCGGACTCGCTCACCGAAGATTCCGTAGAAACTTGTAGGTATGTAAATAGTTCGTTCATCACGGGAGTCGAGTCTCGAAGATTTTTCCCCTTTCTTCCTATTATTATTTATTTATTTATTTATTTATGATACACATGCAGCTAGAAGCTGATTGAGTGTATATCACTGCACTTTAGTCTTTAAGTACTTGTCGAGTCTATTTTTAAAAGAGTTCACTGTTTTTGCACTGATAACTGTCTCTGGTAATTGATTCCACTCGCAAACGACACGGTTAGGCATAAAGTGTTGGCGGGGGTTGCTTTTGCTAACTGATCTCGTGATTTTAAAGGAGTGCCCTCGGAGATTGTGATTTTTGTTCATTGTATATAATTTATCAAGTTCTTGCACATCATAGTGCCCAGATAGTATTTTATATGTCTCTATGAGGTCTCCGCGTCGTCTTCGTTCCTGCAGGGTCGTTAAATTAAGGTCCTTAAGACGTTGCCCATATGGTTTGTCTCTTAAACCAACAACCATTTTGGTAGCCTTCCTTTGAACTTTTTCTAACATGTTAATATCCTTTTGAAAGTATGGGCTCCAAATTTGAAAGGCATATTCCAATAGTGGGCGGAGATATGCCTTATAGATTTTCAAAAATAATGGCTTGTCAATGTATTTGAAAGTTTTCCTGATCATGTACGTTATGGAGTTAGCCCTTTTGGTTATTTGCAGAATGTGAACATCCCATTTCAAGTTATTTGTCATTATAACTCCTAGATCTCTCTGTGTTTCAACTGATTTCAGGGGTTCTAAGTCAATTGAATATGACAAATATGGATTGTTTTTCCCAATATGCAAGACAGTGCATTTCCCGGAATTCAAAGTTAATAGCCAGTCTTTTGTCCACTGAGTTATGCGGTTCAGATCATCTTGAATGATATTGTGAGAAATAAGTGGGTTCCCCATTATTTTAGTATCATCCGCAAATAAAGACAGTCCTGATTGGACTATATCCTTCAGATCTGTCAAAAAAATACCAAACAGGACTGGGCCTAGTACAGAACCTTGAGGGACACCACTGAGAACATTAAAGGAGTTCGATAGCTGTTCTCCAATTCTGACTTTAAAAGTTCTTCCACTAAGAAAGTCCTCTATCCAAAGAAGAAGTTTCCCCCGAATTCCAAAATGTTCTAACTTTGAAACTAACCGTTTTATCGGAACACGGTCAAATGCTTTCTCATAGTCTAGATAAACAATGTCTGTGGGTTCATGTTTATCCCAATTCTTCGTCCAGTAGTCTACGCAACATAGCAAGTTAGTAACTGTTGATCTTTTAGGCACAAATCCATGTTGTTCATTCATAATAATCTGTTCCCTAGACAAGAATTCTCTGATATTATTGGCAACTATTTTTTCCATTACTTTGCAAGATATACAAGTCAAGCTGATAGGGCGATAATTAGAGGGATCGAGCTTATCTCCTTTTTTATAAATAGGGGTTACCACTGCTTCCTTCCAATCCTGAGGGACTTTCCCATCTTCAAAGGATGAGGTCATGATGGTGGCCAGTTGGTCACTCAGCACTTTGTTACATTTTTTAAGTAGTATTACTGGTATTCCATCAGGTCCCATTGCAGTGTCATCATTAAAAGTACTCAGTGCCTTTGCTACAGCTTCAGGGGTAAAATCAATATGCTCAAGTGAATTATCTACGGCTCCACTATTAATGACTGGTAATGGTTTGTCAAGGCGTTCTTTTACAAAGGATTTTTCAAATTGTTTACCAAATATATCAGCAACCTCTGCATTATCTATTGTTATACTCCGTGATGAGTCATCTCTTAATGCTGGGGGGATAGACACCTTGGAGTTCAGATGCTGACGTATGTAAGCATGGAAACGCTTAGGACTACCTCCCACAATACCTCTTTCAAAATTTATTCTTGATTTTCTGACTTCTGCAATAATTTTATTGTTAATTTTTCTATAATCCTCATAATATTCTTTTGTTTCAAATAATTTATATAGTTTCCACTTTTGTAATTTTATTTGTGTCATTTTAATTATGTGTGGTCCAATCCAAGGCTTTTTATTATTTTTCTTCTTATTTACTCGGGTAAGTGGTACATTATCATCGATAACCTTATGCATAACAGCTTTGAGATTCATCCATGCGCCATTAGCGTCATGATGATATGTGGAATTTATATTATTCTGCAGTAATTTGCAAGTAATAACATCATAGTTAGTATTATAAAAATCTTTCCTAGGCTTTTTCTCAACTATACTATGTATTTGATCATTTTGAATTTGTAGTGTCCCAATAAGTACCATATGATCACTTTTACCTATGGGTGGGTAATGAATGATTTTGGTACATAAAGCATCATCATTACAAAGAATAAGGTCCAAAAGAGATTCTTCATTATTTCGCTTTCTGGTTATATCCTTAACTAGCTGATTTAAATTAGTATCTGTTAACATTTCTATGAAACCCTCATGAAGGGCATTGTAACCATCTAGTTTCTGTAATGGCCATTCAAAGTCAGGGAGATTGAAGTCTCCTGCAATAAGTAAATTTCCATTCTCTTCCGCAGCCATTTTAATAGTTTCTATCAGCAGCTTATCACAATCTTTCAGGTCATAATGGGTAGGGCGATAAACACCTCCAATAAGCAGTTCAAATTTACCGTATCTAATATTAAGCCATAATGCTTCTACATTTAATTTATTATTAAGAGTAGGATGTAAACTTATTATTAAAGGAATGCCCAGATATTCTTGGGTCACATAAATAGCAACTCCTCCAGCAGCCTTGCCACTTTTACCAGCTGGTCTGTCATGCCTGTAAAGTCTGTATCCTTTAATACTGATCAAGGAGTCTAATATTGTAGGTTTTAAGTGAGTTTCTGTGATAATTATAAAAGTGGGGTTCATTTTATCAATTTCCAATAATAACAAGTCTCGTTTAGCCATAATCGATGCCAGGTTCGTGTAAAATAGTGTAAGCTCGGTCAGACCATGTTTAATTACTTTTTTGTGGCCTGATTTATATGCACAATCATGGGTCTATTGTTTACATATTTAATGGAAATATCAACCTCACCTTGCTCAATCCTTTGGTTCAGTTCCAACCGAAGATTCTTTAGGTACTCACGCTGATATGGGGTGAGGTCATTCTTAGCATTAATACCTGTGCGGAGCTTTTTCCCATTTTTAAGAATGTGGACAGCAGCTTGCTTACTCCTCATAACCAGCTTTACAGGACGCGGGGCAGTGCCTGGTTGCAACTTACCCAAGCGGATGACCACAACTGGGGGCTCAAAATCAGATATGTTAGATAATTCATGCTCCACTTGACATTGATCATACTGTTTGCGTTCTTCTATGGTTGAATCCGGAGATGATAGTTCTGGGATCCCAAACATTATGACATTAGAGCTCCTTTTCTGCCGTTCTTCAATTTCCCCGATGACAGATTCAACATTAGTAGCAGGTTGTTGGTTTTTCTTAATTGAATCTATCTCCAACTTTAATTCATCTAGCTTCTTTCGTAATGCTGGAAGCTGGCGCACCCCGAGTTCACATTCAGGACACAAATACTTGAGAGTCGGTGACTGTAGGACAATCACACGCAACTCGGTGGCAAGCAACCCACTGCACTTTACACAAATTTGCCTTTCACAACCATGACACACTATTTTAGGATTTTTGTCATCCACTTTTGGGATCTCTTTAACACATTTTAAGCAAAAAACCATGTTGATTCCTTAAATTTCACTTGCAAGGACGTCTGGAGGTTAAGTTTTTTTTTTTTGACGAACAACAAAGTTGCAATTTACAAGTTATTTCTGCTAGAATTTATTTACACTTATGCACAATACTCTAATGTTCACGATTTTATTTAGATAAGACCAAAATATATGATTTATAAGGTTTTATGGATTTAATTTGTCACAGCGAACGAAACCACAAGTGCATCGAAAAACGCGGGTAGACCAAAAAAAAATGTAATGTTATGTTGTAATATAATCAGTTTTTTTATGATGTACCTACCTAACTACAAAACGCTTTTCGGATTTCTTCCTTTACTTGTGAAAATTTCATAATTGTAGGTGAACGGGTACCTATAGTAGAAGGTAATAGGTACCTATAGGTTTTGATTCCCTTGCGGACGTCAAAATATGCGGCAAATACGGCCGCATCTTTTGATTGCGTTGACTTAGAAGAACTAGAAGTCACAGTGACGATTTAGCAGACTTAGCGCGGTTCTACTTAAACAGACGTGTCCCAGGAAAGCTGTTGTCATTTCTGTGCAGTGGTGTCTACAATTACCCACTTCTACGTTCAACGATGATTTCAATTTCACTGTCGAGTTATCCTCGAAAAGCGGGACTGAGCCTGTCCCGCGCGGGACATTTAATATTGGGCTAAAAATCGGGACGTCCCGCCAAAATCGGGACGTGTGGCAACGCTGATCTGAGTGCACCAGACAGTCTGCCAACAGAGAGATGGCGGGAGTTCGTGCCGAGCCGTGCCTCTACCCCGATGTGGACGCCTCAACGAGACCACGACCGCGACTGCTCAGCCAACACGCATTTTTCACGCATCAAGTAAATGTTTTTCAGATTGTCTAAAAGTATGTTTAAGCCGTTCAAACAAAAGAATCTAATATGTTTAAACTATATCTTAAAAAACCGATACAGTAGTACCCAACTGATATGGCTTACCGATGTACCTGCGCAGAAGATACATTTTCAAAGCGCGGGAAACACTATTGGTCGGCAGCTGCCGCCATGTTAGCGCGCGCCGTGCGGAGGGGCCTCACGCGGGAGTGAGACGGAACTAACAGCTACAGTGTATTATGAACCTTATAGTAGTGATCTAAGGTTGATTGTAACTTTTAAGCATTCTTTCGTTAATCTTCGGGGCCATACTTTCTTTTCTGTGCAAACGAAGATTCACGACGCGCCATATCAGTTGGGTACTACTGTACCTAATTTTACTATGGCCGGCAAAATACTCTCCATGCGCCATGTGGAAAACCGCCCCTTCCCTAGGGTTAACTGGTCGCGCGCACGACCACACAAGAAAGACCTGCTAGAGTTAAAATTTATATGGAACAGTAACTAAATGACAGTTTATATTAAACCTTGTGTCTTATACGTCACAGTGGCATTTCGCGCACAATGGCCGCGGTTCCCCTTAACGGTCTGTATAAGGCGCGCGGAGGGTTAAAATGTTATTTCAACATAAACTGACGGTATTTCAGCTAAGTTTTTAAAATTGAAGAAATAAAATCAACCATTTTTAAATATATTGTTTATTAAATTCCTTTGTTTTCCAATTTTTAATACATATTATATAAAAATATAAATTAATAGAAGAGTACCAGTCCCCAACTCGTCCAACTATCCAATTATCCACAGCCTATTCATACCTATAATTAAGTCTACATGTAAGGGCCAAAAATAAGAAATATGCCATTTATATTTGGACGATGTGACCAAAGGCAGTACTCAAGTACAAGATACGGTAAGTATTTATAACTTGATGATGGATGTCAGCCAGGTTAATACCTTGTACAAACTGCCACCGTGCAAATTGGAATGAAATTAAAAATAAAATTAAAGTATCTTGGATGGAATGAAGTTTGAATGGAATGAATTATGTATGGAATGACAAATAAAATAAAAAAAATTACACATTTTCACATAGAAGGGTGGATGCAAAGTGCTTTACCCATATCTTGTTGGAATTTCACTCGATTACTGTATATGAACTGTTGAAGAATTGGCTTGTGCTAACCACAATCAATAGGACTATTCTGCATATTTTTGACCCTCAATGTATTCCAAGCACCAATTAGTTATTCCACTCCATTACTCTTTAAGCAATACAATTTTGATCCAATCTTCTTATTTCTAATTCCAACATCTTTAATAAATAGCAAAATTATCGAAAAATAAATCAATCTTCAAAATAACAAAAATATCCTTATACAATTATGACATTTATAAATGCGATTAATTATTTAAATAGATTTGTATTAGTAGCGCCATCTACATAACACATAGTTAACTACGCTAATACAAGTTGTCAGATTCTATCAATAGATGGCGGTATATTAAAATGTTCACACAAATATTAAGACTTATTTATTTATGATAAAGTGATTATTTAGGGCCACTTTCGTCAATATTTTAAATTTTAGCTCAGATTGAAGAAAGTGTCCTCGCCTTAGAAGTGTATCAAAATAGTTAAAGCTAGAAACATGACACTAGATACAGTTATAATTCCGTAAATACACAAATAATAAACGTGGTTACAAAACTCAATTTTTGATTGACAAGTTCATCGTCAAAGCGTCTCGCTTGTTTATGGCCAATTATATCTTTGGTCGAAAAGAAATTAGGAATATTTAGGCTATAGGCCCCTTATTAGCTACGATAGTTTTTATTAAAAATTATGAATGAATATTATAAATGCGATGACTAACAAATATGTCGAATGTATGTTTATTTATTGTTGACAATTTCGAATTTAATGTTTTCTTCAGTGAGAGACTTGATAAGGTCGGTGTTCTTGAACGCCACACCAGTAGTTAGAACTCCTCCACTGTGGAAATGGAATAATATAATAGGCATATTTACTAGGTAATAAAAAAAAACTAATTAGTCCTAATATTATCAAAAAATATTGGACACGTATTTTTTACTTTACCGAATCATTGAAAATTGACAAAGATAAAGCGCGTCAAACTTCGGGAGGGGGTCATGACGTCACTCGTTTGTGAAAAGTGTACCATCACGTGACGTCACGCGGAACTTCAACACACTTTATCTTCGTAATCTTTTGTCTGATTGATAAAACAAAAACGTGTTTAATATTTTTTGATAATGTAAATGACGGAGTAAATATAATTTTTCAGGCCGGTAGCCTATTCTGGAGGTATCTTAGGAGCTAAGACTTACACCACGTAACGGGCTGAATGTATTGGCTACTGGCTGTGTATTTTAATATTTCAGGTCTCATTGTAAAATTATTATGGGTACAGGAAACTCTGATAATATGGCTACCCTATGAAAAGTAACCCTGTATACAAGTGTCCAACATGGACCGCGGCGGAAGAACTTCCCTTTTAAGTGGAGGTGTCATCTAATCTTGGTCGTCCATAATGTAATAGGTGTAAAAGGCACTCACGTTTCGGGCATCTTATCTTGTTCCTTCAGAATGGTGACGGCGGATAGAATAAGCGCCACCACCGTGGTTCCGTAGCCGGGGTTCTCGCCGGACACCTGGTTCAACACAACATCTCTGTACTCGTTACAGATTTCGAAAAAAAAATACAGTTAGCTCCATCATTCCCGTCTCCGACAAGGATCAAAAGGCTCTATGGGGCCAAATTAGACAAGGGTACTAGAAACGTCACAAATCATATAAACTTTTCCCATATATTTTATTAGGAAAATGAATGTGGATAAGTATTTATATCTTCAAATTCTGTAAATGTCTAGAGTCCACTAAGATCATAATCGCGTGGCTTCAACTAAAACTTAGGCCCATTTAATCCGTAACCGAAGGTGGCCGAAGCTTCGGTCAGACACTAGAAATTAAGCAATCGTGATAAAATAGCCTATGCCCTACGGCATGGAGAACAACACACACTTATTTTTATTCCGAGAACGCTAATAAAACCGCGTGAAACCGTATTGTCTATAATGGATAGGTATATCAAACCACAGTCAGTTTAGAAGTAAACGAGCTTACCTTAACAGCAACTTTTTTATTAGGAGGCGTAGAGTCCACATCAGTGCCACTCTCCCAGCCCTCGCCGAACAACTCCATCTTGAATGTGGTCGCCTTCATCAGTTTCTCAGTGGGCCCCTCGTGTGATATAAAGCCCAAAGTGAACAGCTTCGGGTAATCTAACAGCAGCTTCTTCGTAAACTTAGTCTTGGTCATCAAGAATAAAAATACGAAGCCTACGATCATGGCAACCGCTTGGAACATCGATTCGAGTTTCAAGTATGCCTTGAATTGCACGGGTCGTTGTTGTTCCCTCTCGTAGAGATGGCGCTGCGTGCGGTACACGATGGAGTCGTCGGCGCCCGGGAATATCGTGCACCACCGGTTTTCTTTCTTGTGGAGGACAGACCTAGGAATAAGATATAAGAGTAACGAGTAAAACGACTAGAAAGCAACAAAGCAACTAGAAACAAATTGGCGAGCTGGCGGGTAAGCGAGTGCGACGGGCGATTACTCGCGCCACTCGCTCGCGGCGGCACTAAATGACTGCTAGTTGGTCTCTCGGCGTGAATTCTAACCGCCAAGCGAGCATCGCTGAGCGAGAATTATCTTCGACAGCTCTTGTCGCTCAGTGACAAACTAGTGGAACGAGTCCCCGCCGGCAGTGTGAACAGTCAGCGATCAACTATTAATATATGCATCTCTTTTGTTTACACTATTGTACGTTTCATGAACGAGAAAATACCCGATAGTTACTCGTTAACTAGCCGGCGGTAGGACAACTGCCTTCAATATAGATTTATTGATGGCATACAAGCTACCAGGGGGGCGGGGTCTAAGACCATAGCCCACCACGTGAGCCCATTGCGGATTCTCTTCTCATGAAGCTGAAGAAGGAAAAGATCATGAGAACCACAGCACGGTGGTAGGGTACTTTGTAGTACCCACCTGGCTTACCACTACCCTCAAGTTGAAAGTCTATCGCCACGCATTTACTGGTGTATTCTGATAGTTGCATTCGAGAGCTTATTGTATTACTATTTTTAATCCCACTTTCTAACAAAGAACATAAGAAAAGGATGTAAGAAATTTAGTCCTGTCAAATTAGTCCAATGCTTGTTTTCAATATAAATTTAGTCGCCATCTATCGCGGTTACGTCTAAACACCCGCAAATGAAGACGGCAAAGACTAATTTGACAGCGTTAAATATGTTCTATCCTTTTTCAATAATGTTCGTAAGAAAGAGATGTGATGTGATTAAAATTTGTTTAGTGCGATTTACAACAGAATCGGCACCATTGTTATAAGTCGATAAGTTATAAGTCGGTATTGCTAATTTCTATAAGCGACGGTAACCGCTAACCATCAGGTGGTCCGCTTGAAGTCTTGTCAGCTTTCTGATATATAAAAAACTAACAAGAAGAGGTTGTTCATTCAGTACACACACAAATATTGCATTTGGACACAATCTATTTTATTCCGTGCTTTGACTAAGCAATGAAAAATTATAAACTTTGCAAGCATTTGAAGTATTCTTCGTGTTCGCAGTATATGCTGAAAGTAAGGTATTTATTTATTTATTTATTAGGTATAAAGAAGTTGTAACATACTTCCTCTCCAGCTTAGGTTTGAACGTTGGCAGTCTCTCCGGGTACAGTTTCTCCCTGAGCGGTTTCAACTCGTCCATATGCGCCAAACTGTAACCAATTTATATTTCTTTAGGGTCCGTACCAAATGGTGCCAACAGGACCATATAACAAAGTTAGGTTGCGTATTAGTATTTTTAAACATGAAAGGAAACCAGCGGCGGAATTTCAAAGAATAATACTTTAGTACTTTGATAATGAGTGAAATTTGGCATAGTTAATGTTTATATGGAGAAGTAGTGCAAAAAGGTTTTTATTTGGATTTCGAACATTATTTTTATTAATCACAGTCAAGTTTCGATCATATTCGGCACACTAGTTAATATAAATACATTGACAATAATTGCAAAGGTTTAAGTAGTAATATTTAGTCGTAGAACCAAAAATTAAAAAATTATAAGCAAAAAGTTTATAATGAAAATTTTCATTATAAACTTTTAAAATTATAGCGGTGAAAAACGAATACTATTCTTCAGTGTTCATAACTATACATAAATATTAATGATTTGCCATAATTTTTAATCATCTTTTCATTTCTTTTTATTATTGATAATGCAATATTGTTATTAATTAATTATTGATTTGACACTCCATCACGGCAAGGAAGCACGGAAACGCTCGATTTTAAATACCACTAGGCGGTCACCCATCCACGTACCAGCCACGATGATGGTAGCTTAACTTTGCATATCGATTAAAAACGACTAAACGAGTCAAGTTACATTGAGTAACTTACCTGTGTACAAGTGAAGCCCAGGTCCCGTAGTGCACGGCGCCATGTTTGCTCGCTTCATCGCGCAGTTCGGGCGGGACGTACGTACTGATGTATGACTCCACTGAGTTCACCGTACCTAATCATTCACACCACTGTTAATACCTGTTGTTTGACCACAAACTCACTTTAGTGGTAGAGAACATCCTTCGCTCAATGAGCAATTCGACTGGAGGAGGCAATGATAGCTCAGTGGCAGTGACGTCCGATACCGAGACGAAGGTCCCGGGTTCGAATCCTACAATGAGCTTGAGTTTTCGTTGAAGGAAAACATCGTGAGGAAACCATAGCACAGTGGTAGGGTACTATGAAGTATCCATCTGGCTGGCTACCCTCAAGTTGAAAGCCAAGCACGTATCGGTGTGTTCCGACAGCTGCATTTGAGAGCCAATTCATTCTACTTTTTGTGCTTACCACCTTCGGCCACATCATCACTTACCATGGTGAGATTGTGGTCAAACACAGGCATATACACCGTAAAAAAAAGTACCTCTATACAGACTACCGCCAAGCCAAGTAACTTAATGTTGTGTTCCGTATGGGTAACGTCACCAGTACCCCGAGTATAAAGAATTCACGTTAATAAACGCCTACTAATGCGTTTGCGTTAACTATAACTTTGTATGGGAGAAATTAGTACGATGAGTATTCCGCTAGAGGCGCTGTGCCAATTCCTATAGAGAAGTGTCGTAAATGGAAATGCGTTAGTAAGCGTTTACTAACGTCAATTCTTTACTCTCGGGGTACAGAGCTCATTAGGAGGAAGGTAACCGCTTACCATCAGGCGGGCCGTGTGCTTGTTTACCGACTTCGTGGTATAAAAAAATTGTATGTGACGATATAGTGGACAGTAGTAAGCTCACATCAAAGGGACCTCTTGCATCCGAAACACATATTATCAACATGAGTCTACGCCGTGCTTTTTTCGCCATTTCCCCCTTATGCCTTGTTTCCTCACGATGTTTTCCTTTCACCAAGAGCTCTTGCAGGATTCGAACCTACGACATTAGTCACGGCATTTCATATAATCATTATGTACCGTACAGTGGCGTACCTAGCATGGGTGGCACCCGGTGCGGAATTCGTGATGTCATCCCAAAAATTGAAAAATATTTAAAATACTATATAAATATAAGTTTCTAATAAATTAGTGAATTTCCTCTTGAGGGATGAATGTATAGGTCATTAGTAATCAAAAAAATAATATTAGAAAAATAATACGTGGGTTTTTTTAGATAAATGGTCAGTTTAATTGATATTGATACTTTGTATTGATATTAAGTTCAATTTCGGAATTTGTCTTTTCCCACGGATTATTTTTCTAATATTATTTTTTGATTACTAATGAAATGACCTATACATTCATCCCTCAAGAGGAAATACACAAATTTATTAGTATTGGACCTTATATGTATGTACTAATAAAAACGTTACACATTTTTTTTTTCTTTTTATAATATAAAGCACCCGTCCCTTTACATAAGATTTATTTCTTGACAATAGGGTGTCATCTATTTGAGAGTGACACCACAGATATACAATCTAAATAGATGACGCGAGTAGGTGAGGAGAACAATGATGTGCGGAGAGGGAACTCTCAGAAGGCTGCATGTCCACCAGAGATGTGTAGCGAGGGATGTGTTGAGGTGAAAAATATTTTACTTCATTTTCACGCTAAAAATCGAATGCCATTATGGTAGGTACATAAAAAGTGACCCGCTTGGTTATCATACGGATGGAGGGACTTGCGTTATCTATTTAGATTTATGTCTGATTGATATCCTACGCCACTGATTATCTAAATTCCATTGTAGAAGCACGAGACATGATGATATAATCTATTATAATTAGAAATTAATTTATTTAATGTTAAAGTAAAGGCATACCTCCGAAGTTCTGTTGCAGGAACAGGACCCCCATATCGTTGGGTATGGAATCGAACCCGCACGCGCTCACCACATACACACCGGCGTCACGCGCTTGCTTGTCGTACTCCAGCTGCATCGTCTCCATGAACTGACAAACAAACATTCTATACAGGTCGTTGTTTTGGTCAGCGACGAGCGACTCAGGGTCGATAATACAAATGATACTGGTGCTAAAAAAAATATAAAAAAAATACTTTATTTTTTTTAATAATAAGAATAAAAAAAAAATTGAAAATCATGTTATAAGCTAAAGTGTAGACATAATACTCAACGGGAGTACGAGGGAGTAAAGGGGTGGGGCGATGGCGGCTTGCGCCTAGCTCTAGTCTGTGCACGTGCCTAGTAACCATACTTTGCTGTAATTTTATTTCAAATAGAATAAGGTATTTCTCAACATATTTACAGTATTTAATGGAATTAAGTCCATTTTTGGGGAATATATATGTTGTACTACCGCTCCTGGGTCGCTTGTCGCCGACCAAAACAACACCCTGTATAACTTACTAGCACAACGATTTGGTGGATGTTTGACACACAGACCGAATATCTAATTACCACAAAAGGAAACAATATATGTAATTACAGGAATAAGAAATATACGAAATACAAAATGTGTTTTGCCTACCTAGTCCAAAAACCTATGCACGCCATCGCTTCACTGCGACTAGGATATTTTATTTAGGTATACAATTTTAGTTTTTATTAAAATCTACCTCGAGATTCCTTTGAGCATTTTTCGCTATTCCCTATATTTTAGTATTTGTCCATCCACGCCCACTTGAAAAATTCACCTGTATGTATAGTGTAGTCCACCACGACATAAAATTCATTAACTTCATTCATTCATTCAGCCGAAAATCAGCGCTGTAGTGATCTGCAGCACATGCTGAGCTGGGGCCATTTAGACCCACGCAAATTATTGCATTATATTTACTATTCTTTTAGTTTGTTGTGTTGTTTTTTCTTATATTTTTTATGTTACTAGTTGTTTCTTTTTTATTCTTATTGTTGTGTGTGAATCTGTGTGTCTAATGGTGCCTTCTCACGGCGCGTTGTAGCCCGAGCCGCGCCGCGCCGCGCCGCGCCCCGCGCCGTGTGAAGGCAACGGCTCGGCGCGACTTGGGCATGCGCGTCCAATGCTCGGCGCGACTCGGCCTGGCGCGTCCAATTTGGTCGCTTCACACGGCGCGTGGTGGGACGAGCAGCGCCGCGCCGCGCCGCGCCTCGCGCCGTGTGAAGGCCATGCTCGGCGCGACTTGGGCTGGCGCGTCCGATCCGCTAAATGTCGGTAACTTCAAAGGCGCGGCGCGGGCAGGGTTGGATTTCGTAGTATAATAAATATAAATATAGTACTTATGTAGTATCGTAATGCCAGGATACTTACTACCTACGAGAAAATACCATAATTTTACCTTCAGGTCGATTAATTCTGTTATTTGTTGAAATAAATTAAAAATATTACTTTAATTATGAAATAAAGTTGTAATAGTTGTTTTAGTTGTAGTAAATCGGCCTATTTACTCCTGATTCTTTCATGCGATGCTGTGAAAGAAAGTAAATTTAATTTGTATTGAATGTATTCCATCTGACGACATGCTATGTCGTGTCAATGCCAAAGACGATGTTTCGATTGACGGATTGGCTGAGATAAACATCTACTTGCCTAAATTTGGTCAATTTGTACCTACAATAACAATAAAACTAAAATGTCCTTACAAATACATTTTTATTTCAGTTAAATAACAAAATGGACGATAAGCAAAATGCAGTATTATTTTCGACAAGTACCTAGTATAATTTTATTTTCCATTTAAGTACAATAATATTTTGAGGGTCTGAATGCAGACCTGGGCGCGGGCGCGCGCGTGGGTGGCTCGGTTTTGTGCGGAGTTGTGTGTGCGTTTGAACACGTTCATTTCATCTCGAAGCGTTCGAACGTGAGGTACTCTGCGAGCTTAAATATGGAGTGGTCGAATGACACGATTGCCGAATTTTTACATTACTACGAGAACGAACCATCTTTGTTGAACTCGAAAAATGCGGAGCACAAAAATAAGAATGACCAGCACGATGCCTGGATCAGAATAGTTTAGTTAAGGACAAAAAAAAACCCGACTGCGTAAAACAAAAAATAACTGAATAGAGTATAACAGCTTGCAATTTGAAAATATAGTATTATATTAAAGTAATTAATTATAGTAACAGCAATTTTGAAAATATGGTATTATAATATATATATATACAGGGTGTTGTTTTGGTCGGCGACAAGCGACCCAGGAGCGGTAGTACAAAATATATATCCCCCAAAAATGGACTTAATTCCATTAAATACTGTAAATATGTTGAGAAATACCTTATTCAATTTGAAATAAAATTACCGCAAAGTATGGTTACTAGGCACGTGCACAGACTAGAGCTAGGCGCAAGCCGCCATCGCCCCACCCCTTTACTCCCTCGTACTCTCGTTGAGTATTATGAGTACTTTAGCTTAT
Organism: Polyploca ridens; assembly: GCA_951394255.1. NCBI lineage: Eukaryota > Metazoa > Arthropoda > Insecta > Lepidoptera > Drepanidae > Polyploca > Polyploca ridens. Next base: position 15,862,884 of record OX596255.1, on the reverse strand, counting down.
TACATGATTTTCAAAATATTATTATTTTATTTTTATTATAAAAAAAAGTATTTTTTAAATATTTTTTTTAGCACCAGTATCATTTGTATTATCGACCCTGAGTCGCTCGTCGCTGACCAAAACAACGACCTGTATATGTATGGAATGGGCTGTTTACAAGCTTTCATTTGATACCCATATTTTTGTAATAACGACATTTTTGTTTTAATTCCCCTCCTCTGTTTTTATTCGAAGACGCCATATAAAAATAATATAACCTATGTTACTCCCATAGTTAAGACGAATCTAACGACACCTCATGTTTAACTCCATCAAGCCGTTTAGGCTGCAGAGCATGCCAAAGAAAGACATACATACACTCGAAAAACATAACCCTCCTCCCGGTTCAGTCGGGTAAAAATAGAAATTGTTATTTAAGGGGGCCAACGCAACTTCAACGCAAGCATAGCCTAAAAGCTTGTACCTTTCATCCAACATAATGTTTGACTGCGAAAAAAGAGAGACAGTATCAGGAGCCGTCGGTTATCAGTCGGTAAATTCCGCTTATCACTCGCGGCCGCTTCGCTAGGTCGTCATTCATGATTTCGCATATCATAAAATTTGTTCCAGGAGTATACTTCTTGTGAAACAATCTTACAAGTTTGTGAAAAAAAGTTAGTTATTTAGAATCTCCAATATATTTGCAAGCCTGGTATCTAGATATTTCGTTACTTGTTCAATTTATAAGTACATTAGATATGGCCAAAGTTCAGGTAAAAATTGTGCAAAAACGCTGTTTTTCGGAGGCTTTTACTGAATTTCTTTCACCCTTTTTTTTATTTTTGCCTAGATACACGGCTAGATATAGTGCACAAGATACCAATTTGTTTAAAACATCTAACGAAAAATGTTTAACAACGCCATCATCAGTACAAAGCTTTTGTATGAAAAGTATGGGCGGATTGACTGCTCTTAATTGTCGTTTTAAATTTCTCCATGGCTGGACGTGCGACATTGTGCGTTGCGTGTCTCGATATGCGGCAAATTCCAATCCAACGAGCGCCGCGCCGCGCCGCGCCCGTGAGAAGGGGTGACTCGGGCTCGCGCGTGGCGCGTGCTTGCTCGTAGAAATCGGCGCGACGCGGCGCGGCTCGGCCTACGACGCGCCGTGAGAAGCCACCATTATAAATACGATTTTATCTTTATCTTTATCTTTACATTTGAGAGATTTGTTATTATGTGAGGGACAGCGCGTACGCAGTCCCTACTATCAAAAATTGCGCGTCCGAGTTATCCACATTACGGATAATCACAGAGGTCAACCCTTCCGCAGTGCAATGGAGGGGCCTCGCTCTGGGGGAACCGCCTTTGTGATCACGGTGTCCCCTACGCCAGGTAAGTATGCTTTCAACGCCGCACACTCAATCGGGTCACTATTTGCAGGAGAATCTTTATAGCGCGATTTAAATACACACTGTGACATCTAGCGGCTGTTTTAACAAACTTATATTCGCTATGGCCTTGCCTGTTATTCCAATATAGAAACATCTGGCACACCATGTACTCGATGCAAAATATATAATGTAAACATGCAATAAACAACAAGCAAACGACTTCCGTGGGAGGTTTTTCTAAAGCCGTAAATACATTTTAAAATTAGACACAATCAATAAATATTGCATCGGCGATCAATAAGTTCCATTTTAACGCGGATTTTATATCTCAGCAACTCTACTTTGCGTTGCGATACCCAACTCTGTTTTATTAATAAATCATATCCCGTCAGAAACTAATTTGAGTTCTGACGCAATGATAAATTGATGCTTTTAGTATGACTGCATTAGAATGTGTACTTAACGCAAAAAATATAAAATGAAATGAGTTTGTTGAGCTTCTTATCTGAATCTAGTGCTGTTAACTTCTTAGTAAATCAAGGCTAACAATGCATCACATAGAGGCAGTTTTTTATCGCTAAATAACCTATTTAATTGTACAAATAAAAAAACCGGATTCCAAATTATGTGGCTTTTGAAAAACCTTGAATTTTATTTCAATTAAGGCCTTAATTGCGTATTATTTTCAATGTAGTTTCCCGTACATGTTGCCTCTCTGTATTGACCATTGACCTTCCATTGTTCCAATATCACGACCGACTCTTCTCCATATAGCTTGACCTACCATTAATTCGCTACCTTCCTCTTCTTCGTTTACTATCTTGGTTACAAAGACTCTTGCCCCCTTATTAATAAATAAGGTGTAAGGGTGTAAGTCAGTCTTGTAATAACCAGGTAGTAAGATAGCCTCATCCCTTTTTGTTTATATGACATTAGGAAGTGACGGATATATTTTAATCCCAGGTTTAACTATACTTGACTTACACCTTATTTATTAATAAGACGGTTAATGTATATTTTTATTCAAGGACGTGCTCTACCCAATTCTTTTTTTTTTTAATACTTACATCAATATTTATATTACAATAAACGTATACAGCGATACGATGGCGTCATAATTATGGCTAGGCATAGACATGATTGGTATTGTTACTTGGTAGTTTCTTTCGCATTTCCAGGACAAGAAATGCCTTATATCCACAGCCTAATACTGAATATTATTTAGGTACTATACTTTCAAATCTTTTCAATTACAGGCAACATATGTACTTATCTATCGATACATAGGCAAGCACCTGCGCTCGAATTTAAAACGGTAAGCGATATCATAATAATAACGCATGTACATTCAATTATAATTGTCCTTGTATTGCGTGCATTGTTTGCTACAGTTAGTTGAACTGTTCATTCACTTTTGTTTATTATCATAATGCATGGATATCGAAGTAGCTTCGTTCTTATCGAAAAATTAGTTTTTTTTATACCACTAAGGTGGCAAACAAGCATACGGCCCGCCTGATGGTAAGCAGTTACCGTAGCCTATGGACGCTTGCAACACCAGGGGTATCACTCGCGCGTTGCCGACCCTGCATAAATCTCTTCACACCCTTTTTGAAGAACCCCATGCTGTACTCCATTGGGTGCACCACGGCGGGGAGCTCATTCCACAGTCTGAGCGTCCGCGGAGAAAACTCCAAATTGCAATATGTGTAGCTGTTATTTACATTTTATTATAATATTACTTTAGTATTTCTCTTATAGGGAAAACACAAAAATATTAGTTTATAGATAAAAATAAACAATAATTCGCATCTCAGTTATCCTTGATAATTACCTGTGGTTCGCCACTGACGTCAACATAGTGAGTTTTGCACTCAATAGCTGCTCGGACGACTGGCTCCCCGTACAACCTGTAGGGGCCGCAGCAGTTCGCCACCACCTTGGCCTGCTCGCACATCTCCTTGATGGATTTCAGGTCTGCCACGTCGGCTATGATCACCTTGATTTCTGATAAGTTTTCACCTTGAACAATGACATTTTATTTACTTTAGATTTTTTAGGACAAACACATTCTCACAAAAATACTGATGATGTGGAAAATATTTGAAATCTGTTTTAAAAAAACTTAAACCGACTTCAAACTACACTAAGTAATCAAATCCTGATCTGATGACAATGGGACCAAACGTCGTCTTCAGGGTCGGCAACGCGCGAGTGATACCCCTGGTGTTGCAAGCGTCCATAGGCTACGGTAACTGCTTACCATCAGGCGGGCCGTATGCTTGTTTGCCACCATAGTGGTATAAAAAAACGGGAAGTGTACCCTTCCAAACAAAAAAATATTTTTCCAAATCGGTTAAATGACGAAGTTATGTGGTAACAAAAATAAAAAAAATTTAAAAAATACTACCGAATTGAGAACCTCTCCTTTTTTTGAAGTCGGTTAAAAATCGTAAACACACACAGCCTGGAACCAGCTTCTCAAGTGTCCATGTGCACTAGGTAGCCAGCCAGACGGGTAATACAAGTACCTATGCTCCTACTTTGGGTCCTACAATGTTTTCCACCAAGCTCAAGCTTATTGTAGGATTCGAACCCACGTTCTGTAAGTAATTTCGTTTACGAGCTAAAGACCCGTGAAGGAAGGACAAACATCAAAGTGACAGCACTTGGGCAAAAGGCAAAAGGGACAGCAGTTTAGGACTTTCGGTCCTAAACTGTCTGACTTTCATTTCAAGTTACAAAGTGCTTTAAAATAATTTTAAATTAAGGTATACATATTTAATAAAACAGCGAAACAGATATTTTTAATAACAATATGATATAAGTAGGTACATTTATAAAACAGTATTGTAATATCGAAAGTAAACATGTAAATATGCACCTGTCTCAATGACAATGCATTGTGAAGTGATAATGAACTAACAATAGGTAGATATACAAAATAATTACATAAATAACTCATAGACGTAGGATTACCTTACTTACATGTAATATGTCAGGTGTATGTTTAGTTAGCCCACAGATATACATCTAAATAGATGACGCGAGTGTATGTACTTCGCTTGTCAAAATCTGTGCAAAAATGGGACACAATGTTCTTCTTTTGAAACCGTTTCGCGCGGACAGGGAACTCGCATAAGTCTGCATGTCCACCAGAGATGTGAAGCGAGGGATATGTTTAGCTGACAAATAGGATCCCACCAAAAACATTTTTATGTAAAATGTTGCCGCCAAGACATATGGCTCGTACTATTAAAAAGTTATCAGATCTCATGTAGAGCCAAGCTTATAACTCTACATGCACTTACTCTATAAGCCCTAACTTCACAAACTCTACACACCGTAGTCAAAATATGTGGCTTGGCCGTTTCGCTACCGTCACATGGGAGTAAGGTGAAAAGTGTATTCACTGTTCATTACTTTTTTGTTATTCAATAGTTCTTGTAGTATTGAAACGGCCAAGCAACATATTTTGACTACGGTGTGTTGTGTAGAGTTTGTGAAGTTAGGGCTTATAGAGTAAGTGCATGTAGAGTTATAAGCTTGGCTCTACATGAGATCTGATAACTTTTTAATAGTACGAGCCATATGTCTTGGCGGCAACATTTTACATAAAAATGTTTTTGGTGGGATTTCACTTCTTTTTGTAAGTTGCTTATGTTTTTTTTTATTCTTATGGAAATTTCCAAGTTTTATAATTTTTTTCTTGTTTGTGTACTAATACAAGCTTACATCCCAAATTTCAGCTTTCTAGGACTTCAGGAAGTACCCTATGAGTTTTGATGATCATCAGTGAGTCAGTGACGAAATCGGGGTTTTTTAGATATCAATAAAATCTAAAGTATAAGAGCTATGATATTGAAACTTAATATGTTTAATAAGTTTACTATTGACATCATGTCCTGAGAATTTTGTTTATCTGGTATAATCCAAACCCAAGTTATGAAGGTTCAAAAAAACGACGAAGCGCTTCGAGAAAAGGTAGGTAGTGCCCTTTCGCTTCGCTTGGCTGTCTTGGCGGGGGGCACTTCCGTGCCCCCAGATAGATTCATTGTCACGTCAAAAATCTAATGCCAGCCTAAAAAATCAATCTTGTGACATTATGGTAGGTACAAAAAAATACGCTTGGTTTTCATACGGATGGAGGGACTTGCGTTATCTATTTAGATTTATGTCTGTGAGTGAACCAAAGTTATTAGCATAGTCCATAATATAAAGATTGAGTTGAAACATACACACAAAACTCGCTTTTATACATTGTAGTAGGATTTGATACCCATAGAAATTATTGACAGTATAAATTGTGAGGGCTTTTTTTATCCATCATGGTTTTGCGCCATTTTTAATGCAACGAAGTCGGTAAACGGCCCGCCTGATGGTAAGCGGTTACCGTAGGCAAATGGACGCATGCAATACTCGGGCATCGCTGTCGCGTTACGTTAATGAGCTCTGGCGACCTTGCTAACACGCAGGAACACAACATAAAATTATTAGGCTGTGGTATTCGGTATGCGGAATTCTGCTTTTTGCTCTACCTCTCTTCTCTATAATGCTCGCCCTTTGCACTACAAATGGCTTCAATATCAAATCAGTGGAGCTCGACAACAATAACATCAGAGCGCGACTTGTCCTCTGATACCACCAAGTTATCAATATTAACAGTAGGTATTACTTTTAATCTATATTTGTTTTGTTACTCACCACTCTAGTACGTTCCAAACACGGATCCTTTATCTGTATCCTTTAGTTATTTATAAATTAAATATTCATACTTATATTGCTCTGTATAATTAAGGCTGCGTTTCCACTGAGGCGGAGCGAAGTTTTGCGGTGCATGTCAAATTCAAAGCCATTTATTCAATTTAGGCCCTAGTAGGGCACTTATGAAGGTCAAAGCTACCACCAGGGAGCCAATTATTCTCACCCTATCAAAATTGACCGCTCGATCGAAAAAAGTACGAATTCGAACTTTTATCGAGTGTAAATCACATTGCGTTATTCTGACTAGAGCTTTGATTGGTCGGGACCGTTCGAATTGACTCCGCTCTTCGAAATTATACATTCGAATAGGACTTGAACTGTTGAAAAGGTTATTTATTTATTTATTGAATATGACACATCAACAGCATACATATTAGACACGTATGATAACAATTTAATGACAATATTCTGATATGTACACCAATTATAGATGTGTACAGCATTCACAACATTTGAAACGTATGCACGAATATTAAAAGTAAACTATTATAAGTATATTATTATAGTTATTTCGAAAACGTTCGAGAATTTGGTCCCAGTTCGTAAGTCGACTTTCAACTGAGAAGAACAGGAAAGAAACTCAGCATGGTAACATTTAAATATATTTTTTCGGACAAGTTGACTATATTGTCTATTACCAGTACAATAATATTGTAAGATTTTTAATGTGATGACTGATGATAGCTCAGAGGTGGTGACGTCTGATGTCGAGGCTAAGGTCCTGGGACTCCTAGGTTCGAATCCTAACCAATCCAGTGAACTTGAGCTTTCGGTGAAGGAAAACATCGTGAGGAAACCATAGCATGGTGGTAAGGTAGGTACTTTGTAGTACCCACCTGACTCGCTACCACCCTCAAGCCTCCTACAGCTGCATTAGAGCCAGTTCCTGCTAAGCTTTGTGTGCTTACCACCTTCGGCCACATCATCACTTACCATGGTGAGATTGTGGTCAAACAAAAGCCTATACACAGTAAGAAATAAAACCTTACCAGTCTTCTTAGCAGTGTCCATCATCAACTCTGTCAGTTTGGTCTCGGAGCGGCCGGCGATGCCCCAAGTGAGGCCGTACTTCTTAGCGAGGCGCACCATCTCGTACACGGCATACTTCCCCGTGAAGCCCGTGGCGCCGAATATCACCACGTCCAGACGCGACATCTGTAGAAATGTTTACTTAGAAACTTGCTTGTTCTGGAGGTGCTGTTTCAAATAGACTTCACAGCTTAAAAATATGTAGGTAGATATACATAGGACCACATGAGGACTTCGACATATGTATACAGCGTCGGCCTAGCCCAACCAGGGTAGAGCGAAATTGTCTTTTGGCACCCTTTGGTTGAGGCGTCGACAGCCCAACCGCGCAGCCCGGCACTTCTCAAAAAGCACCATCAAAACTTTATTATTAGCTCTAAATTGTGTTTTACATTTGTAATTTTGGTGCCCCCTAGCCACCTGGTACTCTACCCTCTCTTCTGCACTGGTGGGCCCATGCCCTAGGGTAGAGTGCCATCCATCCATATGGATGACCGAATCTAAATCTGAAAGTAAAGGGAAAAGAGGGAAAAATATTCAAATGAATCTCAGGGGAAGATTAAGATAAAAATTACATGTACCTATATTTTTTTTTAAACTAGCCTGTAATGCACTATCCTATAGTGTCACTTATAAGAATCAAACCATGGGAAATAATGTTGAATGGCAAACTAAGGGATAGATCTCATTTCTCTCATCAAAGTATTAGGTATATAAACTTTCATATATTTATAAATTTTTTATAACTAATAGGTAGGGTCCCTTCGCCGGTATCGCGACCACCTTCAGTAGGCGACCATTTGACGTACTACTTTTCTTTAAATCAAGATAATAGTATTTGTAGAGGTAACATAAATAAAAAATAAATCTAACGTGCTTTATAAATAATTATGAAATAAGAATTAACACAGTTTGAAACAAATGGGTTAACCCAGAGCCGAAAAAATATTGCTCAATGCGCGTCTTGATTCAGTGGTGAGTGGACGTACCGCAAGTTGGAAAAAAAATAACACGGCGCGCGGTGCTCAAAGGTAAGTTTTATTACTTATTTCATGTTTTACACACAAGTTAGATGTTAAATTGTACAACCGATAAGTTTTGGTTATTATTTTGTTGTATTTTGCTATTTTTAAACTTATTATTAAGGTAAAATCAAGTGGCCGGTAACCGAAATGCTTACTTATCAAAAACGTTAGATAGCGACCACGTGGTCGCCAATCGACGAGAATCGCATTATTTTGTTATGATCAATATGATCCTAATACTTCATACAGGACTGTTACAATTTTGAATGTAGCATTGTAAAAGCTTTTCTTTGTAGCTCTTTGGTAAACGACCACCAGTTTCTTTGAAAGAACTTTGTTTAATTTACGTACGAAATTGGGTGCTAAACAGGTGGTCGTAAACCAAAATAATCGAAATAAAGACATTGGTTTCCGGCCACCATAATTTAGTATGAGAAAAATAACGGCCGCTAACAGAAATTGGTATGAAAGTTTATTGAGTATGCGACCAAGTCTGATTTTTAGGGTTCCGTAGTCAACATGGAACCTTTATAGTTTCGCCATGTCCGTCTGTCTGTCTGTCTGTCTGTCCGTCCGTCCGCACTATGTCTCAAAGACTCTTAGTACTAGAAATCTGTAATTGGGCGTGAATATGCAAATGAGTTAGAGGAAGAGGTGTGATACAATCGAGACAAAGGGACCAGATCCTGTAATGGGTATAGAAGCTGTTCCTTTGTGAAGTACCGTCTCACCTTGTTCAGGATACCAAGTTTTTTGGCAACAGTCTTAACCTTTGCCTCGATGGACCATCCGAAATTAAGGTCAGAGGATAAATTGAGACCCAAAAGATCTAGGTTTTTGGATATCGGTACAGATACATCACGAAATGCGGGAGTCAGCTTGAAGGAGCTCCTCTTGGCAGAAAAAAGACAGGCCTGTATTTTAGAGGCATTGAACTCGACCCTATTGGCGGTACCCCGCTCGGCAACAATTTGCAGAGCCGAGTTCAACCTCGTAACCATATCCTCTCTGAGAGACTGTTGTGGCGGATCGGATATATAACTCTGTGTGGTGCTGTCATCTGCGTACCCGTAAATTCCGGGTTTCAGGAAGTCGTTAATATGCAGCAAAAAAACGCGTAGCAGAGAGAACAGATCCCTGAGGAACACCAGCCTTGATCGCCTTTACTTCCGACGAGCAGCCATCGATTACCACTCGAATAGACCGTCCACTCAGGAAATCGGAGATCCAGGCGCATAAACTAGAGGGCAGTCCATATGAGGGAAGCTTGCTGAGCAGAATATCATGCCAGACCCTGTCGAAAGCCTTCGAGATGTCCAGTGAAACTGCTAGCGCTTCACCGTGTTTCTAAATGGCCTCGCTGCAGAGGTGGGTGGCTAGCACTAGGAGATCTCCTGTAGATCGATCAGGACGAAAGCCGAATTGTCGATCACTCAGGAGATCATTGTTTTCCAGGTAGCCGAGAAGTTTGGCATTCAATACACGCTCCATAATCTTGAAGAGTATGGAGGTAATTGCGATAGGTCTATAGTTCGACGGATCTGTACGGCTACTCTTTTTGGGTATAGGTTGGACGTTTGCAAGTTTCCAGGATTTAGGGACACGTCTTGTTTTCAAAGAGTCTGAATAGGCGTGTGAGAATAGGAGACAACTCAGGGGCACAGGTCTTCAATACTACCGCCGGGATCTCGTCGGGGCCACTAGCCTTACTCTTTGAGAACCTCTTTTTGGTGAATGCGGACATCCGACATTTCGGAGCCGCAGTGAGGAATACAAGGTGGAGGTTGGCTGGTGGTGTCTAGGAAAGCGTTGCTAGCGAAAAATATGGCAATGTTGGATACTGGGGCTTTCAGCAAACATTTGTTTATACCTGATCCACCACAACGAGCAAATATTGATGTTGATAATTTTTTAAATGTTATATAACTTAATATTTAGGATATTGTTTAATTCTATTACAACTATTACTAAGTTCCTACGAAATGTAAGATTGTTATTTTTTAATTAAAAGAAGACATTACACCAAATGATTACCATATTTGTTTTTATTAAGAGGCAAAAATTAAAATATTTTTAAAGCGATTATAATTGTTTTAATGGCAAATTTTTCATATTAAAATAGCGGTCGCAAACCAGGTCACTGGTGGTCACAAACTGATAAAAATGGTCGTAAACCGACGTTTTCGCTATATTTTCACTTTTTCAGCATTTTATACATATTTTTGTATGAATGTATTTTATTTTATGTTTTTGTATCCAAACTAGATTATATTTGGGACAAATTCACATTAACATATACTATTTTGCGTGTAGACAACATTTTTTTTTCCTCATCTTATGTGGGCAACCCAGCTAACTGGTCGCTAACCGGCGAAATGACCCTATATTAGGAAAGAAAGAAAGATAACAAACACAAAACAGCAACAAATATAAAAATAAGATAAAAAACTAGGAAAGTATACATAATATACATATACAACACAGCATAATTAAAATGGCAGGTAGATCAACAAACTAACAATCAAAAAATTATTATTAAAAAAATACATTTGTCGCCGTAAATTTGGATGGTGTGCTGTCAAAAAGGAGGCAGCTCAGAATATGCTCTGAAATCAACAACGCTGATTTTCAGCTGGCTCCTCTAGTGACCACCACTATAACCAGACCTTCAATGTTTTTCAAAACAGCCAGCTCATTTGTGAGGGAGTCAATGGCAAGGCACCTATGCATTTTAAATCAAAGAATCACTTATCAGGAAATTATTGGTTATTATTGGTTCTCACGAGGGATGTGCAACCTATTATAACAATTGATGTCATTGTTATATTTTTCACCGCGAGCCAATCAATTAAAACATTGTTTTAACTATACCTAACATATTTTATTGCTTATTAGACAATAAGTTAGAGCATGTGAGTTATCATGTCTATAAAACATTTTTTTTTTATACCACTCAAATTTATTTCCTCATGTTACCTAAGCTGTAACTCACATACTTAAATTACAGAACACATTGAGAGTGTTCTGTATTTGTGTTTAGCTTATCAATAAGTCCTAGCACAGGATAATCGCAAAATAAATACAAAAGAAATGGAAAAAAATATTGAAAGCAAGTAAAAGTTTCTAGAGTATAATCAAACCAAAAACTGTTTTACCCACATCAAATATTATACTTTACAACACGGTAAGTACAGCGTTCTCAGGATAGATTTATATCAAACAGAATAATAAATGTATGGTATTCAATCAGCGTTGCCAGATATTTTTTAGGGCAAAGCGGGATTCAGAGACCTCTTGAGTAAAAAAAGCGGGATTCTATGGTCGAAAGCGGGACATACTAAAAAAAAACGGCCAAGTGCGAGTCAGACTCGCGGATCGAGGTTTCCATAGAATCTTGTAGGTATTTAAATAGTTCGTTCATCACGGGAATCGAGTATGTTGTATGTTGCGAATATAATCGCATTTTTTTTGTGATGTAAGTAGTTCTTTAACCTAACTACAAATTTAGGTTTTTCGGATTTCTTCCTATAATTGTGCTACATGGAATTGCTTCTTGCCAAATTTCATGATTTTAGGTCAACGGGAAGTACCCTATAGGTTTTGATTCCTTTGCGAGCGTCAAAATATGCTGCATATACGGCCGTATCTTTTGATGCTGGTGTTTAATACGCGAATGGTGCCATGTCTGTTCAGTGGTCTTTACAATTTCCCACTTCTATGTCCAAAGTTGATTTCACCGTCGAGTAATCCTCGAAAAGCGGGACTGGGCCTGTCCCGCGCGGGACGTTTCATTTGGGGCTAAAAATCGGGACGTCCCGCCAAAATCGGGACGTCTGGCAACGCTGTATTCAATATATATATGGTACCAACCCAGTCCAGTCAACCCACTTCGAATATACCATTACCATCGATGTATAATAATGGAATATACTTTGTGCATATCATCGCAATAAGCTCGTTTTACGGCGAGTCGGCGACACAAGCGAGACCAAAAGGGAAAGATGAAACATAAGAAATTGAAAGAATCCTATGAATATTTTACATTTATTAAAATAGCCAACAAGCACTTACTATAAATGATGTCCAAATTAAATAAAGACCGAAATTCCGCAATGGCAATAAACAATTTTACCGGCCCGGCAGCGGCAGATTCAGCGTTGCCAGAGTGACTTCACGGTAGGATACACACAGCTCTTAAAAATAGTACGAAACATAACTTTTGAGTACGCAGTGATTAAAATAATATTCAAGTAATGTCTCAGATAAGGTAAGTTTATTCATTGCATTTTGTAAGTGCCGTTTGCGCACCAAAACCGAAGGTACAACGTAAGAACAAAACCAGCGAAATATAGGTCTATTATTTTACTCTTTGCAGCGAAACCACAAGCAGTAATACAGAAAGATGGACTTTTGGTGGGAACTTACAGAGTGACGTTGCGATTTCGTTTTTATTCTCATAAATTCGTGAATTTTGAGTTTTATTGCATATTATCGGTGTATTTTATCCAATAAAGATCAGTCCATGTGCACCAGTGGAATGAAATAAAATGAATATGTGTATCGTGACTTTTCACGTTGTCTCTAAATGTCCGTGAAAAGTTTTAGTACAATGACCACCACTATAGTAAATATAATAATGACTTTTATGGACGGTGAGTGACTGAGGAATATAAGTCCCAATTTGGGCTTGGATGCCAAACTTAATAATAAGATAAATAATAAAACGTACTATCGCTACTCATTTTATGCTGATTCTTGCTTGACAGAAATTAAAATTATTTACTTTTTTTATTTTGATTTTGAAAATTTGTAATTTTTTGGCTTTACAATAAAATAGTACGCAAATTAGCAGGAGAGTACCCGAGAACGATACCTAACGAAATAGTACGCAATGCGTACTAATGCGTACCCTAATGGCAACGCTGGGCAGATTTCATTTTTTTTTCACTTTGATTGTAGGGATGCTAAAAAATAATCGATTTTTAATTAAATCGATTATTATTATCTTGTAATCGATTTTATATAATCGATTTTTTTAGTAATATTAATCGTTGTTAATTAAATCGATTTTATAAATTACGCGTTAAATCGATTTTTATAAATCTATGCGACGGATGAAAAAAGCTTGAAGTAAGTTTTTAAGTATTATAACGTAGTTGTATGTTTTAATTATCGTTTTAAATATTTTATTTAAAACCAGTCAAATGTAAAATAGTATAGTAAGCGACACGAGTCGTGAGCACAGTTTTAAAAAAAAATTCAAAGTTATTATACATTAGTGTTCAAGCATTTAAATTCCACAATTCCAGAACACGTCCTTGAACATCAGTAAAAGCATTGGGATCTTTGGCGTCGACATTTCTAGCGACGTTTTGTTCTAAGTGACTACACTTAGAAGTCAAGGTTAAGCTGGCATCCAAAAAGCTCGGAGTGCTCAACAAAGCGAAGCAGTACTTCACATCAGGGCAAAGGCCTCATATGGAGTACTGCTGTCATCTGTGGGCGGGGGCACCTGGATACCAGCTTGGGCCTTTAGACTCGGTTCAGCGACGTGCCGCTAGAATAGTCGACGATCCCGAGCTCACAAACGGTTTAGAGCCCCTCAGTCTGAGGAGAGACTTTGCCTCCTTATGTGTGTTCTACCGCTTGCACAACGGACAGTGTTCTGAAGAATTGTTTAAGATAATGCCTACGGCTACCTTATACCATAATCAACTCTCGCCATCGACGGGGAGTCCATCCTCATATATTGGAACCAGAGTTGTTTGCAACCAAAGTAGTATAAAAAAAAGAAAAAAAATACATTTATTGAAATGTATTTAAATACGGTCACGTGACCTTTTTTTATATACATTCTAGCAACTTTAATTTTCATTTTTTAAAATCAAAATCAAAATCAAAACATTTTTGTACATTTCCCAAAATAGTCAGTTTTACGGTTTCAGATATCCCGCCGAACTTTATTATTTTCCATTATTCTCACAACCCTATTTGATTGATTGACCAGCCAAGTCCAACTAGGGTTTCCGATATCGATTTGATTTAATCGAAAATCGATTTTTTTAGGGTTGATCTTCGATCTTTTTAATCGATTTTTTGATATACAAATCAATCTAATGATCGCCGCAAATACTAACAAAAATAAATCAATTTTAAAAATTATTTTTGTCTATAATGTAGTCCAATTTCTTTGCCTTTTTATCACGTTTGTACTATCAGTGGTGAGGTTTGGGCAAGAAGAGTATTTAGTATTGGGTGGATAGAGGTTCTCTCGTTTTAGAATCCTTAGATTCAATAAGGTTTTGGCACCTATTTGCTTGGACAGTGATATGTTTAAAAACTTGAGCAAATTAGCACAAGATGCTCTCTGCGTAGTGGGCTCAAGATTTTTGTCAGGATGATTCTTTTCCCGTATAAGAAACATCATAACTAAAAAAAATCGATTAAGAGGGTCGTTTAGTTTCTCTAAAAAGTCCAAAAATTTAATATGATATTATTAGTTTCCTAATAAACTGTAAAAAAATCAAATTGACTTTCAAAACGGACCATATAAAACTCAATTTCGAAGATTTTCGAGAGATCATTTTTAGCAACCGATTTTTTTCTGAATTGATCTCCATGACCACGATTCAAATCAATTAATGCATGAGATCGATCTTTTTGTCATAAATTGGAAATCCTACCAACCCAACCACACACGCAAACCAAACCACAAACAACAAACAGTGATGTGAACGCGTACAGTGTGAACGTGATGTGAACGTCAATCAAAATGCGAAATCTATAAAGTTGCCAACTTAAAGTCGGTATATTTGGACCAAAAATCGGCTTATGAAAAAAAACTACAATATTCATATAACATCTAAAGGGTTCGCAGCCGACCGCAGGCAGCAGCAGCAGTCGACACTGTCGCCGCAACACTGGTTGCAACAACTCAGAATATATAAATAACCCACTCGAGTTTATGGACTTCACAAATACTAATAGTGACATTAGTTATAATCAGAGAAATGTTCTACCTAACATACCCTTTCTATCATTCGTTGCTAGAGGTGGGATAGACTAACTTCCATAAATTATGTCGGTATACACAAGTTTCGATTTTGTCGAGGTCGGCTTGCCGACGGTGGTTGGCATCCTGCCAATCGGAGGGTCTGTTACAGTCAAAATCAAAATCAAAAAGTCATTTATTCAGTTTAGGCCTTAGTAAGGCACTTATGAACGTTATGTACATACAGTTGAATTTACCACCGGTTCGGAATACACTTAAACTGAGAAGACTCCGGCAAGAAACTCAGCAAGGTTTTTTTTTTTGTGGAAGATCTTTTAATTTAATATTACAGCTTTTTTCCAAATACTTATACAATATATACATTATTATTTTATGCTTATTCGTACAATTGTCACTTAGCCAGGGGGATGCAAGTGCAGAGAGAAGCTACTACAACCATATATTCTTGTCATCCACGTAATGAGCCACCTTATAGTAGGCTTTGTCAATTAACCTCTGCTTTATGAAATCTTTGAATTTATCATAAGACATTTTAGTTACTTCGAGTGGGATTTTATTATAGAATCGAACGCAATTTCCGAGAAAAGACTTATTAGCTTTAGATAACCTGAATCTAGGTGTCACAATTTTATCTTTATTTCTTGTATTGAAGTTATGGCGGCTACTATTAATTTCAAATAAATTTAAGTTTTTACGGACAAACATAATATTTTCATAAATGTACTGTGACGGTAACGTTAAAATTTTAAATTCCTTGAATCGACTTCGTAGTGATTCGCGAGGACCCAAACAATAGATTGCGCGAATTGCACTTTTCTGCAGAATAAATATAGTTTCAAAGTCTGCAGCTGAGCCCCACAGCAGAAGACTGTAGGACATTAAACTATGGAAATAAGCAAAGTAAACCAACCTGGCTGTAGCCACATCTGTTATTTGTCTAATTTTTCTAACTGCGAAGGCGGCGGAACTCAGTTTACTAGCTAATCTTTCTATATGAGGACCCCATTGTATTTTACTGTCTAATGTAACGCCGAGAAAAACTGCCTTATCCACTAGTGCAAGTCTTTTACCATCGACAAAGATATGAGTGTCACTCTTAACAACATTAGGGAGAGAAAACCTTATACATTTAGTTTTACAGGAATTAAGCATAAGATTATTGGCGGCAAACCATTTTGATACAGCTGATAAGGTGTCATTGAGCTGCGTAAGGTCTGTATCTTTTCTATTGACCTTAAAAATTAGAGAAGTGTCATCTGCAAATAAAACTATATCCGACAATTCATTTACCATATAGGGCAGATCATTAATATATGCCAGAAACAAAAAAGGGCCTAAAATTGATCCTTGCGGTACGCCCGTTTTCACTAAAGACCCTGAGGACGTAGTACCGCTAATACCTACTTTTTGTTGGCGACCTGATAGATAAGATGATATAAGATCGAGTGCCACTCCACGAACTCCATAGTGTTGGAGTTTTAAAACTAGTGTGTAGTGATCTACGCAATCAAATGCCTTGGAGAGATCACAAAATACGCCAACCGCATCCTGTGAATTCTCCCAGGCTTCAAAAATATGCTTTAAAAGTTTAGCACCAGCGTCTGTCGTAGACCGGCCTTTTGTAAATCCAAACTGATGATCATGTAAAATCTGATTTTTGGTGAAATGAGTTAACAATTGATTTAGTATAACTTTCTCAAAAATTTTGCTTAACGCTGGAAGTATAGAGATGGGTCTATAATCAGAAGGATTATTTTTGCACCCAGATTTAAATATAGGAATGATCTTACTGTGTTTCATCAAATCGGGGAAAGAACCCTGAACAATACATTGATTAAAAATAGCTGCTAAAATAGGTGCTATACTAGTTATAACTGAGTGGATTACTTTAACTGATAAGCCCCATAAGTCTTCTGTATTTTTTATATTCAAAGACTTGAAAGCTCCTAATATTTCACTAGCATCAATAAACTTAAATAAAAAATTGGGAATATGTTTTGGGAAATTGTCTTTAAGGAGACACTCGGCTTTCTTAGGTGAAGATGCAAGATACTTAGTAGCTTCAGTAGGTATTGTTGAAAAAAAAGATTCGAAAGCACTCGCTACTTCAAATTTATCGGAGATAAGCTTATCATTAATTTTAAGGTTAATTGTGTCTTCTTCCTTTTTATTTTTACCAGTCTCCGTGTTTATAATTTTCCACACAGTTTTAATTTTATTAGTCGAATCACTAACTTTTTTGGCAATGAAAATGGCTTTTGCTCTATTACAAACTAATTTAAATATTTTTGAATAATTCCTAACATATGTATGAAACTCTTCGTTAGTAGTGTTTGATTTTTTACGATAGAGTTCATACATGTTTTCTCTACTCAATCTTATTCCTTTAGTGGCCCAGTCACAGAATTTTAGTTTATCGGTTACCTTAGTAGATTTAATCGGGCAATATTTATTAAATCCTTTACAAATCTCAGTAAACAATGTTTCATAGTTATGATTAGGATCATCAGATTCGAAATAGGTATTAGCAAGACTCAATTCCAAATGACTATTAAATTTCTCTAACTTGTACTTTGTGGTTGGTCTAAATTCCCTACTTACTTCATTTAATATTTGGCTTTGAGAGGGCAATCTAACAACTTGAGCCAAATGATCCGAGCGAACACCCGGAATTAAGAACTTATCCAAAGTACTCCCATTTGTAATAATGTTGTCAATGCATGTTGAAGATGTGGCTGTTACCCGTGTCGGTTCACAAAACAAAAGATCCATATTAAATGATTTGAATAAAGAAATAAAATTGTTTCTATCTGATGAAGTAACAAGAATATCAATATTGAAGTCACCACAAACTACTATAGACTTTTTGGATTTGAAAAGTTTACTAAGAATCTCTTCTATTATAGAATAAAACAAAGAAAAATCAGAAGCCGGAGGTCTATATACACATACGATGATGGAGCTTTCAATCTCTGCACATGCCACCTCACAGACGCGCTCCACAGAATGACTACATATATCTGTACGATTTTTGAATTTTATGTTGCTGTTTAATAAAATAATAGATCCACCACCATTAGCAGACACTCTGTTGAACGCACTGGCGACGGTGAAATTGTTAATATTAAAGAGCATCATATCAGGTTTTAACCAGGTTTCAGTAAAGCATAAAATATCAACCTGGGTTTTATCCAATAAAAGTTCAATATCATATATTTTGCCAGAGAAGCGATTTATGTTCTGATGCAATAAAACAATACTTTGTCTAGGCTTCTCTTTTGTCGAAACTATATGTTTAAAGAATTAATCACAATATTATTAGAGTTACTAGATAATATTGCTTCGTCACTTAACCTACTGTTTGTTATATTTACTATAACACTATCAATATTATAAGCTATCAATGTAGCAATCAGGTTTTTCGTCCTTCTAGGCATTTTCAGTGAATCCCGATTTAATTTTATTCCACTAACAAACTTATTAGTGTCGAAAAACAAAATATTGTCATTGTGACATGTCAAATTAAATAATACATTATTCAGAAACATGATATAACTATTCTGTTTGTCAGTATAGTCAACTGAGTAGGGAAAAGCACACAACATTACTTTTAGTACCCCTAACCTTTGTAAGGACTCAAAGCTATTAAACAGGTTTATCCTATGTACATCTAGTCCATGACCAACTAAAATTACAACTGTGGTATAGTTGTCAAATTTCATTTGTATTATTCTTTTAATAATCTGCATGTAAGAAGCACCTGGCATACAATAATTAACTACTGGCTGTTTTGAATGGTTATTAATAAGGGAACCAAAGTTAACTCCTATTTTATCAGTAAAAATTACTGTTTTGTATTTACTTTGCAAAGAGGATTCTGAATCACAACTCACACACAGCTCAGCTCGTCCAACCTCAGGTACAGCCCCAGGCAAATCCCCAGGTAAAACCTCAGGCAAAATCTCAGGTAAAATCTCAGGCAAAACCTCAGGTAAAACTGGCATTGACTCATCAGCGGACACATGCATACAGCCACAAGTATGGTTGTTAACGAGAGACTCAAATCTATCCTCATTATACTTACACATATCTACTAATTGAGTCGCAGCCAATATGTGTTCTTTAATTTGTTGTTGGGATTGTTCATACTTGATGAGTAAATCCTTTAAGCAAAGCTCTTTGTCCTCTAAGTCAGAGAGCAATCGCTGTGTGTCAGTGTCATATATTTTTAGACCATTCTTTAACTTAAGATCACATATTTTAAGTTTTTTTATTAGATTTTTTTGTTTATTTCTTCTTAAGGCTGCACTACGGTAACATTTTTTAATAAATCTATTCAATCTTAAGTACTTTTTTATCTTATTATGGCTTGACATAACATAAATAGGTTGTTCAGAAATTGAATTAGGTATAGAGGTAAGTTGGACAGACTGCTGACACGAATCATTCCCTATCATTTCATCATACAGGCTTAAGGTGTTGTTGACCTCATGATTGCTATTATCCAAATTTTGCTTATTTATATTGTTATGAGCTTGACTTAAGCTACTCTCAAGCTCAGAGATGCGGTTAAGCGCTTGGTCATATGTATCACAACATGCGCTAAAAGATGTTACTGTCTCCTGAAGATGGTTACGCTCTAAATACAATACATAAAAATACGATCTAAACCAATAGTATCGATTATATCGATAGGGTAAATTGTTTAACCGATGATAGTATAGAACATCTCTACACTCCGTAGTGAGTTTGATTGAGGCAGTATTTCCACTTATGACTTTTGTTTAGCCCAAGAACTAATTTTCCCAAAGAAACTCAATATATTATAAGTTTTATTTTTATTAAAATCAAAATCAAACTACTTGCATTTTAAAGATAAATCTAACGTTGGTTATATTAATAATTATTTATTATATTTTTTTTACTTTCAAAGTGCGGTATTCATAGTACTGTTATTCAGTGCGACAAAAACAGTAGATACAGATTAATTATTCAGGTACTAAACTGTATTTTTAATTCCGTGGTAGCACCTAATTATCTGTCAATTCGTCAATATAAAGCGCGACTGAAATATCTTGAGCATTGGTACCATGTCTTTACTAGTAAAGTGTATCTTTTTTTCAGGTGTCTCTGAAAGTATAGTGTTTTATTTTTTCTAAAAATTCGTTCTTCACAGGAACTTGATTATTGTGCTATCTACGTCAGAAGATTCAAATTATTTACACTGTTAATAAAACTAGGTCTACGATAGATCAGTTTTGGGCCCATAGATTAAATATTTTTTCATTTTTTAGTGCAATGATACCTTTTGAGTCCGATGATAGACTGTAATAAATATAGTCATAATAATATACACACAAATTCGGTTACTATCAATCAATCATTATTTTAAGAGCGCCGCCAGTAGAGTTTTTTTCATGTAATTCTAATACAATTAAGAGGAAAGGATGGCTGAAAGTTTTTAACATATCTATTGCTGTCGCGCTGTGCCCGAGCTATCCCGCCCGAGGGCGTAGAGACAACTACAGCTTGGACTGATTCTACTTATTAAAATTAGACGAAATCGCTATTTTGTAATCCCCGGTTTTCTCCTCAAAAACTGAATCGATTTAAAAAAAAAACAGGAATCATAATAAGAAGGGCTTTGGCTACGTCTGTCGGTTTTCCTTTGTTTTTTTATATTCGTCAAATTTGTTCGCTGGACGTCTGAGAAGGGCGTTAAAAATGTAACTTTTTGTGATTTTAGAAGGCTCCTAATTCTCATAATAATTAATTTATGGAGAAAAACACAACCGAGGGATATACAGTGGTACCTACAGATTGCATGGTAAAATAATCATTGCTCTAGTGTCATTATCTAGAGAGGAAACGTTTGTTTGAAAAAGGGTTACGTTTGTATGGAACAAACGCCACCAGATTTCCTCTTCACTATTAAAATGTAGACATCATTTTAATGCCACTTGCTTTATATTAATTCAAAAAGTACACGCAGGGTTGCTATGTAAACGATGATTGCGTCCTCATTTATTTTCTACTGTTTTATGTCGCACTGTAAGTGTTTTCTTACAAATGATGGGTTAAACGGACTAGAACCTTCTATACAGTGCTACTATCTTATCTTTGCAGGTTATCAGAACTAAAGCTCTCATTTGAAAATGTCAGCGTTATAACGTTAAAAATGTAGGCAATACATTCCATGGTGGTGCCCCTTAGCCTGCACAGGCAGATAATTTGGTGGGACTGTCTGTCTGTATGTTCTTTCGTACAATCAGTTTGTGTAGAGCCCTTTTTGTTTATGACATTAGAAAGTGACGGATATATTTAAAACCTAGGTATTACTATACTTGACTTACTTACTTAATAAGGGGGTTAGCTTTATGCATTTTATTTACTGGGGATAGCCGTCTAAGCGATGGTGTTGCGTATACTTTATTTTCAAGGGATTTTGTTTGCCGCCCATCACAGACGTAGCTATAATGGCCCTGATTCTGTTGTTCACAACTAAACTAATTTTAATCTCACTAAGTCTCTTTCTAACAAAGATCGTAAGAAAAGGATGTAAGAAATTTTGTCCTGTCAAATTAGTCCAATGCTTGTTTTCAATATAAATTTAGTCGCCATCTATCGCGGTTACGCCTAAATACACGCAAAATAAGACGGCAAAGATTAATTTGACAACTTAAAATATGTTCTATCCTTTTTCAATAATGTTCGTAAGAAAGAGATGACATGTTACTAAAATTAGTTTAGTGCGATTTACAACAGAATCGGCACCACTATATATTAATATAAATAATAGCAAGGCATATTACGATATTTTTTCAATACTAATCTTCGAGTGACCGCACACGCAGCTATAATATATATTTCTGTTTCTTCGCCAACCTGTACTGTAATTTATATTATAGCTCGGCATATTAATATATAATATAGCTACGTCTGTGATGGGCTAGGCCGGCCGCATACTATAAGACATTTTCTGACAGAAAATTTCTGACGCCCCCCCGAAGGCACTTTGCTCATACCCCACATACTATCAGAAAATTCTGACGTATCTAACGTTCAAAAATGCAAGCAGGTGTCAGAAATTTTCTCTTATAGTATGCGGCCGGTCTAAGGCTTCCCCAAATCCCTGTGTGAATACTATCTTTCAAGTAGATCTTCTAAATTTAAAACGTGTAATAATTTAGAGAACTTAGGCTTTCCAAATTATATACGATTTTCCCTAAAATTGGGCAAACGCCTTAATAGAGGATACACTAGTTTGAGAGATTCGTGGCTTCATACCGTAGGTAGTATAATACAACTTAGGTAACCTAAAAATTATAAAAATCCGAACTAATTATCAAAATGGAATTAAACGAAAGAATTTTACATTATCTAGAAAAATGTGATAAAGTAGACACTTTATTAATAGCTAGTGAATTTAGTGAAGATCATCAGAAAATAGTGGGTGCAGTGAAAAGTTTAGAGGCACTTGAAATGGTTACTTCAGAAGCCGTGAAAAGTACAAAATGGGAGTTAACTGAGGAAGGGAAACTAGTTGCTGAAAAGGGTAGTCATGAGGCTGTACTGTACAGGAGTATTCCTGACGGTGGAATGCCCCAGGCTGAAGTAATGAAGGTTAGTAACTACCCCTACTTGGGTGATGGAAATAAAAGCTAGGTCATATTATTGAATGGAAACAATAATAGACATTGGTACAAATATGGAACATTATAGTTAAATTGCTTGTATGTATTCATTTTGTCTTCAAGATGAATAAATTCTCATGAAAAATAATATCTACCAGTAAATGTATTGTTATTTGATGATTACTTCCACCAGTACCACCCTGGGTGTAACACCTCATATGACACCTTTAAAGCAAGTTTTTATATTGCTTATCAGGTTGTTTACATTGATTTCAATAATTATTGCATCATAAAAATATAACCAGAAATTAAGCGAAAGCTATCAGATAACCTTGTAAATATACACTAAAGATAACCAAATACCTTTTAATTTTACAGACGGTACCAAATGCAAAAGTGGGTTTCAGTAAAGCTATGTCTGCTGGCTGGATAGTTATTGATAAATCTGGCGGACCACCTCTCGTCAAGCGAAAAGTTGAAAATATCACTGATAAAGTACAAGAGCATTTGACTGAAATAAAGAAAGGCATAGACAATCTTCCAGACAATGTTAGAAATGATTACAAGAAACGGAAGTTAGTTCAAGAAGTGACGTTGAAGAGCTTCATTTTGTCGAAAGGTCCTCAGTTTGCGACAACAATCAAGAAGCTAGAAACAGATTTGACTAGTGAAATGTTATTAACGGGTTCATGGAAATCTTTACAGTTCAAGCCATACAATTTTGATGCTTTAGGTGAGACACAACATTTATTACTTACAAATAATCTTGATTTATAATCTTACTTTTCCGTATCAACAGAAATATTATTGAATCCATAGACTCATAGAATAGAATAGAATAGAATAACCTTATTTTCCATATGCTGTTTTTTACTAACATGTTACTCAACCATTAAAGGGTATTCTTGATGTTATGGTATAAATACTCACCTTGGTTTAATTTTATAAATATCAATATGATACAAACACCAACAAGAGACAAATTAAAGGAAAGAAATCAGTATACTTAAAACAAATGTTTACCAACAGGTCAGCCACCAGAATGTGGTCACTTACACCCGCTCCTTAAAGTCCGGTCAGAGTTCCGAGAGATCTTCCTTGAGATGGGATTCACTGAGATGCCAACAAACATGTACGTAGAGAGCTCTTTCTGGAACTTCGATGCGCTATTCCAACCGCAACAGCATCCAGCAAGGGATGCCCACGACACATTCTTCATGTCTTCACCGGCTACCACAACAGACTTCCCTATGGATTACTTGGAAAGAGTTAAAAAGATTCATAGTGAGGGTGGTTACGGGTCTCAGGTTAGATTTGATCTATAAATTAGCTACTACATAGTAAACCATTGTTAGGTATGATTTCTCAATCTGCAAAATTTCATTCAAATCTATCCACTGAGCTACTATAACGCGATTTACAGGTGTCCCTGCATGTAGTAATAAAACTTTAAGGGAAGTTTATACACCTCATTTTATAAACAAAACCACCAATGGAGAGATTTTTGAGATTTATTTTATGCTGCCCTGGCGCAGATGTCTTTTCGAGCAACTATAGCTCTTGAAATGATTATCATAGAGCAAACACTAATAATAAAGCATATAAATCTTATACATCCACCCACACTCTACCCGTTTGACCTTCGACTGACCCCATGAGGAGTTATGACGAGGCCGAGGATGTAGCACGCTTACCCAGAAAAAGCCTATTCACTCTGGCCTTGAATATATCTAGGTTATAGGTGTCGGGAAACACAGACCCCGGAAGAGAGTTCCACTCCTTTGCTGTTCGTATAAGAAACGATGAAGCGAAACGTTGTGTCCGGGTACGCGAGATGTCGACAACGTATGGGTGGAAATTCTCCCGGGCGGCGTCTTGTGTTTCGATGGAGAAACGGGGATGGAGGAATTAGATTGAACAATACTGTACTGTATATTTACTGTATTTATAGAAAAAAAATGTGTACTTTTTTGTTTAAAATTTTACAACTTATGTATGATATTTTAGTATGTTTTTTAGATATTACCTATCCTATCTATTTCGATTAAATAAAACTAAATTAGGAATTTAGTTTTATTTATTTCATTGGTGTTTGAGTAAGTGAGTTCGAAATAGGGTAGGTAACAATTAAATAGCTTTTTAGGGGGAGAGTGGCATAATACTCTCCAATGGGGTGGTTTTGTTTATAAAATGATGTGTATAAACCACCCTTACAAGTTTATTACTACATGCATATGTATAGATAAACTATTAGCATTTGTTTAAAATGTCTATTATAGGCAGGTACAGAGTACCCAATTAGATCGATAACACATAATTGGAGAAGTACTACAAAACTTAAATAATAACAAGTGTTACAATGCCTTATCACTAAAAGTGATATTATGATCACTAAGAGAGAGAGCTAAAATAAACTGTATAAGACGAGGGCGAACAACGTAAGCTAAGTAGAATGTATTCGTACAGGGTTACAGATATGAATGGAAGGTGGAGGAGGCTCAGAAGAACTTGCTGCGAACACACACGACCGCCGTGAGCGCGCGCATGCTCTACAAACTGGCACGACAGAAAGTGTTCACGCCGCAGAAGTACTTCAGTATTGATAAGGTATGCTATTTTTAGCCGAGATTATAAGAAGAGGAAATAGTTACTGAAAACACCTCATTTGTTTGTAATTTTGTTCTGAAATACCATGCCAATCTGTTTATATAGGTTTCCCAAGAATTAGTATCAATCAGAAGTCCAAAGTCCACTATAGGTACCCGAATCAGGAGTTATGTCACCATTTCATGTTTTTTATCCAACCTCGGACAATTATTTAAGCATCATAGTCTTGAATTGTTGAGATACAGATAGGGAACCACTGCATAATACGTTTAAAAAAAAATCCCTGTACGTTCATCGGGGTTTGAGGTAGCTTTAAGAGTTATAGTTAGCTAGTTATTGGGACACCTTTATAAAAATCAATGTTTGTCTGTTTGTAACGTATATGCTCCTATAGAGTTCATCCGATTGCAAAGAAACTATGATGAGTTTTGGTATACAATCTGAGGAAAGTTTCTGTCAAAAAAAAGATCATCTGTAAATCACGCTGGGCAAAGTGGCAAGTCGGGCCGCTTGCACGGGACGAGACGGGGTGGGACGAGCCGGCCTACGTCGAGACGAGTTGGCGAGGACGAGATCGCCCGTGTGGTTGTAATGTTGTGACAAGAGCTAGGTTGATTGGGTCCTCGGGCTCGCTGAGAGCGTGAATGTTGCGGCTTCTATGAGGGGGAAAGAGAGGTTTACCATAACGTTAATTCGCTCGAAGAGCAGCTCGACTACAGAAGTACATCCACCTTACAGAATACCGCAGAATAACTGTATGTTGTGGTCCTGCGCTAGTTAGTTAGTGGCGGTCGGCAGTGGTGATTGGGTGGTGTCGTACCATCCATCAGGCGGGTTGTATGATCGTTAGTGGTGTGGCAGGTGTTCCGCAACGAGACCCTGGACGCGACGCACCTGGCCGAGTTCCACCAGGTGGAGGGCGTGGTGGCGGCGCGCGGCCTGGCGCTGGCCGACCTCATCTCCATACTCGACGCCTTCTTCCAGCGGCTCGGCTTCGACAAGCTGCAGTTCAAGCCCGCCTACAACCCATACACTGAGCCTAGCATGGAGATCTTTGCTTATCACACAGGTTCGTACATGCTTTTTGAGGTTTATTACGGCATGTTTGGGATGGGAATCAAAATCGGTGATACGTCGATTCGACGCAGTCAGAATGAAATTGTAAGTCGAAAACGAAAATCGAATGGCGGTAGTCGAAAAAAATACGTCAGACGTCAAAATAGAAAGTAAAAATTCAAGACGACATTACGTAAGCTTCGCTTTTTTTCCACATACATTGTTGATGATTGTGAACTATAATAAATTACGCCAAAAACATGCGTAAACAAGCTTTTCATATAACAGGTGGAGATTTTGAGATGGCATATTTTCAAAACCTATATTGGGTTAGTCATGCTGAACGTTTTACTACGGGACCAAAGGTGAATTCTCAAAAAAAAATTTTACTTTTCATACATTATGATCGAGCAAGATTGACATTTACTATGGAAAGTTAAAAAAAAAAATTGAGTATTCAGTGTTGATCCCATAGTAAAATAGTAAAAGTTGTTCAGCGTGACTAACCCAACATAGGTTTCGAAAATATGCCATCTCGAAATCTCCACCCAGTATACGCTACAAACGCACTTTCACAATACAATGTAAGCATAAAATATTCCCACGCTTTTTCAGGTCTAGAAAAATGGATAGAAATTGGAAACTCCGGTGTATTCAGACCAGAAATGCTCCTACCGATGGGTTTGCCCGAGGACGTTAACGTGATAGCGTGGGGCCTGTCCCTCGAGCGGCCCACGATGATCAAATACGGCCTCAACAACATAAGGGACCTTGTGGGCCCCAAAGTGGACCTCCAGATGGTACAAAACAATCCTATATGTCGGTTGGATAAGTGAAAAATTAATCTATTTATTTATTAAAACAATGTTTAAAAAAGTTATTGTTTTATTTCAAACTTAACATTTTAAACTCCGCGTTCCCAAGGAATGTAATGTTTTCTGGGATACAAATAATCCAATATTTTTTCTGAGATTTAGTCTATTTGGGTGCCAAATTAGTATACTAGTAAAAGATTTTTGAAAATTCATGCTTTGATCACGCCATAACTGGATTTCATCCATCTTTTTTTCTAATACTTTGTACTTTGTAGAAAGTTCTTACAAAAGAAAAGTTACGAGAGTTGTGCAGAAAATTAGAAATATTGTTTTTTTTGAAAATCATCTCATAAAATAAGGAATTAAAAATTGCATGGGAAGCGCACTAAGAAGGATTTCCCGTAATTAATTCCCTAAAGGGGTAAAATAAGGAATTAAAGTTTGTATGGAAAGTGTACTAAGAAAGGATTACCCGAAATTCATCCTCTAAGAAGGTATAAGGGATTCAAGTTTGTATGGGAAGTGCACTTAGGAAGGATTTCCCGAAATATGTTGACGCGATGAGGTGAAATCGGTCAACTGTATCACCATAGGAATTAATTTTTAAATAGCGGGGAAAGAGATCTAACCCTAAACCAAGGAAAAGCTGCACAACCACTCACCTCCGATTTGGAGCCTGCCTGGCGCGTTCTTCCTTCGTACGAAAGGGCTCGAGTCTCTGCGGTTCTTCGATATAGTGGACGAAGCCGTGCAAGAGGATGCACTGGCTCCAGTATAATGATGGCGTGGAAACTCCTCGATAGCACAGAGTCATACACACGCGACTGGTCGCAACCGACGATGGTCCAGTACTTCTCTTCGATAAAGTAGACGAAGCCGTGCAAGAGATGCACTGGCTCCAGAATAATGATGGCGTGGAAACTCCTCGATAGCACAGAGTCATACACACGCGACTGGTCGCAACCGACGATGGTCCAGTACTTAAGCTTGTAGTCGTGCAGCGAAAAGAATTTGAATAGCGAAAAAATATGAGAGTACCTACATTAGATTAATAAAGAAAAAAGTAAGCACCGAATACCTTCGGCGCGAACATTGCCCCCGGCCTTAAAACCATCGGTTTTAAAGAAAAAATGAAAATATTAAGCTAAGGCCGGGGAGCACGGAGAGACGCTATTGCGAAGGCAAGGGACAAAGACGAACGGCAGGTCTCTTATAGATTCCTGTCGCAGTCTTAACTAAAGCGACTCTAGTGATCCCATCTTTACCGGGATAAGTTTCAGTTATAATACCAAGGGGCCATGATAGTGGTGCTACGTTATCTGTAACGATAACAACAACGCTACCTATAAGAATCGGGACAGAGTGTGTGTTCCATTTTCCTCTGGATTGTAAAAGATGAAGGTATTCACGTTTCCAACGGTTTGCAAACGATTGCACCATCTGGTCCAACAAAGCGTAGCGACGTAATAAATTAGTATTATCACCAGTAACGTCATAAGCGGGCAGGCCTCTTAACGGTGTTGACATTAAAAAGTGAGACGGAGTTAATGCACTTAACTCAGAAGGATCTTCACTAAGCGGTGTCAGCGGGCGCGAGTTAAGAACACATTCGATCTGTGTTAGGACAGTTAACATCTCTTCATACGTTAACAACTGACTTCCAATGGCCCTATATAAATGCGTTTTGAAACCCTTTACAAATATTTCATAATGTCCGCCAAAGTGCGGAGCGCGCGGTGGGTTAATTTTCCACGTTATTTTATGTTCGGCTAACTCATTACCGAATGCAGTTTTATACTCGTCCGAATTAATTAATGTGTAAATTTCCGACAATGCGTTTTTCGCACCTATAAAAACAGTGCCTGCGTCAGAATACATAGTATTGACAGCACCTCTTCTCGCAAGGAAACGTTTAAATGCCGAAAGAAAGGTGTTCGTGCTTAGATCTGTTGTCAGTTCTACGTGAACGGCGCGAGTAACGAGACAACAAAAAATACAGAGATAAGCTTTGATGGAACGAACTCCACGTTTACGTTGCGGGATAATATTAAGAGGACCAGCATAGTCAACGGCGGTGTGTGTAAAGGCCTTTGCTTCTGTGACACGACAAGCAGGCAAATCTCCCATAAACGGTTGCACTGGCTTTGGCTTTATACGGAAACAAAAATTGCAACTGTGCACGATACGACGCACGACGTTTCTACACGAGAGAATCCAGTAACTTTGACGTAGTATTGACATCAATGCCACTGGCCCGGTGTGACAATTATGTCGATGAAAATGAGATACGATTAGGTCTACAATGTGATTTCTATGTGGTAGCAACAAAGGGTGCCGTTGATCGTAAGTTAGATCAGCGTTACGAAGTCGCCCTCCGACCCTTAGTAAATCGTCATCATCGATAAAAGGTGAAAGTCTCTTCAAAGTGGAACGGCAACACTTGTTTGCTTTTAAACAAGCTATCTCATTTGTGAAATAGTGTTGTTGAAGGGCCTTAATCAGCATTTTCTCAGCATAGATTAAGTCAGATGTGGTAATAAACTTAGATTTCGGCAGTTTACCTAAAAACTTGTAAACATAAACAATAGAGCGAAGCAATACACTCCATTTAGAAATACGTTGTGAAAGCGCGAGAAGCGGATGCGGTAAGTCTGAGTCTTTAAAACTGGATTGGTCCTTGAATAAAACCGACGCAGAGCCAGATGAGACTGGAAATGAGACCAACTTGGTCTCCGGCAATTTTTCAGCCATAGCGGTGACGTCAACAGACGTAATAGGCCACGTAGCCTTATCTTGGCAGAGCCATGAAGGGCCAGTGAACCATAGCGGGTGCGATATTAATTGGCTAGGTGACAGACCTCGCGATAAGCAGTCGCTAGGATTGTCAGAACCGGGAACGTGGTAAAAATATTCTGCGGTAAGATTATCGAGAACCTTTGTAACCCGCGTGACAACAAAAGTTTTTAAAGTTTGCGGATCGGAATTAATCCAATATAGGGCAACCATTGAATCAGTGAAACAATAAATATTTTTAATTTCATGACGTAATTTATAAGTGTCTATAACGCGACGTACGAGCCTAGACATCAGTAAAATTGCGCACAACTCTAATCTGGCAACCGATATAGTTTTAAGAGGAGCGACCTTGGACTTCGCACACACTAAGTTTACCACTGCAGGAGAGTTGAGGTCGGCCTGAACTTTAACATACACAGCGGCGCCGTACGCTTTTTCACTAGCATCGGAAAACGCAATAATAGACAAAGCGGAGTTTTCAAACACGTCCAGGTGACGTTTGATAAGAATATCCTGTAACGTAGGTAGTTCTCGCAGATAATCCTCCCAGACTCGAACAACACTCCGGGGCGGCTTGTCATCCCAGTCCATTTTTAAAATAAAAAGCTTTTGCAAGATTAACTTTGCATATAAAATTGTTGGTGCAATTAAACCTAGAACATCGAACTGACGGGCAATAACGGACAATATGTTGCGCTTTGTACATGGACGATTATCTAGAGAAACTGAGAATGAAAATGTATCTGAAGTGGGAGACCATTGGAGGCCAAGCACCTTTAAACTTTGACTAGCTTCATCGAAGTTAACTTTTGAGGAATAGCGATGGTCGTCAGGGAGTGACTCTAATAACTCTTGCGAGTTACTAGACCACTTAACAAGCTTGAAGCCCCCGGCCGTGAACATCCCTAGCAGCTCATCCTTGAGCATTAAGGAGTCCCGAACAGTAGGAACGGAATAACAAATATCGTCCATGTAACAATTACGGGTCACAATATCTGCCGCGTGCGGATACGATGCACGTTCGTCAATGCAAAGCTGTCGTAGAACTCGCATGGCGAGAAAGGGGCTACTTCGCAAACCAAAACATACGCGGTTAAAATTATATGTATTAATTGGTAAAAAATCGTTAAAACGAAATAAAAACCTTTGAAACATCCTGTGGTTTTCATGAACTAATATTTGTAAAAACATTTGATGTATATCACTTGTAAAAGCCACGGGGTATAAGCGGAAGTCGAGTAATATTAAAAATAAATCATTTTGAAGATTAGCGCCCGGGTGAAGCAAATCATTCAATGACTTTCCTGAGTCCGTCTTAGCGCTCGCGTCCATAACCATTCGAACCTTTGTAGTAACCTTGTCATTCCTACAAACCGCGTGATGAGGTATATAATAACCCGAAGGTAGCGAACCATCATCTTGAAGTAGTGAAATGTAACCCTTTGATAAGTAATCTTCAATAATGGTGTTATATTCTAAGCGTAGTTGTGGAGCCGCGTTCAGCTTGCGCTCGAGATACATGTAACGACGTTTGGCTGTCTTGTATGAGTCACCGAGCTCAGTAGGGTCAGCCGAAAAAGGTAAGTTCACACTATAGCGGCCGGTATCGTCGCGAGTTACACCTTGTATAAAAATCTCTTCGCACTCCTTAGCGGCAGAGTTGACTGGACGGTCTAAAAGTACCTCCTCAATTTGCCAAAACCGTTCCAATAAAGTATCAACTTGAGGCTCATGCTGAGTGGACGCACATAAAGAAATAATATCGGAAGTGGAATTAGAAACCGGAGTGTTCCCGATAATTATGTAACCGAAAATGGTTTCAAAACCGGTAGGTAGTCCGGGTGGACCAGTGATGCGACCCGAAAGTAAAATGTCCGAAAACAGCGGCGCGCCTATGAGAATATTTATTTCTCCCGGTGAGTGAAAATTTTTATCAGCTAAATTAACCTGGTTGAAATAATTTAATGATTCCCTATTTATTTTCACAGAAGGCAAATTGTCGGTAATTTGATCAATGACGTAGGAGTCAAGCGAAAGAAAAATGTTTTTATCATCGTGTGCAAATAAATTAATGTTTACGGAACCCTTGATACGATTAGGTGAAGAGCCAATTCCTTTAACTACAGCGCGCGATACTTTATTGTAGTTAATATTAAGTTTAGATAAGAAAGTCGACGTAATAAAATTGGTTTGTGACCCGGGATCGACGAGCGCACGAGCACTATGTAATACGCCGGCATAGTCTGAAACTAAAACTTGAACCGTACCCAGCAGGCAGGTGTTATTGATTTTACGGAGACTATTATAATTGCATAACGAAACATTAAATGCGGACGCGCTGTTATTTTGCACTAAAGGATCAGTTGATATGCTAGCCTGAGCGGCGCGGTCGTCAGTAGACGGGGCGCTCGCGCTGGACGCGGGGCGCGTCGAGGACGGCATGGGTGCGCCTGCGCATGTGTTCGTATACTGTTTTCTGCATAACAACGAGTGATGCTTACAATTACAGTAGCGACAATGTTGAACAGATTTACAAGCGGAATTATTATGAGACAAACTAAGACAGTTCGTACAACCATTATGTTGATTTATAGAGTTAAATCTATCATCAATAGGAAGTTTCTGAAACTTAAAACATTTATACAAGTTAAAATGATTTGAAAGCTTGCAAAACGAACAAGATTCATTATTCATTTGGCTATGCGACGCGGCACCTACAAATGAATGCATAGACTTTGAACTTGGGACATTTTTTCTAGCGATGACGTTTGATGAAGTCCGATCTAATATTTTAGATTGATCACGGAGAAAACCTATTAAATTTTCATAAGTAGGCAAATTGATGCTTCGATTAAACATTTCGAAGGCGCGAGAAGTTTCCGGGTCTATTTTCTTCAAAGAAAGATGAAGAAGAATAAAGTCGGCTAAATCGTCTAAATTCAAAGTTTTTAGACTCGACACGGCAGAAGCAAAATGTTCTAAAAATAAGTCTAAATTCTTTGAGTTAGCGACCGAAAATGGTTTAAAATCAAACATTTGATCCAAGTAAGCGGAGGCTAAATAACGTTTATCTTCATACTTAGTGACCAGTGTGTCCCAAATCATGTCGTAGTTCGTAGCATTCGGAGTAATACCTGACACTGCAGAGAGTGCACGGCCCGATAATTTACCCATCAAATATTGGATACGTTCATTGTTAGTAAGGTCGGAATTTTCATGTATA
Organism: Polyploca ridens; assembly: GCA_951394255.1. Lineage (NCBI taxonomy): Eukaryota > Metazoa > Arthropoda > Insecta > Lepidoptera > Drepanidae > Polyploca > Polyploca ridens. Next base: position 15,829,550 of record OX596255.1, on the reverse strand, counting down.
GTGGTTTTAAATGTTTCGTAAAACGTAGGCCAGCTAGTGGGTGAACCCGAAAAACTAACAAGTTCTAATTTCGGTAACTTAACGTGACACTTTTTAGTACGATCACTAAGAGAGGGAGAAGAATGATTATGCATCTTGGAATTTAATTTATTAGCCGTAAATTTACAAAGGCAATATAATTCTTCAAATGAAGACCAACTTTGATAATTAGGTTCGTAATCTGCATTCAATAATAAGTTATTCGAACTAATATCATCGAGAATTTTCTCAAAATCGTCACGCAAAGAATCAATGGTAATCATAGCTGCGAGAAATCTGTCAGAATTAGCCTCATCTTTGAGATTTAATTTTGATAAATCATAAATTGCCTGTAAGCGTGCAAAAACCGTATCTCGCTTTTTAACCAGACATCTAAGATTACGGTCTGTATCTGAAGTCTGCCCACTATTTTTACTCATGATGAAAAATTATAAATCAATAAATGTGGTGAGACAAAGAAGTTTTAGAATAACCCTTATGGGTGCGGTACACAGGCGCGATATCGTGTCCGTACGGTTTGTGGAACCAGCGTATGCGCTTACCTACACAATATGATAAAAAATATTCAAATACGTAATTTCTTATAATTACACAGAATAACTTGAAATCTTTTAGGAAATGGAACACAAACGAATAAAATTTGATATTCTTTATGTATAATGCGGAAATGTGTAATATAACAGAAGTTTTATAGCGGGCTATGTAGGTACCCTAGCGGAGATTATGCGATAATGCATACAGCGAAATATATAGAAGCGGTGATCAATGGCTCGAATGACCACAAAATGTTGACGCGATGAGGTGAAATCGGTCAACTGTATCACCATAGGAATTAATTTTTAAATAGCGGGGAAAGAGATCTAACCCTAAACCAAGGAAAAGCTGCACAACCACTCACCTCCGATTTGGAGCCTGCCTGGCGCGTTCTTCCTTCGTACGAAAGGGCTCGAGTCTCTGCGGTTCTTCGATATAGTGGACGAAGCCGTGCAAGAGGATGCACTGGCTCCAGTATAATGATGGCGTGGAAACTCCTCGATAGCACAGAGTCATACACACGCGACTGGTCGCAACCGACGATGGTCCAGTACTTCTCTTCGATAAAGTAGACGAAGCCGTGCAAGAGATGCACTGGCTCCAGAATAATGATGGCGTGGAAACTCCTCGATAGCACAGAGTCATACACACGCGACTGGTCGCAACCGACGATGGTCCAGTACTTAAGCTTGTAGTCGTGCAGCGAAAAGAATTTGAATAGCGAAAAAATATGAGAGTACCTACATTAGATTAATAAAGAAAAAAGTAAGCACCGAATACCTTCGGCGCGAACAAGGGGGTAAAATAGAGAATAGCGGGTGTACCCGCGAGGATAGCTAATTAGTATCTTATCTACCTATTAATAGACCTCTTGAAACAGTGTATCTGTCTGTACATTGATTGTATTTGCTAAAAACTTATTGGGGGTGATGTAGGAAGAATTACCTACCTAAGAAAATGCAAAAATCCTTTTTTTTGTCTGTTTGCCGGAACACGCAGACGAACCACTGAACGGATCTTCATGAGGGCTTTACTTATTTCCTTACAATCAAATACTATCCATACGAACAAAGTCACGGGCAAAAACAATGACACTTTCGCCAGAGAGAAGGGAAAGAGAAAAGAAAACGGAAAGGCGAACTTACTTGCTTCCGAAATTTACCGCCGCCTGAAGTCTGCCGCCCCTAGCCCGCGTTATATTCGGCTTAATTTCAAATCCATTACTGCGCTACAAACAAATAAACTTTTTTAATGCTGCTTCCAAGCTGCGTCTTAGTGCGCGATGATTTTGATTTTTTTATAATATGAGGTAACTAAACTCTATGGTGAGAATCTAGAATGAACTTCTGTCAAAAATTATGAATAAAATTTAAAGAAAATTTTTATGGAATGAAAACCAATTTAAAACTGCTCAATCAATGCTCAACTATCAATTATTTTCTTCAAAAATTTTTCTTTAATTTTTTTATTTTTAGGATTTTTAAATTATTTTATCATGGCTTTCGCTCTTCGAACCAAATTGTATAGCTTATTGAAGAATTTATGCCTTTTACGTAACAGCGTGAGGAATTATGAGATACCAGCACACTTGAAGGATGTATCTACAGCTAAGAACCCAAGTTTCTACAGAATGGTGGAGTATTTCTACCACAACGCTGTGAAAGTTGTGGAGCCGGCCCTGGTTGAGTATTTGAAGAAGCACACCCACATGTCGGAGAAGAAGAGGAAGTTCAGAGTTGCTGGCATTCTGAAGGTAAGGGACTCGATTTTGTTTTCCGCAAAAATAAAACTGAGTAAGCAATCCTAAAATCTTATGTCAATTTCTAGCTGGTTCCAAGCTACCCAGAGTACCTACAAGAAAAACATGGCGGATATCAATCCAAATCTAATTTGTTTCCGCCAAACGTCAAAAGTCATATCATTGTTGAAATCGCAAAAATCTAAGCTTAGATCCCTTGCTTGAGTTATTTTAGGGACAAAAAGTACCCTATAATACTTGGGGATAATGTATCCTATTGGTGAAATAATTTTTCGTATCAGACTGGTAGTTCCACAGATTAGCCCGTTTAAACAAACATAAAAAAAAATTACACCACTAAGGTAGCAAACAAGCATACCCGCTTGATGGTAAGCGGTTACCGCAGCCTATATACGCTTGCAACACCGGGGGTATCACTCGCGCGTTGCCGACCCTGCAGAAATCTCTTCACACCCTTTTTGAAGAACCCTATGCTGTACTCCCTTTGGAAAACCACGGAGTTTCCGCGGAGGACCGGTGTATGATGATGGACTCCCTGTCGATGGCGAGAGTTGCGGTGGTAAAAAGTAGCCGAGGGCAGCATGGTTAACAATTCTTCAGAACACCATCCGTTGTACAAGCGGTAGAACACACATAAGGAGGTAGTCTCTCCTCAGGCTAAGGGGCTCTAAACCACTTGTGAGATCGGGATCGTCGACAATTCTTATGTGACGTCGCTGAACTGAGTCTAAAGGCCCAAGCTGGTATCCTGGTGCCCCCGCCCACAGATGATAGCAGTAGATACTCTATATGAGGCCGGACCTGCGACTTATAAAGTTGCAGCCTTTGTCTAGATGTGAAGTACTGCCTTGCTCTATTGAACACTCCGAGCTTTTTCGATGCCAGCTTAACCTTGTCTTCGGTCGCAGACAAATATTTTACTACAACCTCATTAAATACTAAATCTTAATTTCCAGGTAATGGGATCTTGCAACAGCTCCCTTCAGTTCGAGTTTCCATTGCAACGGAAAAACGGCGAGTATGAGATTGTACACGGCTACAGGTCTCAACATAGTGTCCATCGTCTGCCTTGTAAAGGAGGTACGTCACAATTTTGAATTCAAAGAATTCCATGCTGTACTCTCTTGTTAAGAGGTGTAATGGTAGAAGGTAGCTTTGGGCATCAAGGTAAGGCGATGATAGCTCAGTGGTAGTGACGTCGGATACCGAGAGGAAGGTCCCGGGTTCGAATCCTACAATACGCTTGAGTTTTCGGTGAAGGAAAACATCGTGAGGAAACCATAGCACGGTGGTAGGGTACTTTGTAGTACCCGCCTGGCTGGCTACCACCCTCAAGTTGAAAATCTTTCGCCAAGCACCTTTCGGTGTGTTCCGACAGCTGCACTTGAGAGCCAGTTCCTTCTAGGCTTTGTGTGCTTACCACCTTCGGCCGCCATCATCACTTACTATGGTGAGAATGCGGTCAAACACAGGCCTATAAATAGTAAAAAAAAAAAAAAACAAGTCAAACAAATCTTCAGATCACTGTCCGTTGTACAATCTGTAGAAGATAAATAAGAAGGCGTCTCTCCTAAAACTAAGGGGATCTGATGGTATTCCGTGCTTATCACCTTGACTGAAAAGGGGCTAAACTTATATAGCTTTTTTTTATACCACTAAGGTGGCAAACAAGCATACGGCCCGCCTGATGGTAAGCAGTTACCGTAGCCTATGGACGCTTGCAACACCAGGGGCATCACTCGCGCGTTGCCGACCCTGAAGAAATCTCTTCACGCCCTTTTTGAAGAACCCCATGGAAGGAGCTCATTCCACAATCTGACCGTCCGCGGAAGCAAGCTCCTGTGAGCCCGCACAGTTCGAAACAATTCTAAAAATATGATGTCGCTTGTCCTAGGTATAAGGTTCTCGGATGGAGTGGATTTGGGGGAGGTGAAGGCGTTGGCTGCCTTGATGACTTATAAATGCGCCTGCTCGAACATACCGTTCGGTGGTGCCAAAGGAGGTTAGCTACTCTTTAGGTTAAAGGCGAGGGTTTCCGAGAGGTGTAGGCAATTAACACCATAGAAATAAGTGTGATTATACGTTACCTCGTCGATGGCGATTTGTGTTCATGCGCCACGCGCTGTCATCTTTCAAAACCGCGTTCGAAATTATCTAGCCACAGTAAAGAGCCAAGCAGTAGGCATTTTCGTATTATTCAGATTGAGTTATCAATTTCCTTCTGTAACTTCTACTTATTATCCCGGTTGAAAGTCACGAGGAGCAACTACTTAGCTAGTAAAGTAAGACATCAAAAGTATTGAAATTGGAGCTATGACTTACAAGATATAAACGATATTGGTGTATATACAGGTGTAGCAATAAATCCGAAGTGTTACACCATAGCCGAGCTCCAGCGAATCACTCGGCGGTACACCCTCGAGTTGGCCAAGAAAAACTATATCGGTAAACTTATTGACTCAAATAAAAAAAATGCTAATACTGGGAAGAATCTGTTTCATAATATTGTTAGTTTCTTATTAAAACCAATAAGGACTACTTATACACCGAAAAAGCAGTTATGTATGCAACCTATTCGTTTTATAGATACAGATTAGTACTCACACATAAGTACCTATGCAATTTCACGATACAGTATGTTTTATTACATAATTGCTTCTAATCAGTCAGTCAATTCTAATGGACGAATACAAAAAAAGAGCACTCTATATTTATGTGCAGCAGCGAAAGCAAAACAACTGTCTCCTTCATACTCATAAGCTTGACCGCGCGCGAGAGAGACGGACAGACTGTTCATGATGCAGTGCGATGCACGCCGCGCGCTTATTCACAGACACTACACAAGCGCAACGTGTAAATGTGTTGAACGTGCCAGCTTTGGTTCAACGACCTGTGTATAATAATGTTTTAATTATATGATCGAACATAATTACACCATAATTTTTTACGATTTGTTCCTATCCGTGGCCTATTTTTAAAAGATATAGCGAAATGCTTGAGCATTGAAGCCAGCTGATACTCACACACCAATACACATACACAAGGATACAGAAACACACCAATACATATAAACACCATTACATACACACACCATTGCATACACACACCATTACCACCATACATAGACAGACCACTCGACCATTACACACAGCAGCGCCATTAGTTGTTTTATTTTTGTTCGAAATTTTGGCTCTTTTGTTTTCTTTTAACCATTAAAAATTAAAATTAAAGGTTAAAAACCTTTAATTTTAATTTTTCCATGTAAAGATTCTTTTTGTCTTTTTAATACTCGTAGGTATAGTAAGCAAAATTTGTAAACGTACAGCTTCGTAAAGGCATTGTAAATTTTAAAATGTATTTGTAAAGAAATTGAATTATGCTGTGTAAGTTGTCTTATAATAAATAAATAAAAATAAATAAAATAATCCTTCATATTGACTTTTCGTTAGGCGCCGGCATTGACGTACCTGCCCCCGACGTGAACACATCTGGTAGGGAAATGTCCTGGATCGTGGACACCTACATCAAAACCATAGGTAAGTGGACTCGCACCTCAAGGCTCTTCGACTTACCACCCTCGAGTTGAAAATCTGTCGCCATTATAATCACCAACTGGTACCTATTCCGACAGCCGCACTTTAGAGTTGGCCCTTCAAGGCTCTGTGTGCTTCGATTGGGTTTTTGTTGTTTTTATTTATTTTTATACTACTGAAGCCTGATTTTTCAATCGCTTGCTAAACCTCGGATAAACTATTCCTCCGATAAGTCTGTTCTAATAAGCCGTGTACCGCTTAACCCCTTAACGGTCATAACGATCGAGATAAGATACATTGAATCTGATTTCGTCTTAGGGTTATTTTTGATGCCTGAAAATAAAAAATGTAATTTTTTATTCTACTGCGCATTCGGAAGGCTATGCTGAGAAGAATACGCAAGAAACTCGATCTATATAGCATAGCCTTCCGATTACGCAGTAGATTTATTTTTGGAGACAATACTGTTTGTATGTTTTAATATTAATTCCGCTGCAGGCAGAGGGAATATTCTTCCCACCAAGAAAAATCATTGCAGAAAAAAAAATTTATAGATAAAATTCAAAATCATTTATTCAAATAGACCTTCGCAGGCACTTATGAAAAGTCTGACTCTAATACTCTAATACCGGTTCGGAAGGTTGCATTTGCTGAGAAGAGCCGGCAATAAACTCAGCAATTACTCTTTTCAAAACAAGCTTAGATTCATTACATAATATTTACATTCTAATCGCACTGACAACAATTGCGTGCCCCGGCGCGGTGGCAAAACTACAAAGACTGAATCTATATTTAAGGTGGCCCTCTGTGGCCGGCGCAACTTCAACGCAAGCATAGTCTAAAAGCTTGTTGTTTCATCCAACGTAATGTTTGACTGCGAAAAAAGAGAGACAGCATCAGAGCCGTCGGTTATCAGTCGGTAAATTCCGTTGATCACTCGCGGCCGCTTCGCTAGGTCGTCATTCATGATTTCGCATTTATAAAACTTGTTCCAAAAGTATACTTCTTGTGAAAAAATCTTACAAGTTTGTGAAAAAAAAGTTAGTTATTTAGAATCTCCAATACATTTGCAAGCCTGGTATCTAAATGTTTTCTTAACTTTTACAATTTATAGGTACATTAGATATGGCCAAAGTTCAGGCAAAAACGCTGTTTTTCGGAGGCTTTGACTGAATTTGTTTCACACTTTTTTTAAATTTCGCCTAGATACACGGCTAGATATAGTGCACAAGATACTAATTTGTTCAAAACATCTAACGAAAAATGGTTAACAACGCCATAATAAGTACAGAGGTTTTGTATGAAAAGTATGACGAATTGAGTCCTCTTAATAAGTAAATAAATAAATGGCAACCTTAAGCAGACCAACCCCCACAAGCAGCACCTGTTCACAAGTATGATAAACTAAAAATAAGTAATAAATCTTAGATAATAGATATAAATCTACAAAACCTAGAAGAAATTTCCATATATTTCCACGTAAATTCGAAGATGTATACCGATTTCGTTCGCAGTTGAAAAAAACTCCTTTTCCAAATTTCATTGCAACCGTTACGAAAAATATCGTATGTTGTCTGTCAATGTCAAATTAAAAAATAACCTTCTTTGTATTTAGTTTTACCAAATCCAAAAAAGGACTGCAATAGATAGGTTCATTGTTTCATAAAAAAAAGTTGGTGGCAAAATTACTCCCTCTAACCGTAAAAGGGTTAACTGGCCATTGAAAAATCAGCCCTAAGTCGGCTAACCGGGGCATGCAATTGTTGTCAGTGCGATAAGAATGTAAATATATATTATGTAATGAATCTAAGCTTTTTTAAAAAAATCTAATTGCCTAGATTATTGACGGCTCTTCTCAGCAAACTCTCAGTAATTGTGATAGTGTGATTGTGGAATGAGCTCCCTGCCGTGGTTTTCCCAATGGAGTACAGCATGGGGTTCTTCAAAAAGGGTGTGAAGAGATTTCTGCAGGGTCGGCAACGCGCGAGTAACACCCCTGGTGATGCAAGCGTCCATAGGCTGCGGTAACCGCTTACCATCAGGCGGGCCGTATGCTTGTTTGCTATATAAGTAGTATAAAAAAAAAATTGTAACCTTTCGAACCGGTATTAGTCACTTTTCATCAGTGTCTGCGATGGTCTTGAACGTGAAACAGGCAATACGGTCCGCCTGATGGTAAGCGGTTACCATAGCCGCTTGCAACACCCGGTGCATCAGTCACGCGTTACCCCTTCCCCCTCCCCGCTGAGCTCGGCGACCTTACTCAAGCGCAGGCAGACATAGCATACAGAGAAGGTATCCAGTAGGTATTGATGACGTACAGGTCACGCGGACCTGAACGCGGCGGCGTGCGTGACGGGCAAGCCGATCAACGGCGGCGGCATACACGGCCGGACCGAAGCCACCGGCCGCGGCGTCTTCATCACCATCGACAACTTCATACACGACCCCGACTGGATGAACTTGATCGGCGTCGAGCCTGGCTTCAAGGTGACTAAACACACAGTCATACATTACATACACGGCCGGACCGAAGCCACCGGCCGCGGCGTCTTCATCACCATCGACAACTTCATACACGACCCCGACTGGATGAACTTGATCGGCGTCGAGCCTGGCCTCAAGGTGACTAAACACAACTTAAATCATTCATTTTAATATTGTTGTTAGGTTAAGTGTTAATCGTCCTTTTTTCATCATCAATCTCGGAGACGTCAAATAGAATTAAATGTCCAAAGCAGGTATCACTATCGTTTGCTTTTTTGAATTGAATGAGACTTGTATTTATACAATTAAACTAAATTTAAGTGTTTGATTGCGGCCGTTACTGTTTTCATAAAATGGGAGAAAACTTGATCTTCTTCCTAATTAAATTATTACTTTTCAGAACTTATTAACTCTTCAAAATAACATTGTTCCAACGAGGGTTAGGTTTTCTTGGCACAATACGCCATGCTTAGTTGTTTATATAGGTACTTACAAATTAATTCGTATTACTTATAAAATGGTATTTACCGACAGAACAAGACGGCTATAGTGCAGGGGTTCGGCAATGTGGGCAGCTACGCCGCCATCGACCTGGAGATGGCGGGAGTCAAGGTCATCGGCGTGTGCGAGTTCGACTGCAACCTGGCCAACCCGGACGGCATCAAGTGCGAGGTGACTGAACCTTATGTCTCACGTGAAAACGTTCAAAATATACGAAATAGTCACCCTATTTTGTAACATATTTCATAACATGGTGTAAAGTGTAAATGTAACTGAACGTAATTTCTTTGGGTTCCCCAAAGCCCCAGTAGGTGCAGCAGTACCCAACTGATATGGCGCGTCGTGAATCTTCGCTCGCACAGAAAAGAAAGCATTTCCCCGAAGATTAATGAAATAATGCTTAAAACTTACAATCAACCTTAGATCACTACTATAAGGTTCATAATACACTGCAGCTGTTAGTTCCGTCTCACTCGCAAGTCACGCCCCTCCGCACGGCGCGCGCTAACATGGCGGCAGCTGTCGACCAATAGCGGTTCCCGCGCTTTGAAATGTATCTTCTGCGCAGGTACATCGATAAGCCATATCAGTTGGGTACTACTGTACAACGCTGTAAGCTGGTACTGCATAGTATTCTACCACCATGTTTAATCCTCATTTAATTTCCCTCAGGAGTTACAAAAGTACAAGGCAAAGAATAAGGGAAGCGCAAAAGGCTTTCCAGGCGCCAAGGAAACTGGACCGGAACTTATGTTTGAAAAGTGCGATATACTGGTCGTCGCTGCTATGGAAAAAGTATTGAATCAGGATAACGCGGCCAAGTTGAATTGCAGGGTAATATTTAATAGCTGTGCTTTATAGATCCACTTGTATTCCCAGGATAAAAAGTAACCGCAGTTCATGTTTGGGTTCCAAGCCACCGACTCTTTTCTATGGATGAATTAGGTTTTCCATATAATAATTATCTACAATGATAGCAGAAGTGGAGCCACTCCTTTGGTATAGTAGTTTATTGCTTACATCAACTATTCAGTTCTTTTAGAATTCAAATGATTCCCAATTTCCACTTATTGTTCTGAGCTCTATAAAGATACCTATAAACACCTCTCTTTCTATCGCATGGCTCTATCTCATTCGTGCGCGGGCCTGTCAATGGATCGGTAGCGTCCGGCGACTCCATATCGCGCGTCTAATAGGTATATTTTGGTGGCTAAATTACGGAATGAATCCAACGAGTCGAGGATTTTTTAACCCATTCATAAGAGATAGAGCATTGCATTTTTTCGCTCCTAGAGCAGGGGCCCAAGTTTGCAATTACACTTGTGCTCCAATTAACTATCACTCACTAGCGGATTCAGATGGCTAAGGGGCTTAAGCCCCCGCTAAAATCATCTGGGTTCATCCCTGATAAATCTTGATAAAGGCTGCCCTCAGTTGGATCAAGCCCCTCAGCCCCCCAAAACAAAATCCTGGATCCGACACTGCAATCACTGGTGTCAAAAATGACAGATTTGGTAGTCTACTAATTCAATAGCGTCGAAACCATCATGCAATCAGACAAGGCTCATTGGATCAATGGTAATGCTGCAATAGGATCGTATCAGAATTATTCAATCTAATTCCTCCATCCCCATTTCTCCATCGAAACACAAGACGCCGGGAGAATTTCCACCCATACGTTGTCGACATCCCGCGTACCCGGACACAACGCTTTGCTTCATCGTTTCTTATACGAACAGCAAAGGAGTGGAACTCTCTTCCGGGGTCTGTGTTTCCCGACACCTATAATCTAGATGTATTCAAGGCCAGAGTGAATAGGCTTTTTCTGGGTAAGCGTGCTACATCCTCGGCCTCGTCATAACTCCTCATGGGGTCAGTCGAAGGTCAAACGCAAGCCCCCATTTTACATAAAAAAAAGAATGTAATTTTTGATTTGGAAAAGTAGAGTTGGCCCTCAGGTCAAGTGGACAAGTACAAGGTGAGTGGGTGAGTGATGGTGATGGTGGGGGCGGGTGTGTGTGTGTACAGATAATAGGGGAGGGCGCGAACGGGCCCACGACGCCGGCGGCGGACGTGGTGCTGCGCGACAAGAAGGTGCTGGTGCTGCCCGACCTGCTCGCCAACGCGGGCGGCGTCACCGTCTCCTACTTCGAGTTCCTCAAGAACCTCAACCACGTCTCCTTCGGGAAGCTCACCATCAAGTTCTGGAGGGACTCCAACACTGCGCTACTCGGTTACTGACACTCTTCCGTATCAAGGGGGACAAGGGGAGCGGCCGGGGTTACGACGGACTTTTACCGGCAAAACTTACGATGAAAACGCCATCTTTTTTTCTTTCAAAATCTAAAATTTTAAAGGCGATGTTAGCTCAGTGGTTGTGACGTCGGATACCGAGACGAACGTCCTGGGTTCGAATCGTACAATGAGCTTGAGATTTCGGTGAAGGAAAACATCGTGAGGAAACCATAGCACGGTGGTAGGGTAATTTGTAGTACCCATCTGGCTGGCTACCACCCTCGAGTTGAAAATCTGTCGCCAAACACCTGTCGGTGTGTTCCGACAGCTGCACTTGAGAGCCAGCTCCTTCTAGGCTTTGTGTGTGCACCACCTTCGGTCATATCATCACTTACCATGGTGAGATTGCTGTCCAACACAGGCCTATAAAAATTAAGAAAAATTTTTATTACCATCAGAGATGTATAGCGAGGAATGTGTTTTAGCTGACAAATTGGATCACTTCATTTTCACATAGCTCTAATAATGCGATCCTATTTGTCAGCTACCCTTAACAATCGGCCCGCATCGGCGTCTATCGATATGAAGCTTTACACTAGCTTTCCCAATATACGATGAGTTAGAAACTGCAGTAGTGTATGAAGCTTCGTTACACGCAGAAGTGATGTGGTGGGGCCATAAGAGTGAACACTATACAACAATGTTATCGACTTATCCCATTCAGACTCAGTGGAGAAGTCCCTGAAGGCGAGCAACGTGGACGCCAAGATCAAGCCGACGGAGCTGTTCCAGTCCATGATGTCGGGCACCAGCGAGAAGATCATAGTCTCCTCCGGACTCGAGCACTCCATGACCAACGCTTGTATGGTGAGTTTTAAGAGCCAACAACTAGATCGACAAGGGTAACACCACAGGACTATGGACTGCGTAAAACCGGCTTTTCACTATGGCATATAATATAATGTAAATTACATCTTGAGATATAATATTTTATCGCTCGTCATACATTTTTGTATATTACATCCCAAACTATAAATATGTTTTTGACACATTGTATGACGAGCTATAAAATATTTTTCAACACTTGCTCGTCATACATTTTTGTATATTACATCCCAAACTATAAATATGATTTTGACACATTGTATGACGAGCGATAAAATATTTTTCAAAACAAGTGACATTTATTGCAACTTACAAGTCTGTTTTTTTCCTCGCAAGTGTGTTGAAAAACGTCGTATGACACGCGTGTGCATTGATTATTACACTCTCGGCTCTCTTAAGTACCGCCTGGAGTGTTAATAATCAAATTTGCACACATGTATCATAATGTACTAATTTCTCAAGATGTATTATATTATGTTGTACCTATATATATTATATCCCATAGTGAAAAGCCGGCTTAATTATTTATAATTGTTTTCAGAATGTAAAAGCGGCAGCGAAGATGCACAAACTAGGTCTAGACTTACGCACAGCCGCATACATCACAGCCATCGAGAAGATATTCACCACCTACGACGAGCACGGTCTTGCCATTTAAAAATTAACTAACTAGATGGCAACTTTTCTAAATCTGTTTGGTTTCAGTTTTACAACTTTTATTATATGACCGACTCTATAATCGAGGAAAAATAAAATGTCGATCGAGCAGAATTTATCATATTGTATTTTGCGAGAAAAATTGGAGTTTTTTTCGCGAATTATTTTTGTCCCATAGTAAAAGTTGTTCAGCAAAGAACCCGACATAGGTTTCTGAAAGATGCCATCTCGAATCCACCCAGAATAGAAGAAAAATGCTGTCTTTTAGTACCTATCGAGTCATTTGTTCTGATATGGCTGTCTCAGTGTCAAGACGATTCATTTGTTCTGATGTCTCAATTAATTGCATCTCACTTGTCTTGTTTATGCATAATGTATTGTTGTCATAGTAGTGTTCCGTAGAAAGTTTCGCATATTTTTTAAATATTTGTTAAATTATTAGTAGGTTTATATATGAAATAAAATGTTATATTGCATTTTATTTAGTTGAGAATAATTCACCAAATCATCACCGGAAAAAATCTTCGTCTTATTGATGATTAATCAAATTCTTGTTTGGACACAGTCGGTCCGCGTCAAACCAAATTGGGTCAAGCTAAGTTACACCAATAATTACAGTAGGTAACTGGTGTATTCCTGCTTCATTAGTACCGTAAAAAAGATGTGTAGAATCTCACTTATATTATAAATGCGAAAGTTTGGATGTTTGTCCCTCAACGGCGCTTAAACATTGTTCTGGATTAACACATAACCCTCGGGAAAGCGGGTGAAACCGCGGGACGGAAGCTGTCACTAAATTTGTTAGGGTTCCGTACCCGAAGGGTGCCAACTGGGGCCTCTGCTGTCCATCCGTCCATCAGTGGGCTCTATCCCATGAACCGTAATAGGCTATATTTGTTGTTTGGAAGGTGAGTGCCCATAAAAGATGAGTTGTTATGTTTACGTCTCGTGTTGCTCTACGTCGCGTTAGCCTTATCACCGTTAAGCTTAGGTTTCCTAATGCCCGGTTTCAATAAACAAAAAACGAATCGTTTTGCTTACCAATGGTGTTTTATTGCCAAACTGGGCATATAGATAATTTTGTAAGCTAATTTTACCAGTGATAGCTACTTCCATACGGGAGGGTCTGCTATGCAAAGCTTTGAGGTCTTTGCTTCATTATTAGTAAAGATATAAGATCTTAACCGATAACGGTCCGTAAATTATTGAAACCGGGCATAAGATAACATTGAGCTATTATTACTAGGTATAGAGAAGCTATCATAAGCAAAGGTTATGTCCCATTTTTTAGAGTCAACTAAAGTTCTATTTAGCGCTGAAACAATAATTAGTCGTCTAAACAGACAGTAGAAACACGTAGCGCTTTTAGGAGTATTTTTCTCGCAAACACCGTGATTTTCTCGGCTTACGCGTATCGTTCATCGTTCTACAGCAACAAGTGTGGCCGGATGGCCTCACTTGAACGGAACATAGTTGTGATGGGTGGTGTCTTCTCTGTACGTAGTAATAATAGCTCAATGTAAGATAACGACACCGCCACTTAACGGCCGTATAAAAGCGGTGAATGACGTCACTTAAATCTTGACTACGAGTGTACGCCCAGTAACTCCAACATACGATCAGTACCTCTACCTATCTTACACTGTGACAGACGGACGGACTAACACCATAAGGTGATCAATCATAATCCTTTCTACTTTTGGTTCGGAAACCTAAAAATTTAATAAAAGTATAAATTTATAGGATATTACATACGGAACCCTTCGTGTGCGTGTCCGACTCGAACTTCGCCGGATTTATTATTTATTGTCCTCATTTGGACTCAAATATTTGGTCACTATAAAACAATACAAACTTAATACTTTAAGCTTTTTACAAAAGTAACGTATATCGCTATGATATGAAAGATATATGTAATAATAATAATATTTATTTAAATATATTAATTCACGTTCTAGCCTTCTCTCTATTATTTTTGAACCATGTGACAGTGTCTTGTATGGCCTTCTCGAAGGGTGTGAACTGGAACTCCTTGTATAAGGACCTCAGTTTTTTGTTTGAAGCAGTCTTTTTGTACTGGCCGTCGGCTTTGGTCGTGTCGTATACGATCTCTCCTTGGAAACCGTGGGCTTTCTTTATCATTTCTGCTACGTGGCCTATGGTTACTTCGTCTTCTTCGTCCACTGAAATATCACAGAACTACATGTTTATAGTGACAAGCTAAATTACAGTGGTTTACAGTTGAAATTCCAAGTAACGCATTTATATATAAAGTTTGTTGATATATGCAAGGATAGCTTTCAAAACTAACATGGGAAATTAACTTTAGTGAGAGAAAATTAGACCTTTATTATAATGCGTTATAGTTGAAACTACAAATGTCGCATTTATATAAAGTTTGTGAATTAATCCAGTTGCAACTGGCTTGTAACCTGTACAGGTCGGTTAACTAAAGCCATCGAGGAATAATCCCTTAGAGTAGTAATACCGAATAATCAAATTCCACAACTAGTCAGTGATTTGTCACTGATTTTGAACAGTTAGGACCAATCATTGCATCGTGTGTTTTTGACATGACCAATCAGAGCGCACGTGTTCTTGACTTAGCCAATCAGAGCGCATTGTCGGCGGTGGGAAATTGGCGGAATATATTTCAAACAAAATTAACGTAATAACGCTTCTTTGGGTTAATTGTTCGATGACTAAAGCTGACACTTATTTGAATATTAGTTAAAGTAAAATAGCTCTTATTACCTGACAATATGATAGGCTCCACTGAATCATAGCTCCTGAGAACCCAGATGAACAGTTTTGCTAAATCCAACGAATAGATGAACTGCCGGAGAGGCTTCCCGCTTCCCATCACGCTGAATGTGGACTCACCTGGCGTCATATATATTTTTTTAAATAATTATATTTAACTTTGTAAGGAAATATGTTTGTATGATTAAACACCGCAGTGTGGCCAAAGTGTGCTAAAAGACACTGTGACGTATAAGACACAAGGTTTAATATTATGTATTTGTCATTTAGTTATTACTAGTGGACCTGTTGTGGTCGAAATAAGCCTATTTTTTTTTTAAGTTTGGATAAATTCTTTTCTATTCTCTTCGCGTATTTATATAATACTAGCTGTGCCGCACGGTGTCATCCGCGTTCCCGGGATAAAAAGTAGCCTATGTCCTTTTCCATACCATAGGCTATCTATATGCTAAATGGAGGGAGGGGGCACAAAAGTTTTAAAGTTGCATGCGAATTGGCGGCCGGCTATTAAAGTGTACACCGAGCCTAATGTACAGTATTACCCAACTGATATGGTGAGTCGTGAATCTTCGTTCGCACAGAAAAGAAAGTATGGTAAGTACGAAGTACGAAGATTAACGAAAGAATGCTTAAAACTTACAATCAACCTTAGATCACTACTATAAGGTTCATAATACAGTGCAGTTGTTAGTTCTGTCTCACTCGCAGGTCACGCCCCTCCGCACGGCGCGCGCTAACATGGCGGCAGCTGCCGACCAATAGTGGTTCCCGCGCTTTGAAAATGTACAAAAAGTATCTTCTGCGCAGGTACATCGATAAGCCATATCAGTTGAGTACTACTGTAACACAGGACGCGTCGATGTGAACACGTGGCTACTAGTTCGTACACACCATTTGACCGCCGCAATCTGAACGCGTCGGTTTGATCAGAGCTTTAAGAGTTTGGATGTTTGTTCTAGGGAATCTATGAAGTGATGGAATAAAGAGTGTACCTTTGTGCATAGCATCATCCATTCTCCTTATGAGCGCCGGTATGACGTGGCTGGAGGCCAGGCTGAAGTTGTCGTGCGGCCCGAACACGTTGCACGGGATCACCGACGTGTACGTGCATCCGTGCATCTCAGCGTATCCTCTGTCAAAATAACATTATTTTATTCAAACCAAAGACCAAATAAAAAATTTAAAACAATAGATCGTCTTCAAAATACACTAAAAAGGATAAAATAACTCTATTCTAACACTGATTTGAAGTCAGCGATAGAGCACGACGTATTCCATTGAAAATTTCGCTGACTTCAAATCAGTGTTAGAATAGAGTTATTTTATCCTTTTTAGTGTATTTTGAAGGCGATCAATTTTTTTTTAAATTACTCCTTTATTTCGTCATTTTTAGTTTAATGCACTATAATTTGACCAAGGTTTTGAGATGTTCTTCCTTTGACACCACACCCATAGCTCGTATGAATAAGCCAGCCCGTCACACATATTTGTCCATATTTTGAAAACTACTGAATCGATTTTGATGAAAAATGCACTGTTCCCTAAGTTGAAGTAAATATCAACCAATAAAAAAAAAATAGTTACAATCCGATTAATATCATCGAAGATATGCGTAGACATACATACATACAAACACCTATGAAATTTTGTATATTTGTTTAGAAACTCTAATAGATCATCATATGTTGCAGTTCCAATAATATTACATACATACGTGTCGAATTGATAATCTCCGTTTTTTTGAAGTCGATTAATAAGCCTAAAAGACACCAATTAGCTAGATAGCTCATCAAGATTATGCACTTGTACCAGAAAAAAAATCAAAAACATAATAGAAGATAGAGGGAAAGCGAGGAAGAGGAAGACCAAGAATAAGTTACATAGATCAAGTGAAGGCAAAAATGGACGTCGTGTAAACTGTCTTCCTATTGTGCTACAGCCCACTGACAGACAGACAGAAGGACGGACAGCGGAGGATAGAGTCCCTTAGTGTACGGAACCCTAAAATGGACGATAAAGGTGAACGCACACTTATCCCAGCCGAACGCGTCGAACGAAACGAATTTAAGAATTTGTATAAGAAATCTTCTCCAGGTTCGGACGATTCGACGCGAGCTTTCATAAGATTTCATAATTATACAGAATTCTAAAATTCGTTTTGTTCGATGCGTTCGCCGCGTTCGGCTCTGATAAGTGTGCGTTCACCTTAATATGTCTCACCTATTCAAAACATCAATCATTCTCTTGGCATAGCTGTATCCGTAATTAGAGTCATGTGGCGGTCCATTGTGCACCTGTAACAGTAAATATGACATGAAATTAAAACCTGTAAAGAGTGGCCTCTCTTACGCATAAAGTAGCGCGAGGGCAGTGATAGGCCACTCACTTTATCAAGCTTTGTTAATGTTATGTTTGCATTACAATTGCAATTTCTTTTTTTTTACTATGTATAGGTCTGTGTTTGACCACAATCTCACCATGGCAAGTGATGATGTGGCCGAAGGTGGTGCACACACAAAGCCTAAAAGGAACTGGCTCTCAAGTGCAGCTGTCGGAACACACCGATAGGTGCTTGGCGACAGATTTTCATCTTAAGGGTGGTAGCTAGCCAGATGGTACTACAAAGTACCCTACCACCGTGCTATGGTTTCCTCACGATGTTTTCCTTCACCGAAATCTCAAGCTCCTATGTCCTTCTCCATACCATAGGCTATCTGCATGCCAAATTTCATGATGACCCGTTGGGTAGTTGACGCGTGAAGGCGTAACAAACAAACTCACTTTCCCATTCATAATATTAGTTAAGACTAGCTGTCCCCCGCGGTTTCACCCGCGTTCCCGGGACAAAAAGTACCCTATGTCTTTCTCCATACAATTAGCTATCTGCATGCAATATTCATGATGATCCGTTGAATAGTTGAAATAAACAAACTCGCATTCACATTTATAATATTAGTTAGGATGGATGATAGAACAATTGATAGATTAAATTAGAACTAACCATAGTCTCGTCTATAGGGTATGTTGTTTTGTCGGGGAATATGCATGTGGACAGGCACGAGACAACCTTCTTCACTTTATTGTTGAAGCTCGCTTCAAGCACAATGTCGTTTATCGCCATATTCTGTCTCTGCAACCAAACTTATTTTATTAATAATAATATGATTATTTTCAGGCTACTAGAGGCCCATATACCTTACAAAATAACATAAATATGATAATAAAACATTTTTTATCAATATAAACACTTAAGCCTATGTTAGTAAACACTAACTACTATGTCTTTGTGCGATCGTATGGCACTTGTGCGTGAAAGCGTAATAAACAATCATTACATTTGTACTTTTTACTATGCCTTTTATTAATGACCGTTTTTTTTCTAGCCCGGCCTGCGTAAATCGTGTTAAGGCACTTGTCCTACCGCCGACGAGTAAACGAGTAACTATCTGCTATTTTGTCGTTCATGAAACATACAATAGATATAACATTCCGTGTAAACAAAAGAGATGCATATAAATAGTTGATCGCTGACTGTTCACACTGCCGGCGGGGACTCATTCCACTAGTTTGTCACTGAGCGACAAGAGCTGTCAAAGATAATTCTCGCTCAGCGATGCTCGCTTGGCGGTCAGAATTCACGCCAAGAGACCAACTAGCAGTCATTTACTGCCGCCGCGAGCGAATGGCGCGAGTAATCGCCCATAGCACTCGCACACTCGCTTACAGCCCAGCGACAAAACTATCGGAACTACACACTCGCTTCCCGCTGCTCGCTAACTCGTTTTTAGTTGCTAGTTTTACTAGTTACTCGTTCATCGTCGGCGGTCGGAAAACTGCGTAATGCTTTTAATATTGTATCCCCTTAGAATCGAATTTTGAATAACTATTCATTAGTGGATGTCACACAGCTATCTGATCCCACACTAAACAGAGCTTGTACTATGGAAACCAGGTAACTTATAAAATACTTTTTGTTTGTAATATATGATACAAACAGAAAAACATTGCAAAGTTTATATAATAGTTTATACCACTAATTTAGCATCAATTTGAACCTCTATTTCAAATTCAACCCTATAACAATTGCATATAAAGTAAAAAGTTTAAATATTACATACAAAAAAGTCCAGATTGTGTGCCATATTGTGGAATAGACCTCCAACCATTGCTGCCAAGTGTATCACATGAGTGGGTCGGTGTTTCTCAAACAAAGCGTCCGTTTGTGCTTTATCCCTGGAAATTATAAAAGATACTGCTTATCGGGGGGCACGGCAGGGGCTTCATAAAGGTGATATACCTTTCACAGAATAGGGTATTTGACAGTGTGAAAAATAAATGGTAAAACACTATTCAGTGTAAAAGACATCCAAAAATACACCAAAACGTCATATAAGTTGTACATTTCAAGCTTTTAATGATATTTTTTTACCACTTAAACCAATAAGAGTAGGTCAGTTGACGCTGTAAAATTATCATGTCACCTGCTTGTATTTCATACAAACCTCCATATAAACTATCGTTTTTGACATTTCATTAAGTTGCTTATTTGAAATGTCATCAAATACCCTATTCAATTCTGCCTTCGTTCAAACCGTTTTGTATACTGTTATCCTATCCATGCATTTGTGGAATAACATACAGTAGAATCCGCCTGTTATGACTTTGTTTATAATGTCTAACTTAGCAACAAACATGCAAACACACATAAGGTTTCATACAGATGTACTATGAAAAAATATTTGTATTTCAAACATGCATAGTCTGGTTAGTACACCCAAATGTTACTGGTCACTTGAAGGCTATCATATCCGGATTCTACTGTATAAAATTTTCAGATCCCTCAGGAATTTGGGTAAAACCGCAGAGCAGAAGCTAGTATTATAGAATGTGTAACTGAAAGGTTAAACTGACAAAAACTTGTCCTCCGAAGAAATGAAATTAAATATTTATTCACAGGGATACTCTCTCACAATTCAAAATTGGTCCGAATATATAGGGTGTAACGGAAAGGGTATATACATCCGAAGGGGGTGAAGACTACATCAAGTACAGACTCTCTAAAAAAAGTTTCAGCTCAAAATAAGTTACTCAAAAAGTCAAACCAATTTTTTCAATTCAAGTTTATTGAATTACAATCATAACCAACATGTCACCGGTCAATGAGGGTCATTATCATTTTGCGTCCCTTACTAATATTAATATAAAATGTTATCTTCCGCGATCTGTGCGCCTCATACCAAAAAAGTGGATTACTGTAATGTATATACAGTTTCCATTACACCCTGTATATCCCGCCTTATTATAAGAAGTGGTAAGAGATCTCTTACCACTATAAAAAGTATTCTATATGTAATTCCAGAGGATGAGCTATATATACCGGGTGTAACGAAAAGGGTATATCCATCCAAAAGGTGTGAAGACTACATCAGGTACAGACTCTCTATATTTTTTATATTTGTTTCAGCTGAAAATAAATTACTCAAAAATTCATACCAAATTGCTTCTTCTAAGTATCATTTTGAATCACTTACTAATATAAAATTTTCTCTTCCGCAATCTGTTGATGAAATGGATATACCATTTCCATTAGACATTGTATACCTATAATCTAGTTCTGGATTTCATCTAAATGCTTTCAGCAGTTTTCCACATTTATAATATTCGTTAGTTAGATTAGTATTTATCTAGTGTCTGGGTAAGTGATGATGTGGCCAAACACGAAGGGTCAGAAAATAGTCTACCTCAAGTCACCATCCTTAGAACCACAAAATATCCAGGTTTCTTTCTTTGAATGTTCAGTGTTTTGTCGCCTTTCCTCTTCTACTATAGCTTTGATCGCTTGACCGACTAGGCCAGAGCCTCCAGTCACTAATATGACACTGTTTTCAGCACTCATCTGAAAAATATTACATTATTATTTATTACCACGAAAGGGTGCTAACCCAATTTCTTTATCCAACAACATTAAATTGTACTTTAACAAAACTATAATCACCATAATGCTTTTAAATATATTGAATATGTGGCAATTTCCGTTCAGTTTTACCGGTGTTCCTTTTTCCATCCGCAGTACCTAAATAAATACAAACAAATGAAAGGAATGACTGACAGACGTCAGCAGTGTTGCCACCTCTTTTTTTACAAAAGGGCTAACGACGGAGCTAAAAAGTTAAAAAGTGCCAAAAAAAATATATTCTCGTCTTAAAAACTATTCTTTATTTGAAGAAAATCAGATACATATTAAAAAAAGTCATCATCTGAGGAATCATCATCAATTTGATCAACATTTGGAGCTGCTAAGTTAGTCGGATTATTGGAAGAGATTGACCAGAAATTTCCCCTTTATAGACTCACAGTACTTCTATGGTTTTATTGTTGCTAGTATAGTCTGTAAAAAATCCATTCACTTCATTGAATAAGCCAAAATAAATGCATTAACAATTTTTTTATATTTGACTAAGTACTATTTTCTTGTAGTTGTGAATAAGATTTTAAGGGTTTTTCAAATAGGGCTATGTGGTGATGCCATATACTTTATTAGAAAACATAACTGTCATTCATACTCTGTCATTCATACTTCGGTTTTTGCTAAATAAAGTCTATTAAATTCGGGCTATCTATTATTATGAATACTACAATTTATTTAGCAAATAATTATCAAGATGAATAAATACTTAAGACCAGAGAGATTTGACGCGGATCCAACTTCAAGTGAGAATCTATCCAATAAATGGATACACTGGAAAACTACATTCGAGAATTTTCTGACAGTCGTTTCAACAAAGGATAATCCAATTCGTGAAGAGATCAAAAATCAATATCATTTATGTTCAATCAGACCCATTCCTCTAAAATTAAAAATGATAAAATTCAAAGATGGCGTCTAGAACTATCGAATTATTGTTTCGATATTACATATCGCCCCGGTAGAGAAAATGCAGTTGCCGACGCTTTATCCAGAGTCAATACAGTTGCTTCAGTGAACACTATAAACACTCTACCAGAGCTACACAAAATACTATGCCATCCGGGAATCACCAGAATGTTTCATTGGATTAAGTCTAAGAATCTACCATATTCAATTGAAGACGTAAGAAGAGTAACTGCTGCTTGTTCAGTTTGTGCTGAAATTAAACCTAGATTCTATAGATATCATGGTAATCTTATTAAAGCTACAAGCCCTTTCGAAAGAATTTCGATCGACTTTAAAGGACCTCTACCAACTAGCAGTGGAAATCGCTATATGCTTACGATCGTAGACGAATACTCTAGATTTCCATTTGCTTTTCCTTGTCCTGACCTCACTACACTGACAGTAAGGAAAAAGTTAACAGAACTATTCGCTATATTTGGTATGCCATCTTATATTCATTCAGATCGAGGTACCTCATTTATATCGGAAGAATTAAAACATTTTCTACATAATATGGGAATTGCGACCAGCTATACAACCCCATATAATCCTCAAGGCAATGGCCAAACAGAAAGATATAATGGTATTATATGGAGAACAATACAATTGGCTTTAAGAACTCAAAATTTGCCTAAAGAGAAATGGGAACAGGTATTAGCACCAGCGCTCCATTCCATTAGATCTCTTCTATGTACTGCAACTAATTGTACTCCACATGAGAGAATATTTTCGCATCCTAGAAGATCATCGAACGGACAATCATTACCTACATGGCTTACAGTTCCAGGCCCAGTATTAATGCGAAATTATGTTCGTAATTCAAAATACGACCCCATAGTTGAAGAAGTACAAATGCTTGAAGCCAATCCACAATATTCGCGGGTGAGACTGTCGAACGGTAGAGAGACGATGGTTTCGAACCGACACTTAGCCCCTGCTGGAGCACCGATCGAAAACATCGACGATTCCGACGATGAGGAAGACAATGTGCCAGTTTTACCGGATGCTTCAAGTGTCCCTGAATTAAACCTGGAACAGCATGCACCGCCTCCTGAACCAAGCCTTCGACGTTCGGAACGATCACACCGAAGGCCGGCGTATTTGGAAGACTACGTTCATGACTAAAGTGCAGGAGAATGTGGTGATGCCATATACTTTATTAGAAAACATAACTGTCATTCATACTCTGTCATTCATACTTCGGTTTTTGCTAAATAAAGTCTATTAAATTCGGGCTATCTATTATTATGAATACTACAGGCTAGATTAACCTTTTCGCGCTAAAGTGCAGAGAAGGGGTTCTAGACTTCTAGTACTGTAAAAAGGGCTAGACCTATCTAGCCCGAAAAGGGCTAAGGTGGCAACACTGGACGTCAGTCAGTTGATGTTTATAATATTCACCAAAAGGCAGGCAAAGATTGAGCCATACAGCCTAGAGACGTCAGTCAGACAGACAGACAGGTTTTTTTTTATAATTATGGTTTCAAAGTCCTTTTGTCGCATACATTTTATTTATAATATCACTTTCATATAGTCCGCACATTAAGTTTCACAAAGTACGCATGATCAGTCACCGTCCAGCTCGTCCAGTCATGTTTTAGTTAAAAGGTGGTCATTGTACTAAGATTTACCACGGACTTGACGGGCCAGTTGGCGCAGGTGGTTAAGGTTCACCTTACGCGCCGCAGGTCGTGGGTTCGATTCCCACACAGGACATGCATTTGTGTGCATGAACATGTCTGTATGTCCTGAGTCTGGGTGTAATTATGTATATTAAGTATGTATTTACAAACAAAAAGTAGTATATGTATTATATCAGTTATCTGGTTTCCATAGTACAAGCTTTGCTTAGTTTGGGATCAGATGACCGTGTGTGACGAATGTCTCACGATATATATTTTTATTTACTTTTTGAGACAACTTATAAAGTCACGATACACATAATTCATTTCATTAACCTTCACTGGTGCACATAGATTGATCTTTATTGGATAAAATACCACCGATAATATGCAATAAAACTCAAAATACACGAATTTATGAAATTAAAAATGAGAATGACACGTCACTTTGCAAGTTTCCGCCATGGATTTAATCCGCCAAAAAGTCCACAGACAGACAAGGTCACAGCAGGGCTGCCCGGTGAAAATTTGCCACAATTGTACCACCAAGCGTACCACCAACGTACAATTGCAATCCACCATACATTATTAAATGAAACAGAAATCCCAAGTGCGTAGATACTATAAAAATTTACTGGTAATGATGTAACTCAAGACTATTCTTTATTTTCCCCATAGAAATCCCTAACATTCATTTTCGTCTTGTCTTATAACTGGCTTTTTTCTTCTTGTATGAGTTCCATATGAGTAGTACTTAGGTAAAAATATATAATAAGATCCTAATAAATTAGTGAATTTCCTCTTGAGAGATGAATAGTTAGGATTATTTTTCTAATATTATTTTTTTATTACTAATGACCTATACATTCATCTCTCAAGAGGAAATTCAGTAATTTATTAGGACCTTATATTTTTTTTAATTAAAAGTTAGCATTCTTACTAAGGGGCTGGCAGGAATTATTCGGAACGTACGGGTATTTCCCGCGCTGTGTGACAGAATATATAAGCTTAGCAATGTTAAAAATATCGTTTACCGCGGAACTTCTGGTTCCGTCTAAAATTAAATGTTTTCCGTAAGCTTTTGCGGTTTTGTTTTTCTGTATTTACACTGAATTACAGATGAATATTATAATAGTAGTATAGTTTCCGCCCCATGATTTCACCCACGTTTTGAGGGACCTATTGTTTTCCCGGGATAATAAGATTTTCTTAAAAAATATCATTTTGAATATAGCTTTTTGTTGACTTGCATTATCTTCCAATATACAAAAAAATAATGTATACCAAATATCAAGTCAATCCGACCACTGGAGGTGGGTAAAATTCGACGTGCCAGATTCCACCCCAAGAAACATAGTTACACATATACATAGCAAGTTAATGCTATGTATGTAATGCTTTTCATACAAATCCGTTCAGACTTTGATACGTGATAAGACCATACAAATGGTAATGGTATCAGTATGGTCCTTGTGTGTGTAAATGGTCCTTATGTGTATTTTGTGCGTTGTGGTGGAAATAAAATAATCTTCTTTCTTTTCTTTAAAATATTCTATCATCCAAACTTCCAATGCTATATATATTTTGTGAGATGTAAGTAATCTTCATAACACAGGCGCTGCTCGATAGTAATAAAGTCTACAAACTTGCTAGGCGAGATTCCAAATTAAAAATGAATTCACTCGTGAATTTTCAAAGTAAACTTGAATAGCGATTAGTTTGATTTTGACTTTAGTGTAAACGTACAGACGTAATTAATTATGCATAAAAAACACAAATTAAGGATTGCACTGGCTGTTCTAAATTGTGAGCTGATTCCTCAATTTCCTCATTCTCCAGTAGTGCAATTCTGTTCTTTTTTGACAGCTGACGACGACGACGTCCGTCGTCGCGGTCTATTCTCTATACATTCATAGTGCGGTGCTACATTTTTCAATTGGTCAATTAATTAATGTTTAATTTTAGGAAGCTCCTATTAAGGTCGTATTATGTATCCATTATAAAAAAAAGCTGTCACTTTGTGGATCACTTTCATTTATGATAGTTTCTGTGTAATGTTATGATATATGAAGTAAGTATGTTTTATTACAAATTATTTATTATAAATCCAAGACTGTTCTTTGTCGAAATCAGTCAAAAACAAAGGCCCAGTTCAGCAGAGGACATCTCGTGACAGAATATGATGATGATACTAATTTTATAGTGGTTACAGAGTTGGTATACATATTTCAGATATCTGCAGCTCGGATAAGTCATATTATGGCCATCCTTAAATCAGCCAATGATGAAGATATCTTGGAAAAACGTCGTCAAGCTCAACAGTTGAGACTTTTGGCGAGTAATTCTTTAACTATTCTTGTTGAAATAAACATTGATTAAATTGTGCACAGCACTACAAAGTCAATGCATTTTTATTTACTGGAAATGCTAATATTCTTCCAAATTCTATATAGAAGTCTTTGATAACTGGCTTATTTTTATTATTCCTTATAAAAATATACCTCGTCAATTTAGTAGTATGTACTTACATACGAGTATGTTATTAAACATTATTCGTGAAAAAATGTTAATTGTTTCAATATTTTCAAAATATGGGCGCTATATCTAGCTTTCTTTTTGTGAAGTTTAAGTCGTAATATTAAGATAAAGTTAAACCAATGAATAGCCTTCATATTAAACCTTTAAAATTGGTATATTCAGTACATTAAAGTTTTACTAAAATATGAAATAAAATTAGCCTTTATCTAGTTTCCATATCATAAGTTTGCTTAGCATGGGATTACGACTCAGATCATTAAAATAAATGAAATCCACTCGCAGAGCGCAGTTGATGTTTACAATACACCTTCCAGCCCATTTTAATTCTTTTGACCTATTCAAGTATTCAATTGTTTCGACATGCAATAGTCCGGGAGGTACTGATGCATTTTAGGTAGTATTAATATGCCGATCGATGGCCATCTTTTTCAATAGATCTTGAATGACTAATATGTGAACCACGCATCAGCGATGCACCCGCGGTGGGTTTAGGATTGGAAGGTTACGGCAGGGGTAAACTTTTTTTTTACAAATTCATGCGAGCAGCTGACGCGTGTTCCCCCCTCCACCATGCAGCAGACGATTTTTTTCAGCTCAGTATTATGTCAAATACTTATGAAACAAGTTTGAGCCGGCGTACTATGTCTTTTTTTTTACAGGGAGTGGCTGATGACGGATGTAGAAGACTTGAGCACTTACTTGAGCAGACGGTCGGTTCACTTATTAGTCATATAAGATCAACTATACATTTCAACGTTAGCCGGCTTACTATGACTTTTGTGTTTGCAACGCTACCTCCCGGACTAACCGTCACAACGGAGTCGTCGTCGGTTGCTGTCAAAAACGTTTCAGAATACCAAAGCAGATCTGCTTGTGCTACTATCTAGAAAGCATCCGTAAGTAACGTAGGTACTACAAGTACAATCCCGCAGAGAATTTTCGGAAGACCCATAATACCTAATAAAAATTTCTGAAAGGGGATTCCAAATTCAAATAGGTTAGTGCCCCATTTATTGCATTGGCAGCACTTTTAAAAATAAATCATTTTTGTCTATGTTGAAATTCTTGAAGGTGATTGGCCAGTAGATTCTGTGTGAACATTCGTTCTCGCTCCGAAAACGCCAAATACGCTTTCAAACCAAAATGGAGGATTTGTCGGTCGAGGTGTACGGTGAAAATGGTGCTTATTATAAGGTTTGTAAATTGTGAAGTACGCTAAGATTCCATTCAATAAACGTTATTTTAATTAGTGAAATGTTTTTATAGTTATTTCCATCCATCAGTACCGAGTTTGATATCATACTTACAAAAATATTTTTCCGGGAAGATCATCACGGCTGGAATGGACGCCATGTCCGCCTGACAGGGCGTGATTTTTCCATGTGTTGTAATAATTATGTCGCTTTCAGTATTTTTAGCAGCGATTGCGGCATAAAGAAAACGGTGTGGCATGTGCCACATTTTTACATTTGCGCATTTTAACGTATATGACCTAAATAACTTATTTCTAGCGCATTACCAAGTTGGAATATAGTCAGGATGTTCTAAAAATCTCTTTAT
The DNA here is from genome assembly GCA_951394255.1 of Polyploca ridens. Classification (NCBI taxonomy): domain Eukaryota; kingdom Metazoa; phylum Arthropoda; class Insecta; order Lepidoptera; family Drepanidae; genus Polyploca; species Polyploca ridens. The sequence continues at coordinate 15,801,524 of OX596255.1, read as the reverse complement.
TTTTAGGCCATTGTCACCGACGTGCTCGACAACGAGGTTCTCGTAGCCTTTGAAAATGAGTAAGTCGCATATTTTGGTGAAAAAAAATATTATTTTTTTGTCGTGCATTATATTTATTTACATATCCAATTTATCATTTTAGCTGGCAACCGGAGTCGAAGTTCCCTTTCTCTCAAGTTTTCCTACCACCTAAAGACACTGGAAAACACACAGACTTTGTGGAAAACCAGGAGGTGGAAGTATATGCAAGATCCAATGAGAAAGAAGCATGTGGGTGGTGGACAGCAAATATAAAGGTATTGAATTACACATATCATATAACATAATAAACTTTCTAGATCTGGGGAGCCCACTGCCTGAATATTATTTTATGTTATTATGTAGTGTTTATGTATGTATCATTGGTATTGTTAGACCCTGTATCTAGATTGCAAACCTGTATTGAGTGACCCTCCTTGCTTATTGATTATAGCCAGGTGCTACTTAGCATAATGCTGCTGCTAAGAAATGCCTGTTAGATACAGTTTGGCACAGCTGCCCCAAATTTAATGTATGGAATTGTTATTGGAAGGATGTTCAACTGTTTACCCTTTGTTCTCAATTGAATCCATAGATAATTTTAGCATCCAATTCAAAAAATGTAGAAGATTCTAAAGTTATTCAAAACAATGTTTGTTGAATGTTATCAAACCAAAATAATTAGCCAAAGTTGTTTATTAAATAAATAGTTCTATTTATAGCACTGAACTTCATTGTTTACTTGAAATTCAATTTGAACTGAAGTTTTGATTCATTTTATATTGGGTTTGTTTTTATAATCATACATTTCAATTACATACATTATCTTATATTATTTATATGACATCTTTAGTCTGTGAAATTGAGTTTGGTCACAGTTTCTACCTCTTCTAGACCAAAATTATCAATATGATCAGCTGATACGAAATTAACATAAGTAAACAATACTTATTTCTATTTTTCTTTACAATTCAAAGTCAATGTCACTCACTAAAAATGAACTTACCGAGGTAAATTTCTTATTTACCTATGTTATTTTTGGAAAACTATTATAGGCTGTGCATATTATTAATTTTTAATTCATTGTTCACTTGTATTGCTGTTGGTTTACCAAATAAATAATATCATACAATTTCCAGTATTTGACGTATGCAACAACTAAGTCCTACGTCATATTACAACAAACATCTTTAAATTACAGATGATGAGGGGTGACTTCCTGGTGATAGAGTATCTAGAGTGGGACAACTGCTACACAGAAATAGTGCCGAAGGACCGACTCCGAGTGAAGACACCCAAAACTCCCATTGACAAGACTACCTTTAACAAGTTTGAAATCACCGTGCCCGATGATCTTAAAGACTAGTGAGTACTATTTTTTTTATTCCACTATGGTGGCAAACAAGCATACAACCTGCCTGATGGTAAGCAGTTACCGTAGCTTATGGACGCTTGCAACACCAGGAGTATCACTCGAGCGTTGCCGACCCTGAAGAAATCTCTATTTTTATTTGATTATAAAAATACTAGCTGTCCCCCATGGGTACCTGCATTCCCAGGATAAAAACCACAGGCTATCTGCATGCTAAATTTCATGATGATCTGTTGAGTAGTTTAGGTGTGAAGGCGTAACAAACAAACAAACTCACATTCGCATTTATAATATTAGTTAGGATTATGAACATCACAGCATTTTTTTTACTGTCTATAGTCCTGTGTTTGTCCACAATCTCACCATGGTAAGTGATTATGTGGCCGAAGGTGGTAAGCACATAGAGCCTATAAGAAACTGGCTCTCAAGTGCAGCTGTCAGAACACACTTATAGGTGCTTGGTGACAGACATTCACTTGAGGGTGGTAGCCAGCCAGATGCCGACTACAAAGTGCCGTACCACCATTCTATGGTTTTCTCACAATGTTTTCCTTCACCAAATGCTCGAGCTCATTGTAGGATTGGAACCCACGACCTTTGTCTCGATATCCAACGTCACTATGTAGGTAGCTTTGACCTTCATAAGTGCCCTACTAGGGCCTAAATTGAATAAATGGCTTTGACTTTGACTTTGACTTTGACTATCACTGAGCTATCATCGCCTTAGAAATATGAAAAATTCTAAAATTCAAAATCATTTATTCAAATAGACCTTCACAGGCACTTATGAAAAGTCTGACTAATAGTCTAATACCGGTTCGGAAGGTTGTATTTGCTGAGAAGGTGTTTTCTTTACAAACCATTGATAAGTCAAGTGCTTTGGAGATTTCTGGTAGTAACAACATTGTTACTTTCAGTGATAAGAGTTGTCAATGGTAACAAAGGATTTGCATGTCAACTCAACAGGTTTCACTCAATGAAACTGATTGGTTTTATTTATCAAATGTATCTAGACTAGATACTATTCAATCATACATAATACTGATAAGGTATTTGACGTTAAATTTAATAACTAAGTTACTGAGGAAGTAGGTAGGTGCGGAAAGGGGACCATCAGAATATGTGGATGTTAAAGTTTGGATTGGAATTGAATATATTTATTTTATATTACTCTTTATGGACAGCCAGTATTTGTAATATTAGAAGTATTACCCAAAAGCAAATAATGGTACCGATTCTGTTGCAAATCGCACTAAACAAATTTTAGTCACATCACATCTCTTTCTTACAAACATTATTGAAAAAGGATAGAACATATTTAAAGCTGTAACATTAGTCTTTGCCGTCTTCATTTGCGGGTGTTTAGACGTAACCGCGATAGAATTTATATTGAAAACAAGCATTGGACTAATTTGACAGGACTACACTTCTTACATCCTTTTCTTATGTTCTTTGTTAAAAAGAGACATAGTGAGATTAAAATTGGCTCAGGGCTAATGTTTACAAACAGGAAATGCACATGTTAGGCATTACAATATGATGTATTTAGGTAATTTAAAAAAATAAACCAGAGAGACTAATATAAACTTAATAATAAATAAATACAGAATTTACAAACATATGTAATTATAATGGTTGGGATTGACATCTTTACATCATTTGATAAAGGTAAAATCAGATAAAGCCGCCTATTTTCAATGAGTTAGTGAAGTGAAGTTCAGAGCTGTTTTAGTTGAGCTAGAACAGATTTTATAACCTACCTATCTTGTACCTTGTTTGAGCCCTGGATTTTCAAACAAAATACTTCATGATTTAATTTGCTGCTAAAAGATTTATTAGGTAAAGACCTAAATTCCAGCTCCTAGATTCAAAGCAAACATCATTATGTACTTAAAACTTGAGTTGATATCAGGTTGACTCATACAATTGAGCTAAAATTATAACTAGGTTCATTGAAATTGAAAATTGCATCAGCACTGATTTATAAAGACATTCTATTTTTACCTTATTAACCACCTAAAAAAATAAGGTGGAGGTTTTATGTTCGACGCGTTTGTTTTTTTAATTATATATTGGTCTGATTTTTTACCACAATCTCACCATATGTCATTATGATGTGGCCGAATTTGGTAAGCACACAAACCCTAGAAGGAACTGGCTCTCAAGTGCATCTGTCGGAACACACTGATAGACAATTATCTTAAGTCTTCAAAAGTACATAACAGTTAGAAACAAAGCATACATAATGATTGAGACATTTCTATGATTGCTCTAAATACCTCGCCGTACAGTCGCCATCAGATATATCGCAACACACAAGCTGTTTTTCAAAAAAGTCTATACAGTACAAGTTCCATTAATATCTGAACATCTATTTCGTCATAAATATCAGAGCAGCTGATTTTCAATAATTTCTTTACACACAACCAACCAAAAATCTCAACATCTATAAAGTCAAATGTATCTAAGTATAGATTTTTTGAAAAATAATATGCTCTGATATATTTGAACAGGTTATATGTTGCGATATATACAGGGTGTTGTTTTGGTAGGCGACAAGCGACCCTGGAGCGGTAGTACAAAATATATATTCCCCAAAAATGGTAAGTCCATTTTTGGGGAATATATATTTCATTGTCCATTCCATTAAATACTGTAAATATGTTGAGAAATACCTTATTCAATTTGAAATAAAATTACCGCAAAGTATGGTTACTAGGCACGTGCACAGACTAGAGCTAGGCGCAAGCCGCCATCGCCCCACCCCTTTACTCCCTCGTACTCCCGTTGAGTATTATCTCTACACTTTAGCTTATTACATAATTTTCAAAAAAATTTTTTTTTATTTTTATTATTAAAAAAAAATTAAGTATTTTTTTTATATTTTTTTTAGCACCAGTATCATTTGTATTATCGACCCTAAGGCGCTCGTCGCTGACCAAAACAACGACCTGTATATCTGATTGCGACTGTACATCTGCGAATTTCAGTATACATTTTCGCTTTTATTATTAGTAGGAAGGGATAATTACAATGTTATTCAATTAATATTATAGTGAATGAATGCTTCACTTGGGGTGACCTTCTATGCAGGTATTTGTACAAGTGTCGAGCACGAAACAAATGAAGCATGAATGAATTTACATAAAACTGCTTATGTTATAAAGTAATTATTAGATTCTGTCATCCATAAACCAAACTAATAAATATAAATGTTAAATATAGGTTTGGCTTTGAGAGGGACATAGTACTACTTTTTATAGTTTTTATACCAGGAAAGTGGGTTACACTGCGGGGGAAATCTATATTAAAGCTAAATGGTAAATTACTGTATGTACCAACTAACCTAACCTGAATAAATTACTTTTTGATTTTGAGCGAATTTAATCCTATGCTATTTATCCCTTGACATAAAAAAAGGCTATTTAAAATCTCATCAGATTTTGTTGGAGAACGATTTGTAGCCACATGCCATTTACCCACACTTTAATTACCCTCAGTAAAATATCAAAAGTTTGCTTAAGGCGGCCCTCTGTGGCTGGCGCAACTTCAACGCAAGCATAGGCTAAAAGCTTGTTGTTTCATCCAACGTAATGTTTGACTGCGAAAAAAGAGAGACAGCATCAGAGCCGTCGGTTATCAGTCGGTAAATTCCGCTGTCGGCATACTCGCGGCCGCTTCGCTAGGTCATCATTAATGATTTCGCATATCATAAAACTTGTTCCAGGCGTGTACTTCTTGTGAAAAAATCTTACAAGTTTGTGAAAAAAAAGTTAGTTATTTAGAATCTCCAATACATTTGCAAGCCTGGTATCTAAATGTTTTCTTTACTTTTAAAATTTATAGGTACATTAGATATGGCCAAAGTTCAGGTAAAATTTGAGCAAAAACGCTGTTTTTCGGAGGCTTTTACTGAATTTGTTTCACACTTTTTTTTAATTTCGCCTCGTTACACGGCTAGATATAGTGCACAAGATACTAATTTGTTCAAAACATCTAACGAAAAATGTTTAACAACGCAATAATAAGTACAGAGGTTTTGTATGAAATGTATGGCGAATTGAGTGCTCTTAATTGCGCATCTATCTTGCGGTACCCTAATTTATAGCACTTAACGACTAATAGACGCCATTTTACTTTACTGATCATACGATCATAATGTCGCGTGCGGATTATATAATTACAGGCAATGCAGCAATGCACTGCAATACCACTGGCTGGCACATAAATTCCTTAATTTTATTATATTATACCTAACAATGTTTGTGAATAACGTATAATTGATAGAATTTAGGAAGAATTCCTAGTATTCATGCAATACAATTTTACATTAACATGCGCGCCGCACTTTCACACGTCTTTCAGATTGATTTAATAAAGTTAAAGTGTCTTTTACCCGTTGGCTCGCAGATGAGACGCGCGTTCCATGAAAACAAAAAAGGAATTACAGGACTGCGAGTCACCTGATTAAGTTAATATGTGTGATTGAATAGGAAGTTACATCATCCCAGGCTACTAATCCCGGGAACGCGGGTGTAACCGCGGGGACATCTAGTTTATGTTATGCTTAAAATCGAATTGAAGACTGATGTTGATTAATATTGTTTACATTTGAGCTAAAAATATGCTAAATATAATCATGTTCTAAAAAGTTGCTAATTCATAGGAAGCTAGCAAATTATTATTAATCGGAAATATACGGCGACCTAGACCTTGATTTCACCACGCAAAAAAAAATAGGACCGAAAAAAATACAATCATTTTGTTAAGAAATAATAACGCCTGTGATAAATTTAATAGCAGCTTTCTACGCATGCGTAGTTGCAGTCTTTTGTTAGGCGAACTAATACAATGATTTTGTACCTACCATCATAAACCCTTGACTTGCGGTTAAAAAATAACAATAGATTTCTATTGTTTTCCTTGCCCGCGCGGATCGTCAAACAGTCAAAGGATGACTTTAAAATATTGTTAGTCATTCTGTCTATTCTGTTCTAACGTTCAACAAGAAAATACACTTTTTTATTCATTTTATTTTACTGTATTTTGAATTTCCAAATTCATATCTTCTTCATTAACACATTTCATTTGATTATTTCTGTTTTAATTTTTGAAAAGTTGAGGTCGTTGTCGCGTGTGCACCCGCCTGGTCATTATACAAATCCATTAAAATGTTTTACCATACACTTGTGAAAGAAAAGGGCAATACTTATGTGCTTCATAAAATTTTAAAGAAATTCTTGGATCCACGGAATATGGCAAGGGCTTACGCCTGTAAGTATCGGATGTTTTTTCCCCATACTATTTTGGAAAACATTCCAAATAGGGCAAGATCCCAGGGCCGCCAGACTGATTTTATTTTCTGATGGACAAAATGTGTAGAATTGGGTAGTGTAAACGTGCACATACTTGCTAGCTTGGCTCGTCGGCCAATTTATAAGTACCAAGTATGAAAGTTATTAAAAGAATTATGTACTTTTCTTAAATAAAGTTGGTAACCATTTGATGATTACAAAATCTGGAAACATCCTTACGGCCAGCCTATTGGAAAGGGGTTACCGTAGCCGTAGGTATGGACTATGGACGCTTGCAACGTTACTCACCCTTTCCTCCTCCCCAATGAGGTACATCATCACTTGGCTGTGAACCCATCCGCGCGGGCCAGGATAGCAATAGAAATCAATTATTATTTTTTAACCGCAAGGGGTGCGGCTCCTTGGGCGAAAAAACTTTCTTTCTTAGCTCATCTCAATTTGTAGAAAAGTTCATGATGTGGTGTTTTATAAATTTGTTTGTTTGCAGCGCGAAGGTTGAGAACGCTCACAAGGAGTTCCAGAAGGCGATCGGTGCGGCGCTAGTGTGGTACGTGCCGGAGCGCGGCGTGCTGTGCGTCATCTCGCGCTGCGACTCCAGCCCCAAGCGCGCGCTCATGTTGCAGGAGATGCACTTCAGGTACATATACATATACATATACACAAGGAGTTCCAGAAGGCGATCGGTGCGGCGCTAGTGTGGTACGTGCCGGAGCGCGGCGTGCTGTGCGTCATCTCGCGCTGCGACTCCAGCCCCAAGCGCGCGCTCATGTTGCAGGAGATGCACTTCAGGTACATATACATATACATATACACAAGGAGTTCCAGAAGGCGATCGGTGCGGCGCTAGTGTGGTACGTGCCGGAGCGCGGCGTGCTGTGCGTCATCTCGCGCTGCGACTCCAGCCCCAAGCGCGCGCTCATGTTGCAGGAGATGCACTTCAGGTACATATACATATACACAAGGAGTTCCAGAAGGCGATCGGTGCGGCGCTAGTGTGGTACGTGCCGGAGCGCGGCGTGCTGTGCGTCATCTCGCGCTGCGACTCCAGCCCCAAGCGCGCGCTCATGTTGCAGGAGATGCACTTCAGGTACATATACATATACACAAGGAGTTCCAGAAGGCGATCGGTGCGGCGCTAGTGTGGTACGTGCCGGAGCGCGGCGTGCTGTGCGTCATCTCGCGCTGCGACTCCAGCCCCAAGCGCGCGCTCATGTTGCAGGAGATGCACTTCAGGTACATATACATATACATATACACAAGGAGTTCCAGAAGGCGGTCGGTGCGGCGCTAGTGTGGTACGTGCTACACATCAGGTTATCAGGGCAACATCTCTTCTTAACCACCCACTCAACATTCTTTTGTCGGATGGGGTCTAATATCCACCCTTACACTAGACTAGTTTCACCAGGGCAAGGCTGGTCATACTTAAATCGACCGATGACCCAACGTGACCGATTTTATTTGTGTAGTTTTCAGCCTCAAATACTGATGCATTCGTATGAAATAATGGTACTACTTCTGTCGAATATTGCACGAAAACCTCTCACATCTCGTTCTTATTTGAAACTATCTTATAAGTATGAATGCCACTGTCGTTTACGCCAAATAGGCATAATATGCAGGAAACATATAAAGCAAATAAATAATTTGAATTTGAAAATAATCGTGACCATTTTGGTGACGTCTAAATTCACGTTGAAACTACTAAATTTCATATATCCTTTTCTTGTTTTGTAATAAAAAGGTGAACTTAATGAGACTATTCGTTTAGTTTGAAAATCACTATTATTTATCATTGGCGTGTTAAAAAGAAATTCAAAAATACGCCAAACCAAAACACAAAAATATTTTCAGTTCAATAGTTTCTGTGGAATAATAAAATAGTAACTATTATGTTTTACCCAATAAATAAATTGCTTGAACAGCCTTGCCTTTGATGTAGTTTTTATCTATGATTGATTTATTACTGAAGATTGTGACTAACTAGTATTTAGACTCTAGCTAGTACGACACAGCGTCCTACGACGCTCACGAAAATATTCTGTTATTCTAGTAATTGGTTTCGTTTGAGTAACTACGTGTGAAGGGGTTTCCTTACTTTCTCCATTATAATTATATCACATCGAACTTGACAGAATGTTGCTCGACCGGACAGAGAATTTGTCATGCATGTCACGTCACCTTACGTAATTATGCGTAACATTGTTGCAATCACTGAATCAACTGATAGGCGGCAGTCTACAAGACAACACCCGTCAGGTCTGCTCTATTTGGCGTAAAGAAATTATATAATATCCCTAAAAATGCTAAATATTGCATCTATATTAGTGCATTAGAGTATTAGTTTGACTATTCATAAGTGCCTGTGAAGGCCTATTTGAATGAATAAATTATTTCATTTCATTTCATATACTTGTCTAGAAATAGTCTGGTATGAATATGGGGTTGAATTTTATTTAGAAATTGTATAATTTTGGAAAAGAATAATAGCCAATATAGTCGGTTTGTCCAAACTATCATCCCCTTATGGTATGATGTTATATCTATTATAGAATAAGAAATAAATCAAGACTCGAGAATACATCACGGTTAGGCATAAAGTATTGGCGGGGGTTGCTTTTGCTATTTGATCTAGTAATTTTAAGGGAGTGACCTCTGAGATTCTAGTTTTTGTTCATGGTATATAATGTGTTAATGGAAAATAAATCTTAATTTGGTAGCATCAGCCTGCTATGTTACATACATAAGCCTTCAACCATAAACAAGCTGTCTAACACAAACATATTGTAATTCCTGAGATGAGCGTTCAAACAAACTCTACAGCTTAATTGACCAACCGAGCGCGAAGTTTTTTTCTTATACCACATAGTCTGATGGCAAGCTGTTACCGTAGCCATATGGACGCTTGCAACACACGAGGCATCACTCACGCATTGCCGACCCTTCCCCCCTCCCCAATGAGCTCTGGCGACCGTACTCACGTGCAGGAACACAACAAAGATTTTTGTTATTTGGCTGCGGTATTTTGTAAGGTACTTCCCCAGACGAGCTGCTCTTTGAGCGAATAAACGCTATGCTCTACCTCTCTAAAACTCTCTAGTCTCCGTTTCAGCTTGGCCAAAAATGCTTTCGTATGTCCGGTTGTTCTCCTCTACATTTCGCATTTCGCAACCGATTCTCGTGAAATTTTGTGAGAAGTTTCGGTAATTATACAAGAGAATTCCATGTAACTATCGAGACTCGCGAGATCTACAGCTCACACCAACTAGTAATATTAGTATAGATAGGTATATTTACTGTAATACCGGCCGCAGGTCACTTGCAACTAATCTAAGATATAACTAGCATATAGTACCAACACCAGACACGCCGACAAAATCTTCCATTCATCCTCAATCAAATCACAATGTGGACTGGCATTCAAGAGAGCACTAAGCGCGGAGTACGAACGCTTATCTCATACACTAAGGACACAAAATTAGTTCTTTGTGTGTTTCAATCTCAAGAAAAAGTTTTGATTGATTTTCTATATTATAATATATATGTTATAAGCCAGTCTCTACTTTATTCCCAGCACAGTAAAAGTCTCATTTGCTAAGTAACATTTGAGACTCTTGTTTGTTTCGGCGGCCGACTCACTGCCTTACAAACTAAGTGCTAACATTAAATGAAAGCTTCAGGGCCAACGGCAGATAGACTCCTGTCGAGATGGTAGTATCAAGCTTCCGACATTCCTATTATGAATGATTTTAACTACTTGTAAAAAAAATATTAGGTTAATAATACGTTGTTTTCATTGCAGGAACCTAACTCAGAAGCTGTTATTGCTGAAAAAGACTGAAGAGGCAGCAAGACAGTTGGAATCTACAAAAATACACAATCAGGGCGGGTGAGTGTCTTTTTAATTTTCTATTTTATCTTAAGTGATTTTTGAGTCTGTGGTGTGTTTTTTTATGTTCACACTATTAAATGTATACTAGCTATACATTTAATAGCAGCAATTACATAAAAGCAAAATAAAATGTCAGAAGTGTTTTGAGGATGAAAAACTTGTTACTTGCGAATTGCAGAAAGTCTATAGGGGATGTGGGTGGTAAATTATAATTCGAAATAGCCTGACAGTTAGATTATCAAAAAATATTGGACACGTGTTTTTTGCTTTATCAAATCAATAAATATTGACTAAGATGAAGCGCGTCATAATTCGGTAGTGGGGGCTCGACTCGGCTCGACGGCTGTACCACGGTGTGACGTCACGCGGAACTTCAACACCATATCTTCGTAATTTATTATTTGATTGACAAAAGAAAAAATACGTGTCTAATATTTTTTTGATAATGTAAATGACGGACCAAATATAATGTTTCTGGGTACTTATTGCGTGGACTAGCTTATTGTGAGGACAACATATTTCTTTTGCAAACATTTGAGGTTTGAATTGAAATTTCTCTTCGTTGTGAAGGCTAGCTTATATGGCGGGTTCTTGTATGAGATGATGATGGTGTATAATGTTGTCAAGACGTGGCTTGGTTGGCTATCAGCTATTCTATCAGCCTACGACCGGAGCATTCAAAGTAGTAAATAATGCAGTTGAAGAAAATGAAAATTATGACTGTCTTCCATAAAGTTTATTGTGTAAAAATGACAAAGAAAATATGATATAAAACACTTTTATAGATATTATTGACAGAACATTTGGGACACAGGGATGTGTTGATAGGAAACCAAGGAACTTACTCCAGCTGGGTTCTAGTATGTTAAATCTTTATAAGTGCACTGTACAAGGCAAGTTCGCATCGTTACAATGTGATGTAATTAATGTGTTGTGTTGTGTTGTAGTTACACGGAGGAGTTCAGCGTGCGCGAGGAGCTGATGGGGCTGGCCATCGGCACGCACGGCGCCAACATCCAGCAGGCGCGCAAGGTGCCCGGCGTCACCAACATCGAGCTGGAGGAGCTCTCCTGCACCTTCAAGATCTGCGGAGAGGTACCAGCACCGCACCACACCATACCATACCATACCATACATCGGCGCACATATCAATAAAAAAAAAAATAATTAGTCCGTCAGTTAGATTATCAAAATTGTTCGACACGTATTTTTTGCTTTAACAAATCATTAAAGATTAACAAAGATATCAGCAATGTTTGGGAGTGAGGCTCGTGACGTCACTTTTGACAGCGCAAAAAACTGTTTTCTTTAAAAAAGTGTATGTAATAGCTATTTACAAATCTTTAGTGTGTTTAGTCAATGAAAAAGTTTTAGAATAGAGATAAAAATAAATTCTATTTTAATAATAATTTTTCTACAATGGTAACCTTTGTTTACTTTTTGGGACTGAAATTAAAAATTCTACTTTAGTCGATTATAAACATTTTGTCGAGAGTATTGTTCTCACTACAAATCAAGTTGTGATATATTCTGATCCGTCAGATTAACAATGTTTTAGGTCAATCCGCTCGCGTATCACAAACAAGCAAGTCAATTATTAATACATATGTACAAAATTGTTCTCTACCGGCATCAGGAACTGAGTCCTAGTTACCGTTGGTCAAGGATCCAGGGAGAGAAACTTCTTCCTTCCGAATCCGAGCCTTTATGCAGCTGCGTAAGGCTGCGTAACTTACGGTGTTTTAATTGTTTGATATAGTCGACGGAAGCGGTGAAGGGAGCTCGCGCGCTGCTCGAGTACGCGGAGGAATCGATCCGGGTGCCGCGCGCGCTGGTCGGGAAGGTGATCGGGAAGAACGGGAAGGTGATCCAGGAGATCGTCGACAAGAGCGGCGTCGTGCGCGTACGTACACACACACTTGAACAACAACAACAGCAACTACAGCTACAGCAGCAGCAGCACCAGCGAGACCAGGTTGATCCACGTTTCAACCTCTCAATACCTACTATTAGTTACTTGCAGGTTGCTCTTCGTGTGAGCGGTCCGGTGCGGTGTCGCGGCTGTGATGGCGTTTTGATTGGGCTTTTAGAGGTTCACCAGCGATTTCATTGTACAAGCGAATTCATCAATTCGAATTAATTATTCGTGATTGTGTATTAAAATCTTTTAGTTAGTCCCGATTTGAAATAAATTATTCAGAGTATTTTCATTCTTATTAAAAAATGTAGTTTTAAGCATGTTTTATAAAACCGTTGTTATATGATGCTAGAAAGTAACGGATATATTTAAAATCGACTTGTTTTAAACTATCTTTTGCAATTGGACTTGAAAATTTGAATTTGGCATTGACATAATAAATTCAAGTGCAAATTATTTAAAGAACAGACTTTTCCAGTGTTCCGTTGCACACTTTCCGTATTTAGACAGTCGTAAAAGAAGACAAAGATCTAAATAGGCATAATCTTGTGAAGAAAATGTCGCTTTGATCGATAAAACCCCAGTCACTACGTCGTCACTTGAGAAAGTTAGTACGTGTGGCTCGCAGTTTTAAACTATGGATGGAACATTAACGCTGGAGACCTAATATGCTTTGTTGGAGTACCATTAACTGCTTACCACTACTACCAGTCCCATTTGTTACAGTCCACTCAAATGATCTTAATCTCATTATGTATGTGATCTGAGTGACGAAAGTCCTGCAAAATGTTGCTTATTTGGAAACTGTCACTTGTAAAGATTACATTTTGTTTAAAAAAAAATTGCAAAAATTTTGTATTCTGATCTTCATTATGATGATCGATCATTTTGCCTTTACATTTGATTATGTAAAGGAAACTAGTAAATCACTATGGATAGTGTGAGTGACTAGTCATCAATTCAGATTAAACCAATAACGTTCAGTAATTAGATAGTTATTATATCCAACAGAACTTTGGATGTGCTCATTGTGTGTAACTTGTTATCCACAAGTATTTGAGCCTGGCCATCATGTTAATTATTGGATATTAATTGACCTATCTAAACGTTCGGCTGATCGTTATAGATTTAATTTGAACTGAGGATTGGGTACTACGTATCTTTTAAAAGTGGTCAGTCCCCACTCTGGAATATTAATTAACGTTTTTATTTATTACGAAAAGCGCCTATGAGAAGTAATTATGATGTGCGCCTGAGGCGGCAATTGACTCCCATCAGGTGGACCGACGATTTGGTCAAAATCGCTGGGCGCCCAAAGCGGCCCAAAACCGTTCGAAGAGGAAGTTAATGGGGGATGTTCAGCAGTGGATATTTCTAGGCTGATATGATGATGCAAAACAATTGGTTCCTTGATTAAAAATTACCGTTATTTATTGATGATATGGTTTGAAATAGTCCATTGCCATACATAAGTCTCATGCGCAAATAAAAAAAAAACGCCCAATAGGCGCTTGAAGTTCATGTAATAACATAAAAGAAAAATTGTATGTTTATTCTGTTGGCATACATTTGGGCAACGTTTTGTAGTCGGATCACATGCCAGGGCAGGCAGGCAGGTAGGGCAGGTAGGCAGGCAGGGCCCTGTCAGATGTTGAGGTGGCGGGTACTGGTGTTGTGCTGCAGGTGAAGGTGGAGGGCGACAACGAGCCGCAGCCGTCGGCGCCGCGCGAGGAGGGCCTCGTGCCCTTCGTGTTCGTGGGCACGCGCGACAACATCGCCAACGCCAAGGTGCTCGTCGAGTACCACGTCGCACACCTCAAGGTAATCCCCTCCCACGCTCCCTTTGTAATGTTACATTCAATTAGCTGCCGGAACGCGAAGCGATTAGAAGAATTCATCAATATGAACAACTAAGGGAACAACCGGTCATAAAGATTGTATTGACTATAATGTATGTAGGCCGTCGTGAATGTGGTTGATAATCTGTAATTTTCGAGAATATCACCAAACCATTTCAAAAAGTATGTTGACAATTTCTGCATTAGATTTATTCTCTTTTACATTAAGATGAATAGTAACGACGAAGTTTTATATCGAGTTCCGTTTATGCTCGAGAGACAGCATTCCTGGATTAAATCTGTAATCATAATCTCAGTATCTGGATTACATTTAGACGAACAGTAACGACGCGACGTATTTAAATAAGAGTTCTGGCCTCGTTCTTTTACAAGTACTAGTACGAATGGCCCGAAAGAGATCGAAGCCGGATAGCCTTACTTCATTTTAACGCCTTACAATCGACTCGAGTTTTTTTTTTTTTTTTTTACTGTTTATAGGCCTGTGTTTGACCGCAATCTCACCATGGTAAGTGATGATGCGGCCGAAGGTGGTAAGCACACAAAGCCTAGAAGGAACTGGCTCTCAAGTGCAGCTATCGGAACACACCGAAAGGTGCTTGGCAACAGATTTTCAACTTGAGAGTGGTAGCCAGCCAGCCGGGTACTACAAAGTACCCTACCACCGTGCTATGGTTTCCTCACGATGTTTTCCTTCACCGAAAGCTCAAGCTCATTGTAGGATTCGAACCCGGGACCTTCATCTCGGTATCCGACGTCACTAGCACTGAGCTATCATCGCCTTAAAATACTTAAGATACTCTTACGTATAGTGTTGTAGCGCATCTATAGGATACGGAAACCGCGCCACCTTGAGGGCTGTATGCTCATTTTGCGCCATAAAAATCTGATTTGAAAATAAATAGATGGTACTGACAGCCAGTATAACAGATGTAAAGTCGTCTCCCTTTGTTTGTGAAGCCTTGAATGGAATTTGTACGACATTTTAGGATTTTCACCATCGAGAGATGGGTCATGACCAGTGTTGGGCAAATTTTAATTGAATTAACAATTAAAGATTAACAATTAATTAATTGTTAATTGTCACCATAACAACTAACAATTGATCAACTGTAATTGTGGAAATTACAATTAACAATTGATTAATTGTTAATTGTAGTGATAGCAGTTAACAATTAATCAATTGTCAATTGTGATTTTCTACAGTTAACAATTAATTAATTTTCAATTGTTTTATTCAATTTAATTAAAAACTAACAATTAAAAAGTAATAATGTTTGATTTTATTGGTTGATAAAATAAGCATCTGTTCAATTTTAGTGTTCCGTACCAGAAGGGTGCCAACGGGACCCTATTACTAAGACTCCGCTGTCCGTCCGTCCGTCCGTCTGTCTGTCATTGGGCTGTATCTCATGAACCGTAACAGGTAGAAAGCTGAAATTTACAGATAATGTGTAATTTCTATAGCCGTTATAACAACAAATAATAAAATTTAAATAAAATTAGAAATTAAAGGAGGCACCCATACAAGCAACGTTTTTTTTTGGCGTTGTTTTTTCTTAGAAAAGATGATTTAGTTAATATTCTACGGAACCCTCCGTGTGGGAGTCCGAATCGCACTTGGCAGGTTTTTTTATTGTTGCCATTTTGAAGTAATTAGTTAACTGGTCAAAATTGATATTTGAGAGACCTTGGGATAACAAAACTGAATCTTTTCTCAAATTCAAAATGGTGTCCGCCATATTTGAACGTTTCTCACGGTTCCTATAAAAACCGTAAAACTTACTATTTTGGGAAATGTACAAAAATAGTTAATCTTAAACAAAAAGTATGAATTCTACAATGTGCTAAATGAACTACTATGGTCGCGAATCACTGAAATATCTATCCATATTGTTCTACGAAGGTAAAAAAAATAAAAACTCGAAAAAATTCAAATTTCCCGCTTCGTTACTGATGTTTAACCTTAATGTAAGTCAAATTTTCGAAATCTTGTAATACTATCCATTGATTTTGATAAAGGTTAGTAAATTAATTGTTAGTTTTAATTGTTAAATTAATTAAAATTAAAAAATTAATTGCAATTTTTTTAATTGCGCGTTACAATTAACATACATTAATCTAAATAATTTAATTGCAACATGCAATTAAACGTTTAATTGCAATTAATTTAATCG